>JAJKFI010000055.1:288119-363475 GCA_029204185.1 Lerista edwardsae
TGTGTGTGTGTGTGTGTGTGTGTGTGTGTGTGTGTGTGTGTGTGTGTTCCTCTTGCTTGTAGGATAGGAGCGCTTTGACTATCTATAAATTCTGTAGACATTTCTAGTAATCTCAGAATTTATTCAGCAGCTGACAGGATCAGTTTGAATACTTTAAGAAGCTCTCAAAGAGGAGTGGAAAATAGTTTCTCATTTACCATCCAGCCTGCCTTTATACAGTACCTAGCTGGCACTTACTTTGTATGTGGTTTAGTTTTAGGAGGATAATTGCAAAAAACCTCTGAATAACAGGGCAATTGAAACTACAGTCACAGACATGGTGAGGGAGTTCTTCCTTGCATTCATGCTCCCTCCACCCACTCTGGATTGTTTAAAGGTCAATGGTGGGCAATGGCACATTTCCTTGTGGAACTCCCAGATTTCTTGAGCTACACTACCTTGAGCTACCTTGATATGATATATCAGTGCAAGTTGGTATGCGTGTGTGCGCATACACGTATGCGCATCCGTGTGTTTGTGTATGTTGGAAGGAGAGGAACATTCTAAAAATGTATTCCCAAAGTTTATACCAGCTCCCTTTCTGGATTGTTATCTTCCCAGTTTAGAGAAGCTGGCAATGTTAAGCCTATACCTGCACTGGTTTCAGTAGGTACTAGTGTGTTATTGGGTTGGTTGACTGAAAATGTTGTCTTATCAACTTGAATCTTTGCATCACATGTATCTACAGCTGTTGTGCCTGTCTTCTAAGTTTGCTGCTGCTGTGCCACTCTGGTGAACCTCCAGGTTTTTGGTAACTGGGACTGACTTACACCATAGAACTAAATTGGGTTGCAAGCTTTACCAAGTGGTAGGAATCCTGATATCTGGCAAAGCAGGTATTAGCCTTCATCATGAAAGGGAGCAGACATCACCGGCCTTTTGCCTTTGTCTGCAACATTTATTTCACCTCACCAGATATGCTAATCATTGAAGACATGCTCTGGTATGTTATAAAATCTGTATACAGGAAGACTTGGACTTGCTGTACTGTCTGTACAGCAAGAAAGCATCCATCTCCATAGGCTGTCTCTACCATAGACAAATCGTGTAGCCACCAGTCTCTTCATCTGAACAGTACCACTTCACCTTTCTGTGGAGCTTGTGCAATATTTTGTTAGTGGGGAATTCTGCATTGTGAATTCTGACAAAGACTCTTTCTGGAGGCATAGCAGTTTGAAGACCAATATAAGCTGGGTTTCTATATATTAATCTGCCTCTCTGAGCCCTGAGCCCATAGCTAATAAACTATTTCTGCTCCGCCGATGTGGCGCAGTATCTTGGGTATGGAAAGGATGCCATATATTAGTTGTTATATGACAGCTGTAAGGAGCTGTATAAGAGTGGTAATGCCTTGCTCTGAAAGATTGCAGAGGGTAGAATTCTGCTTATTTAACTTGGTGGCAAAACTGGGAGTCCATTTGCAAACCTCAGTCTCTTACACTCGAGTTCCTTCATGTTTTGCAACTTCTAAGACAGGATAAAATGTGATTACCTTATGTGTATAAAAATTGGTTATATCCCCTGCTCATATATTTGCAGCCTCCTCCCCATTTGAACCCAGCAGAGAACTGAAAAAATACTTCAAAATCCTAGGTAGTAGCTTCAGTATTTTAAGTGCTGGGGTTTCCATGCTTCAATTTTTGATACCCTACTTAGAAATAGTTTTTAATATAGGCACCCTGAATTATGTGGAAAAGATGGATTCAGTCACCCAGTTTCAGAGAATGAAACACATATATCTGAACTTCGCATAGCTATGGGGAGTGACCATGTGCTATAGACCTAAAGCAGCTAACCATTACATTGGAAATAGCCCAGATCTGAAGGGTTAGTGGTTCCTGCGGCCAAGATGATCAGTTCAATGAGAAACAAGCATATTTGCTACAATATAATATAGCAACTATACACTATACATATGATAATATTTTAGCTCTGCATGCTGTCAAGTGAATAAAGCTGCATTCTAAGATGTGATTTGAGGGATGCCATCCTCAAATGCTGATCACCGGTCTTGGTCCCTGACAGGTAGTAGCTGTAAATGTTTCAATTGGTCATATATTTTCAATCAGTGTTAACTGTCATTCACTCCGTATTTCTACATTTCCTCTGGAACCTCAGCTGGCTTAGGAGACCTGTGTTTGTGTGTGTGTGTGTGTGTGTGTCACCTGGGTGCCTGAAGCACTGTTGTCACGCAAAACAATGTGGGATCATGTCTTCATTCTGTTTGTGTTTTCCTTTTTGAATGGCTTGGCGGGGCCTAGGTGTCTAGCCATATACAGGTTCTAGCTCGGAAGAAGGTGCGAGAGTACCAGGTTGGCATTAAGGTACGTTGGAGACCCTGCCCATGCGTCCGTGGTGTGTGAGCATGGGCAGCCCCCTCTCCTTCCTCTCCTCTCCTCTGGTTGACGGCTCTGCTGTTTTTCCCCTCTCCTTCTGCTTTTCTCTCTGCAGGTCTCTAGCCACTTGCAGGTTCTAGCCAGACGGAAATCTCGCGAGATTCAGTCCAAGCTGAAGGTACGCGCTTCCCCGGCTTTCCCACCTTTGCGCCATGGCTATGCTGGCAACTAACACGCTGTGCTCTGTGGTTGCCACTCTTTTTTTCCTTTTTATGTCTTTGCTCTCTCCCTTTGTTCCTGGGACCAGAAGCTTTCACAGAATCTAGCTGGGACAACTTCCTCAGAACATAGGAAGTTGCCTTAGACAGTGTTAGGTTGAACTCGGTGGTACGTTGTGGTAGGTTGAACTCAGAATAATCTACAAAAACTGGCAATTCCAGTAGCTTTCAGGCAGCAATTTTTACCAGCCCTACCTAGTGATGCCAGGGGTTGAACCTAGGACTTTCTATGTGCAAAACATGGGCTCTGCAGTTGAGCGATGGTCCCCAAATGGGATTGGACAGATTTGTGGAAGAAAAGTCCACTGCAGGTTACAATCTCTGGGTTTCAGAGGTTTCAGACAGCGTACAATCTCTGGGTTTCAGAAGTAGCCCATCTCCAATGCCAGATGCAAGGAAGTGGCAACAGGATACTGGTGTCTTGTTATCTTGTGTACTTCCAGAGGCATCTGGTGAGCCACTGTGAGATACAGGAAGCTGAACTAAATTGGCACTTGACCTGACCCAGTAGGGCTCTTATGACCTGATTGCACTGAGGGTGAGAAAGTGACAGCTGGAATCCTCAAATGACAGTCTAGCATGGGGCAGTTCTACATTTCTCCATAGGCACCTGCCACTGCTCATCCACCTTTGTTATATTCCTGGCACAAGTGCTCCTACTGGAGCCACAGGAATTGGGACCTTTTCTGAGCAAGGGAAACACTATAGAATCAGCAGTGGTTGTGGGTGTGTCATAGCAATAATAAGTGGCCATCACCTGAGTTGCAGAAGTGAAATGGGAAAGGACCCCATGGTCCCTATCAACTTATACCTTCCTTCCTGATCACCATTCAGTAGCCATGGCATCTTACTAGTTCTGTACCACTTCATCAGCCATAGAATTACAAATCTCATGGTACTCATATGCTATATAGTCCATAGGAAAGGTGTGGCGCTCAGATCAGGATTGACCTGTCATGGTTGCTGCTTCAGTGCAACAAAACAGAAAATAATGAGCTTAAACAACGCAAATATCTTCTTGAAGGCTTTTATGTAGAAAACTGGTTCTAAAAATCCCAAATTAGGTATGTACAAGTTCTAATCACTATTCTGTGTGGCGGTGTATTGGTTTTTATTTTTAAAAAAGACTGAAGAATATTAAAAGGCATTTAACAAGTTCAGTTTGAAGCCCAGATTTATCTTAGCAAGTATAGGAACAGGTGACATTTTAAGTTTTTTCTCTGACATTGCATATGACGGTCTTTAAAGGTACTTGGGCAAGAGGGCTCATTTAATGGGATGAGCTGGTTAGGATGGAGAGCTATAGCTGAACTGAAGACGGGTATATTCCATTGTGGTATGTTCTTATAGATTCAGGATATTTGGAGCAAGATCAGGGAACCAGGAGCCAAGAAAGTTGAGCAGGGATAAAACTGGAGAGCTTTTATCCTGTGGTTGGCTTCCCTTTTCTTTTTTCTTTCTTTAACTGGAGATTGGCTAACCTTTCCTGTAACCTTTTCCTATGTGTGTTCTGTGTATTGTGATTTGCAGAGTTAATGTGCCTGTCGAAGACATAAGCATGAGTGGGTCATAATGGAGAGGGACATTTTGAACTGATACCAGTCTTTCTCCAATGCTGTTTAGTGTATATATTGGAAAGCACCTAGAGTTTCCAACCCTGTGAATTGTGCAAATTGTTCCATCTAAAATAGCTAGCAGGATCCACAAAAGCAGCGGCTGCAGTAAAACAGGTTGAGGAACTCCAGTACAGCATCCTTCTTCTCTCCCCCCCCCCCCCAAAAAAAAAATTGGTAGGTAGGCAACTAGATTAGTTGATCCATGTTTTCAGGGTCAATTTTCAGGCATAAATTTTTAGACTTATACATGAGTACATAGGGTAATTATATATTGATAATTAAAGACCACCCAGAAACCCTAGATACTGTACAAAACATAAAAGTAAACAACCTTTGCCATCAGGTTTATGAACTAATTTAAAACAAGATACATAGGGGAAAAGAAGAGGAGAATCCGTTGGAACAAGCCAAGATCTACCTGTCGTTTTTGTGGCTGCAGCTGCCCTGTGTAATATCTGTGCCATATTACACTTTGACAAGCCTGAAAAATATTGATCTCAGCTATGGACACAGCTAATAACAAGCTGATACTTCATGAGGAGCACCCATAAAACTCCCTACCGTGTGATGGCAGGTCCACTTGAGAGGACCTTTAAATGCATGTATTATATGCATGTTCTGTATTCCATTTGCCACCACCCCAGTCTGAGCAATGCTCAGCCTCAGGTCAATATTGTTTTTATGCTTTCTAATGTCTCTAAGCCGAGGATGAAAAGGAAAAGTGGAGGCCAGTTGCCATCTTAGCCCTTTCCAGGAAGATAAAAAAAAAGGTAAAGTGCAGTGAAACACACTAGTTCTATTGGCCCAAGCAGTTATCTGCTTTTTGATCTAAGACTATGTTAGCTAATCCCTCCTCAAATTCCAAAGTGTCACTTTTTAATTACATGGGTACTCCTTCTGTCTGCTTTTGAAAGTTCTGTGTGCATAGTCCAAGAACCTAAGCTTAGTCACACATAATATACACTTCTCTGTTCTGCACTGCTTAACAGACACACAGCAAGAGAGTGGAGTAAGCAGGCCTTATACATTGTTACACTAGGATCTCTGCATTCTGTGAAAGAACGTTGTTATCCCTGTTCAGACTGTCAGTTCCAATGGGATGTGCTGGCTTCATGTCCCCTGCCCTTGATTTGTAAATATGACGAAGTTACCTCTTCAGATAAACCTCATGCTATTCACTCCTCTTTTTCTCAGTTCCCTGGAACCCTGGGCCCCAGATAATCATTTCCACAAAACAGATTCTCATGGAAACCAGCCTCTTTGATGTAGTTTGTTTACTAAAGAGAAGCTGGGCTTTCCTTGACACATCAAGGTCCCATTATGTTAATAGCTGTCATGAATTGTG
Source organism: Lerista edwardsae (assembly GCA_029204185.1). Taxonomy (NCBI): domain Eukaryota; kingdom Metazoa; phylum Chordata; class Lepidosauria; order Squamata; family Scincidae; genus Lerista; species Lerista edwardsae. The sequence continues at coordinate 293,734 of JAJKFI010000055.1, forward strand.
CAGGCTCCCAGTCCTCATTCCAGTGCCCAATATGACAGCAGAAGTACTAACCATGTTTATTTCTTTTTTTTCCCTCACACAGGCCATGAACTTGGTAAGTACTATTCAGTTTCATCTCTGTCCCGTTAGATTCTCTATGGTTTGTGTACCACTAAGGAAAAGGAGCTAGAAAGCACAAACATCTATGCAGTATGGCATGGGTCCTCAAACTATCAGCTGCCAAGGTCACAGTACTTACTCTTGCTCTTATAGTGGGCCAGAAGGAGGTAATTATAGAAAATAATATATCCATTTTGTACATAACTCTTACGAATTTTCACAATAGGAGAAAAATATTGCAGAGTATTTGCAGTGACTGGGCTGTTTCTATTTCTTGCTCTCAGCAAGAACAACCTAGTCCAGCAGCCAACTTCTTCCAACAGGAGGCACCATGGTGGGGCAGGAGAAGAGGAAGGAATGGAGCTATCCTGTTTAATTATAATGCTGTGGGGCTCCACAGGCCAATCAATGTTTTCGTGGATCAGATTTGTGAGGGGGCTCCTGCTCTGTGGGAACTAAATGAGGTGCGGGATTGCCTGAAGTAGCAAATGGAATAGCTGTCAAATTGAAAGGTTATTGGAAAGCTGGGGCTGAACTCCTGGTTAAATGTCAGCACGGATACTCATTTTCTCCTCTGAACTACAAGCCTGATCCAAATGATTGTAATTCCGCAGGACTAGCTGGATCTAGTCTACCTTCATGAGAAACTTGGCTGAAAGCAAGCAGACTTAGAATGACCAACAAGTATAGTGTAGATTGGTCTTCAGTCCCAGATGGCTACTGCTTTTGTGGGCTGTCAAGATCTGGGTTGATGACACCTCTGTTCTGCTTCTTCTCTCCCCTATTTTTTGAAGGATCAAGTCTCGAAGGACAAGGCTCTGCAGAGTATGGCTTCCATGTCATCTGCACAGATAGTATCTGCCAGTGTCCTGCAGAACAAGCTCAGCCCCCCTCCTCCACTCCCTCAGGCTGTCTTCTCTGCTCCTACCAGGGTAAGAAATGCTTCAACATGCTCTTGCCTTTTTTAGGAATCAAACCCAGAGGCAACTCTACGTAAGCGTCAGTGGCTTTTATTATGGAAAGTGGTACTGGGGTGGCATAAGCAGAGATTGTTTCAAAATGCGATTTGTTTGGCTGTGTAACTCACACTAACTGATAGGCTTAACTTAGAACATGTTAAGTGTACCTTTCCTGTGACTGTGTATATTACACCCAACAGATTTGCACTAGACTACCCCATGGCACTCCACTTCTCCCTTTTGCTGTTGTTGATGATGATAGAATTTATATCCCACCTTTCTGCCCCATATTGGGGCACCCAAGGTAGCTTACAACACTAAAAATACAACAGGAAGTAAAATATTAAAACAATAATATCAAACAATTAAAAACAAGGAGACCCCAATGGATCTCAAATATAAAATGACAATCATTCAAAATTAAAAATGTCAGTAACTTAAATAAAACGTCTTAAATTAAAAAAGTTTTCAGATCCTGCCAAAAGATTGCTGGGGAGGGAAATCCACAACCATGGAGCCACCACCAAGAAGGCCCTATTTCTAGCCCCCACCCCAATCACCTCACTTGGTGGCGGCAGTCAGAAGGGCCCCCTCAGATGACCTGAAATATGTTCTGCATTTAACTCTTATTCCACTTATAGGCGGTCCATCCATCTTGCTTGGCTTGACACCCTCATCTAGTCCTCATTTCTATACATGTATGCACACATATGCACACCACTATCCAGTTGTGGCAAATCAAATCCAGATAATGCCTAGGGACTCAGTGGTAGGGAAAGTGTGCTGATTTTGCGTGAAACTCAGAGCTGCTGCATTCCTTTTTGTTTGTTTTCAGTTTTCTGTTCCTGCATTTCCAAGCTGTCCTACAGAAAATTTGTTGCCTAAAGTCACAATGAATCCCTTCAACTCCTTTGTTCTGAGCAACAGCAGCTATAGTCAGCTGTCAGAAATATCCCTGACTTTGTTTTCTGTGTTCTTTTCATTTCCTCAGTTTTGGAGTGGGCCTATCCCAGGACAGTCTGGACCTTCTCAGGAGTAAGTAAAGATCTCTGCAAAGACTTGAACATGCTTTTCAAGGAATAGGCATTTGGAAGAATGTGGAGTCACGTATCAGTTAGAGCAAGACACTTCTGGAAGGTTTCAGAATTGATTCATGGAAGCTGATGCCAGTTTGCTGTCTATGAGCAAGCTGCTCTATTCCTGTGTTTCTAAACCATTGCATTCAAATTCTTCCAAATGAAGAGTCTATTTTAAGCACACGTAATTGATAGCTCATATGAAGGAGGGGATTAACCCAACCCATCACATTTAAGGGAGTCCATTTTTGTTGGAAAACTCCTCCATGTGACAACTGTGCCCCACATCAAAAATCATACAAGAAAGCGAGGCTAGACCAGGACAAATCTATGTCAAAGTATCCCGGGGGGGGGGGTGAAATATCATCCCAACTGCATAATGTTCCAGCTGTTATTGTTTGCATTTTGAGTTTTGCTGTGTGCAGAACAATCTCAATGTGTAGGTGTCTGTAGTTGCTGGGTGAAAAGTACATGAAGATATGTGTACAAGATGTCCATGAGTAAGTCCAATTGGAGCTTTGCCCCCAATTCCCCTACTCTTTGAAATACGCCTTTAAAAACCTTGCGATCCTCTGCATTGACAAACTGTGCTTTGCAAAGTAGACAAACATTTCATCCCTTACAAAAAAAAAACACCAAATACTTACATTTGTACTGTATCCTTTACCTTTTCCTAACACTGCATTTCAAAGGCGTAGATAGTCTCTGCCCCTGACTATCTATATCACTTGGAGGCAGATCATTGGGTTAGGAGGAATCATTTCCATCCTTATATATGGAGAATTTCATAGTCTTTAGAATGGTATGTTTGAACATCTCCATATCTTCAATACAAGTACATAGTCCAGTGTTTTGCAGTAATACTATACACCAGAAACTGCACTATATATATATAAAAAACTTCACGAAGTTATTTGCTTTTGATGATCCACCAACCACTGAATAGCCTAGATTCACCATTTGCTATAGCTTGCTTTATAGATGATGCTGGTCAGGCTCCGGTGATTTTGGTGCATCACAACTGCAGATTAATTGCACCTATCCTGCTGTGAACCACTTAATTCTTGTTCCTTAAAGAGCAGGGAAGACAGATGGGGAGGAAGGGAAAGCCCTCTGAGAACTGATAGCCCTGTTTATCTTAGTGATCTGCAGGAGACATCCACCTTTGAATGATTTGCATAAAATGAGATCCAGACTTACCTTTTGACAATATTTTGTTTTTCAGCATTAAACCTTTTGCACAACCAGCCTACCCCATCCAGCCACCCATGCCTCCATCACTAGCCAGTAAGTCATTTGGCTCACCTTCTTTCTCCAACTGATACAGTGCCTCATAAAGAAACAAAGTGGTGTTAGCTTTCCCTGCCTGGTTCCAATGTCTTGTTCCACTTACACACACAGTTTGTAGCTGTTTTATGTCAATCCTTGGAGGATGAACTTGATCAGTACTTGATCAAGGATAGTGGATTTCTCCAACTTCCTTTAGATATATTGCACATCTTATCAATTCCCTCCAGAAGGTTAACTCTTGTTCGTTTGTTTTTCTTTCCAAAGCGGGGCTGTGTTGTATGTTTTTGCCAGTGGGCAAATGGCATCTTTGGAAAGGCAACTAAAATTGGGGGAAATGATGTGGGGGACAGTGTTAACCCATTCCTCCAGTACTGTGGCTCTGACCTAAGTTGGGATGCAAAGGAGGATCCAGTCTTGAATCTCCTTTGGGTCTGACCTAAAGCGTGCTTACCACCTTCACATGCATTGAGATGTGTCTGCATAGAATTTTGCTGAGTTGTACTGTAAGAGCACATCCAGTTCTTCCAGCTGATAATGGTCCCCGAATCAGAGTATTTTCTGTCTTCAGAGCAGATGGAGGTGAAAAGAGGGCAGCCATTGTTGGAACTGTCTTCAGAGACAAAGTCATAATATGTTTGTGGAGGTGTGGGAGGGATGGAGATGTCATCAGTAAAACAGGAATACTGTATATAGCAAAAATGTGACTCCAAAGATGGAAAAAACTTTTGTGCATTTGTACTCCTTTTGCATCAAAGATGTTTCCAATCTCTATTATTATTTGTTGGATATTTATGTTCTGAGAGTTTGAGCAAACCTTCCCTACTACGTGGGTGTATCTATATTTAAGTTGTCCATTGATCTCTTCACTTTATCCTCCAGCTACCCATCATCTGTGATATGGGCTGTGTAGATGGAATATTTTTCTGGTAACAGGAAATTGCACAGCTATTAGGAAGCTTATTTCTCTTGTGATCTTCCTGATGCTCTTTGCCTAAAGACATCTTTCTGGGAATAGGAGATTGTCTCTCCCCCCTCCCCCTCCCCCCGTAATCTGTAATCTTAAATTAGTTCATTCCTTGTGACCCTTACTTCCATCTGAAGTATAGGAAATTGCTACTCCATTCCATCTTCGACAGCAAACTTTGGTTTAGAGCACAGGGAATCTCATTTCATTTCAACGATTTTTAAAATCATGGGCTGCCCAGAGCTTTTCACAGAAACCAAATATGTAAATTTAAACCTTTTTATATTGTTTTTATTTTCTTAACAGACAAAATAAAGAAAATGTGTACACTAAAATTACAACACAAATGTATAGTGACCCCCCCCAAAAGGATATGCAGGCTATCAAAACATAAGAGTTAATTAAAAAATGCACACTTCACAGTCTTCTAAATGTTTTTTCGAGGAATGGCTTCCAGAAACGTTTTGGATTCCAATAATTTGAGAAGTCTGGTTCCATTGTTCAGTGCCGTTTAGACAACATAGCCATAGTCCCTGATTGCTTGGAAGAATGGGCAGCTGGACCAGATGGGAACCTGACAGGTTTCTCCTCGCCTCTGCAGCTGAAACCTCCCCCTAGAGTGCTCAGGAATGTTGCAACGTTTTCTTCTTCCAGGCTACGAGCCCCTGGCTCCTCTCCCACCTGCTGCCTCGGCTGTGCCAGTCTGGCAGGACCGCACTATCGCCTCTACCAAGCTGCGGCTCCTTGAGTATTCAGCATTCATGGAAGTGCAGCGTGACCCTGAAACGGTAACTCTCAAAGAAGAATGCTCAGAACTTAGGTTTAGTGGGGGTGGAGTTTCCCTGCTCTTGAAATTATCATTTCTGCAGATGAATCTCCTGCCTTCTCATGCTTGAATTAAGCCTAGCCTCCCATTTATCAGCTGCCTGTAGTAAATGGGGCCTAAGACTACGCTCTGACCTCCTCCAGCTGCTTTGTACAATATAGGCACTATTGTGGTGCCTGAGGAGGGTTTTGTCCAGATGGCAGTGGTTGGCAATAAGGGAGCTGAGTCTCAAATTTCCCAGCGGAGCATCAGCAGGAGTATCTGGTTCCCTTTTGTCACGGCTAAATCTTTGTTGTGGAGGATGGTACCATCTGCTCCCACATGTTTGTTCTTCACTTTTCTCCCCCTACAGTATAGCAAGCACCTCTTTGTGCATATTGGACAGACGAACCCCTCGTACAGCGATCCCCTGCTGGAGGCAGTTGACATCCGCCAGATTTATGACAAGTTTCCTGAGAAGAAAGGTGGCCTGAAGGAGCTGTATGAAAGGGGTCCCCAGAACTCCTTTTTCCTAGTCAAGTTCTGGGTAAGAACTACTCTGGCTAAAACCAAGCAGTGCCTCTGAAAAGTCAACTTGGGGGCACTTCTTGACTGACGAGCAAAGAAGATAACTGGATCATTGTTCTCTGCATTTTAACCTGATCATTGTTCTCTGCATTTTGTTTGGATGGGAGGAAATGCATAACCCACTGAATGCAACATCAGGCACTCTTGTGTTGAATGTGGTGTTTCTTGCTTGCTGGATGAAAGAGATTCAAAAATGCATAAAATTTGTTAACTTGTTCAGAATAAGTGCTAAACCTACTAGCATGCTTTTCAGGCTTCAGCTAAAGTACAGCCATTGTTTCTTAGGGATGTTCAGGTTCCTACAAGTGCGCTGTAAGAAGAATTGGCGTTTTATGCTTGTTTTCACTACAGTTATGCATGTTTAGTGCCACAGTGTGATGTGTGGTCTAGCTTGATGGTGTTTGCATTAGAGTTGAATATTGTCAAATAGTTGACTTTTGATAATGACATTGACTCTTAAAGCAGCGGTTCTATTTCAATATGGAACATGCGCTGAGCATCTTCAGCTCACCTTCCCAGCAATCATGTAAAAAATTTTGTGATTTTTTTTTTGAGGTCCAGTGAATATCACTTGCGAGGCTTCAATTCAATTTGGTGCTCAGCCATGGGCATCAGGAATGAGACCTTGAACAAGACCAAAAGTATGGTTCAGAGACCATATTCCAAAGCCTCCATTCTCCATCTGCAAAATGGGCATGTTAGTGATTTGCCTTTTAAGAGAAGGGTGGAAAGAATGCATAAGTATTTTAAAACACACTATTGCTATTGAGTACGTACAGAGAGTATTAACAATATCACTACAGCTGCACTCTTTCTGTCAGCATCTTTGCCCTGTAAGATGTACAGCATGTATCTCAGAACCGTCAGGGGCCTGACTGCCCACAGCAGAAGCCATATTTGTATAGTTCCACACAAGTACACTGCACTTTACAAATAATGACAATACCTGTCCTGCCCCAACAGTTGGATCACAGTCCAACTATTGACACAGGGGAAGAAAGGACTGGTGAGAAATATGCAATTGTTTCATCTATGTGTACCTCAAGTTCGTTACTGTCTTTGAATCTGATGGATAACAGCTGCTTCCTGCTGTTCCTCTAGGCGGATCTGAACAGCACCATTCAGGATGGCCCTGGTGCTTTCTATGGTGTGAGCAGTCAGTATAGCAGTGCAGAAAACATGACCATCACAGTCTCCACTAAAGTGTGCTCCTTTGGGAAGCAAGTAGTTGAGAAGGTGGAGGTAAGTCCTGGATTTCCATTGTATTGTGGGTGAGAGACACCAGGAGGATGGAAATGTTAATGGGACGTTCACTGTTAAAGTGAGATTGGTAGCTGAGGTTCTTTCTACTATGGTGGAACTTGCAGCACGGGGGGGGGGGACATGGTTTGAAAGGCTCGCTGTTACAGTACTAGAAATGAATGTGCTCCATAGTCGCTGGAGGTGAGTTACCTGAACAGCAGCTGGGTTCTCTATTTCTGTTGTTTCCAGGCTATGTCATTCAGCACCCCCTCCCAAGAAATTGTATCTTTTTCCCCCTTGGGAAGCTTCATCTTTCCAGTTCTCACAGGCCCATCTTGCATGCTGTCTTACAATTAAATATTTTTTTTCTATTTTCTCATCCTAAGTGTCCCACAGAATGCAAAGCAAGTTTTATGCCAGCCATTTTGCAAGCCCTGATTCCTGTGTGTGTTTTTCTACAGACTGAGTATGCCAGAATGGAGAATGGACGGTTTGTGTACCGAATCCATCGGTCTCCCATGTGCGAATACATGATCAACTTCATCCATAAACTGAAACACCTCCCAGAAAAATACATGATGAACAGCGTCCTGGAAAATTTCACCATCTTGCAGGTACCATTGTGTTCCTTCTATGCCATATGCCACCTCTAGATTTCAAGTGCATGAAGTCTTTTTGTCAGCGTCTTTGCCCCTCAGTACGTGCATCACTGAGCTTTCAGTTCACATCAAGGAAAACAATGTGCACACTAACACATTAGAAAAGTGGTTCCCAAACTTTTTAGTGCAGTGAACCACCTTGTCCTCCACAGTGGGCTGTGACACAATGCTTTCTGTAGAACTTCAGTATCTTCTTGGGAGCCCGTCGGCTGCTTCTGGATCATGCCAGGCCCCAACCCACTCCATTTATTTCCACAGACCCAGAATGCCCCACAGAAGTGGCTGCAAACCAGAAGTTGCTTCCAGTCACTTCCATGAACATTCTGAAATCTGTTGAATAGATGGTAAAGTGAAAAAAGATTCAGGATAGAAATACGATACAGAGAGATACTTAGTGAGTTTCTTGTGTGGTATGTTTTGTACCAGTCTATGTCCAATGTTTGTTGCTTAAAATGTACATATGTAAATTGCCATTTTCCCCATGAATATATGTAGAGTAGGGAGATTAGAAGAAACAACAGACGCAGGCAGCAACTAGGAAAGTAAAGGCTTCATTTCATGTGGTGTTGAAGGAAAAGTGATTGATTTATACATGTATGTGACTGAGCACATGTGTGTGTTGTATTCTGGTTCTGTACCCAAGTACAAAATGTATCATGAGTAGTCATGAAACCTAGCTTCCTTTGCCTTAGTGAATTCTTTTTACCTGTTGGAACAGATAAAAGGAAATATTTTTTACCCAGGAGGTACTTAATTTGTTGAACTCCTTGCCACAGGAGGTTGTAATGTTGTCTGACCTTTAAAAGGCATTAGGCAGATTTCTGGAGGAAAAGTCCATCGCAGGCTACAGGCTATGACAGATGGTGCAATCTCCATACTTTAGGCTACCTCGGAATGCCAGATGCAGGGGAATGGCAACAGGATGCAGACATCTTGTTGTCTTGTGTGCTCTCTGAGGCATCTGGTGGGCCACTGGGAGATACAGGAAGCTGGACTAGATGATCTGATCCATCAGGGCTCTTCTTATGCCTTTAACTTAAGGTAAGAGTTGGTTTTGATAAAATGATGCAGGAATAGCTGGAGAAACCTCTTTTGTGGTCTGTTTTTATGTTAAAAGATTAAGCAAAATGGTCATATCATAACTTTTCTGGTCCCAAAGTTGTGACTTTCCTCCTCAGTCTTCCCTGCTCTCATTCTTTATTCTTCTTTATTCTTCCCTCAGGTTGTTACGAACAGGGATACCCAGGAAACCTTGCTCTGCATAGCCTTCGTTTTTGAGGTCTCCACCAGTGAGCACGGAGCCCAGCATCATGTGTACAAGTTGGTCAAAGACTAGAGGCCCCACTGGGGTGACCGGGCAATTTTGAGAAAGGCGGAGGAGAGAGGTCTTGTCAGAGAAGCCACCCGTATAGGATGCCTTGATGCAAGTCTTTTGCAAACAAACAAAAAAAGCGATGCCAAAAAAAAAGACTGTTTCACGATCACAGATGTTTTCTACTTAGGAACAATTTTTTTAAAAAAACAAACGGAAAAAAAAGAATTACAGGAAACCATAAAGTGGAAGGAGAGTTGTGTCTGGAGGCGGCAGGGGAGGATTGTCTCTGGGGGCTGCTGGGTCATCAGTATTTCAGGAGATGTGGGTGCCGAGGCTTGGTACCTCTTGGTGCCTTTCGCAGCACAAAGCATCTGATGAAATGAGACTGCTTACCTCTTCTTCATACTCTCAGTGTTCCTTGTTGAGATCTGGGTTCTGTCTTCAAAGCCAGCTTTGCCTGGTGGCTTTTGTCTGCAGAAATGCATTTATATGAGGGTTGCTGGCATCTATTCTGAGAAGGGATGGGAAATCAGATGCCTCCTGGGGTTATGTAAATGATCCTACTCCTGTTCTTGCCGTTGACAGAGGAGATGAAGAGGGGTCTCTTGCCCCAGGCTATGTGCAGAAGTGGCCCAGGGAACTGTCCGATTGCATCTTGCTATAGCACATACAGTGATGGCATGAAATGTTTGAACTGGAGAAAATGTGATGAAATGTAAACAAAATTTTGTAGAAAAATCCACCGGATTTTTCACCCACCCAATTTTCAGTTTTCATTCTTTCTGACCCAGCCAACTGCAATTCTGCTTTTCAGTCACAAGGTGGCATATGGACTGCAATTTTCCTTCCTATTACCATCCACACAGTGGCGCTTGACACCCCGCCCCCCCCCCAAAAAAAACCTTCAGAGCATAATAGAGAATCTTCTTCTGTTTCAATTCACTACCTTCTTCCGTATTCCCATCTATAATTGGGAGTGGCCCATCAATGAGGCAAGTGTGTATGATTTGTGTGTGTGCGTGTGTGTGCGTGTGTGTTGAAGACTTAGACATATCTTTAAAGACCTACCAATCAAAAAACTTTTAAGACATCAGTGTGCTATAGTGTTAGAGTGTCAGACTGGGACATGGGAGATGTTGTTCAGTTCCCCACTCAGCCATGAAGCTTCCTGGGTGACGTTTGGCCAGTCACTATCTCTCAGCCTAACCTACCTCACAGGGTTGTTGTGAGGATAATGGGGGGGAGGGGTTGAGAACCGTGTGTGCTGCCCTGAGCTCTGTGGAGAAAGGATGATGTGTGTGTGTGTGTGTGTGTGTGTGTGTGTGTGTGTGTGTGTGTGTGTGTGTGTGTATATATATATATATATATGCAACATATACATTTAGCACCACCATGCAGATGAGATAGAATACAAAGCAGTTGGCAGTTCAGCTCCAATTGAAATATCAACAAGTTAATGGGAAGGCTGTTTTTGAGGCATTAGAATAATTGGACGAAGTTAACAGGATCAGTTTTGTTTGTTGCTGGACACGTACGCATTGGTTAATTGCAGCATCCTGGGCATTTTGTATCTGCTGCATCCCTCAGGTTATGGTGCTGGTAAGAAGGGGCCAGGAGTTGATATGGTAATCTTATGCCCATGTCCCAGATGTTTGGATCATAGATTGGAGTGTGATTAAAGATTGGGGTATATGTGTATTTATCCCAATGAGCAAAGGAGGCTCTTAAGATACCTGTCCGTGGGAGGTTAAAAGGGTTAGAGTATGTATTAGGAAGAAAGGAGTGAGGCTGGGCTGAAGGAAAGTGATTCAGGAAATCATGGATGATGCAGGCTGCTAATAAGCAGACAGACTCTGCGTGGGCTGTGCAATGAAATGATGGTTTGGAGAAACATTTGGGCTGGCGAAGGTTGAGTAACATGAGAACACTTCTAAATTTATAGGGGACTTTTTATCAGCTCCCTATGGCTCGTTCTAACCTTTACTGTGTCCAGAACAATATGGGAGAAATGTAGACCAAAGTTTCTGTTGCCGTGGCATTGTCTTGGTCAGGTATTTATTTCCCTTCTGCTTCTCTGTTCTTCTGCAGTAGTCAGCCAAGAAAGAGCAGGAAATATGAAGACATGAGTCTTGTCCATATATTACTTACTTTTCTGTTAGTATATCCTTGTGGAAGTGACTGGAACCAAAGCAAAAATTGAGCAGTCTGGTAGCCTGAGCCCAGGGAGGTATTGAAACATGGAACAAAGTGCAACTTGGTGCGTAAAATCCCTTGTAACTCAAAAGCTGAACTGTTGGAAACGCTGTTTCTGTGTACAGTGTAAGTGTGAATCCTTATACCATCAGCCGGGAGTCTTAGGCACATAACTTAGATTGGAGCTCTTAGAAATCATGTTACATGAAAAGTGTCAAGATCTCAACACTCTCACTGTACACGGCAGCTCCAGGGCTCAGGCTTCAGCTGTACTTTGTCTTAAGTGTTGGCTGTCATTTTAAACAGAGAACTAATAGAATGTAAGGATTGTGCCTTTTTCTACCGTTGAACTTTCCTATCTTGTCTTTTAGCTTTTCCTGGATTACATGTTTTTGTTGGTTTTAGTGGCTTAATGATTTTTTGCTCTGTAGGATTGCTCTGTGGGATTCCTTTAAGGAACTTCAGAGCATGACCTTGGAAAAAGGTGCAATACGATGCAATATAGCCATTGCCAGAGACAGGAGACTGAGAGCCCAATCCTATGCATGTCTCCTCAGAAGTAAGTTATAGTCAATGGGCCTTACTCCCAGGTAAGTGTGGATTGGATTGCAGCCTGAGATTGTTGCCTCCTAGAAGAAAATTGGAATGTGCAGGCCTAAGCCTTACAGCTACATTTCTTGTGCCTGGATACTTGTTTAGCTTAAAGTGGAGCCTATTCTTAGGTGTTGCAAGGAGAGGCTTTAGCACAAGGATGATTTTCACAGTGGAAACTGAGAGGGAGCTTGGAATTCAAGAGGTTGTTGGAAAGGAAATCTGTTAAGAGAGTTGATGGTAGTGTAGTGGCTAAGAGTCCAAACTCTCAAATGGAAGATCTCCAGATTGAATCTCGCCTCTACCATGAACTCCCTTGGTGACCCTGGGCAAGCTGACTCTTCTCAGCCTCCGTCTCCCTGCACTTGCAATTTCAGGATAATCCTTACAGAGTTGTTTTAAAGATAGCAACGAACTAGTACATGTGAAGCATTTTGAACACTCAAAAGTGCAATACAAATGCTAAGTATTATCATCTGATCAATGACGACTGTGAAGAGGCCAAGATACTGTTGTCTGTCAGTGGAACATAAGCTTCAGGTTAGAATGTAGAGATCCTGTCTTCGTGTTTTCATTTTAATTTCTTATTGGTTCCATCAGATTTTCTTGTCTTTTTTTTCTGTCATTATCTGCATTGGAAAATAGGGAGTGATGCCATGAACACCTTTCATGAGGTCTTGATGCCCTATTTATTCCAAATGACTTGGGCCTCACTTTCAGTTTTGGCCTGTATCATCTCTGCATTGTTAACTTGCACCCATGTTTCAGCCACTTTAGAGGGTCACCTTTGCCTGAAGGACCAGATACAATTGCCTGAATCAGACTTTGATTAGCAGACTAAGTGCCCAACCCTATCCAAGTGCTGATACAGCCACTGAGGTAAGGGAACAAACATGACTGGTCCTCCACCTAAGGATGCAGCACACAACCTGTTGCTATGGCTGCATCTGCGCTGGAAAGTTTGATAGGATTGGGCCCTAAAAATGTTCCTGAGAGCCTTTGAACAGTCGTTTGAATGCAGCATGCAGCCTATTTGTGCTATTGGGGGGCAACATGAGAATGACTGACAGACTAGTTTCCCAACTTTTGAAGGACATTTTAAAATTAATGTAAGATTGTTCTTGTGAAGTGCATTTAAATGAAGCCACCCAAGGACTTATGGAAAACTCTACCGGGACTTTAAAAATGAACACTTGTGTGTGATGCCAGACTCCTGAGATAACACTGTTGGGAATGGTACATGGGGACTGGTTTGATACTGCAGTGAGTCACAAATAGCTCAGGAACAGTGCCTTATTTGCAACAAGTGTTGCACTGCTGCGGGATGAGCAATGGGTGCTGGAAATTCCAAAAAGTAATGTTAGACAGAGCTCCTCTTTCTTTGCCTCCAATATGTTCATTCTACTGCAATCTTTTTGCTGTCCCATGCATGACTGTTTGTGACATTTCAAGCAAACCTGCTCTGCAATGCCACAAGCTCCTCTCCTAGTCAATACTCTTAGGAAGAATTGGCTGACCCTGTAAAGCCAGCTCAAAGTTCAGGTACGTTTTGAGATCCCTTGTGCACTAGGGTACACTAGGGCACTAGGTACAACATCCTGGGATCAAAGAGATTGCAATAGGAACCAGAGTAGGGGTCATAGCTAGGAGCAGGATGTTGAATTCCTTTTTATTACAGCCAGAATCTTAGCCTCTGCATTTGTAGGGAGAGGCGATCTGGCAGATTTATATGTAGCATGTTTGTTTTCATTCCTAGATTTAAAAAATTCTGGGAATTAAGGTTAAAACTTCCCCTGTTCGCCTTAGTCCATATACACAAAAATATCCCGTTTCTGCTAAACATGCCTTTAAGAAGAGGGCATATGTACACCCCCCTGGAGCAGACTTCCATGAACTCATGGGGGTAAGTGGAGCACTGAGCCTTGCCTAACCCCAAATTTCTTTATATAAAAACTATCTTGTGTATTGTCCACAATCTTCAACCCAGCTGGAGCCTTTGGAATAAACCTCTTAAACTGGACTGTGTAACATTTCTCATCCTATCCTTTTCAGTCCTTCCATCCCATGCTATATTTAGTTTCCGTTCAACATGTACTTAGCTCCCATCCCCAACCTTCCTGTTACAGAATTCCTTGCACCCCTGGGCCTCTAGTTTGCAGGCACAAGTATATACAAAGACCATTGCCCATATGCTATCCCTCTGAGAATGGCAGCAAGGCTAAGGAAAAGCCAGCTTTGTGGATCTCTCTTAGCTGGATATAATACAGGTACCCCAAAACTCCATAACCAAGTCCCCCCCCCCACATCCCATGTATTTATGAATTTCACATGAAGTACTGTTTTGTTTTTTAAAGACTTTGTAAAGCTTACCAGGGTTATGGTCACCTTTTTTAGAGCTCTGTCAGTCCACAGTGTAAAACCATTTTTTTATGTATTATATTTTGTGTATTTTTTTAATCCAGCTGTGATGGGTTGTATCATATATTGTTGTGTTTACTGTACGTCCATCTTCAAGTAGATGAGACAGTGGAGCTTCTAGAAAGCTATGGTCTGCTGAAAAACATTAAACTTATTTGTTCATGGGTTGGCTCAAACACCTTTGGTGTTCATACTTCTGTTTTTTCTTGTTTGTAAATATTCCATCAATAACTAGAAACTGTAATTTGGACTCCTACATTCATAATTACTTGTCTCAAACAGAGCATTCTGCACAGATCTGCGTGTATTCCGCATGCCCCAAACCTTACTATAGAAATGGAGAATTTTGTATTGTGTTCAGAATTCCCTTCCTGTGAATCTCTATATTTGTTTTTTTTTTAAAAAGATGAAACATCTCTAATGCTGTGAAGGTAAATACGAAAAATTACTGATACACACTTAACGCAGGGCTTTTGTTCTTGAAAGTTGGATGAAACATTTTGCTTCCAGTTTTGGAAGCAGTGTATCCACTCCAAATGTACCTTTCCTGCCCTGAACTGAGCACAAAGCAGTCCTGGAAGTTTACAGAGGAAGTTATGATGATCTCAACATACTGCTTCCCCACCACCATCCCTTCGACCAATGCCCAAAGTAATATATGCTGTTTGGAAAAAAAAATGAGTTTGTTTTTTAAGGAAAGGTAATAAATGAATTAAATAAGCTGCTCAAAACAATAAAGGGAACACTTACACAACACATCCGAGATCTGAGTGCACGAAATTTTCCTATTAAGTACTTTGTTCCTGACATAGTTGAATGTGCTGACAACAAAATCACACAACAATCATCCATGGAAATCACGTTTATTAACCCATGGAGGTCTGGGCTTGGTGTCATACTCAAAATTGAAGTGGAAAAACACACTACAGGCTGATCCAACTTCGATGTAATGTCCATAAAGCAAGTCAAAACGAGGCTCAGTAGTGTGTGTGGCCTCCACGTGCCTGTATGACCTCCCTACAACGCCTGGGCATGCTCCTGATGAGGTGGCGGATAGTCTCCTGAGGGATCACCTCCCAGACCTGGACTAAAGCATCCGCCAACTCCTGGACAGTCTGTGGTGCAACGTGGCGCTGATGGATGGAGCGAGACATGATGTCCCAGATGTGCTCAATTGGATTCAGGTCTGGGGAACGGGCGGGCCAGTCCATAGCATCAATGCCTTCATCTTGCAGGAACTGCTGACACACTCCAGCCACATGAGGTCTAGCATTGTCTTGCATTAGGAGGAACCCAGGGCCAACCGCGCCAGCATATGGTCTCACAAGGGGTCTGAGGATCTCATCTCGGGACCTCATGGCAGTCAGGCTACCTCTGGCGAGCACATGGAGGGCTGTGCAGCCCCCCAAAGAAATGCCACCCCACACCATGACTGACCCACTGCCAAACCGGTCATGCTGGAGGATGTTGCAGGCAGCAGAATGTTCTCCCTGGCGTCTCCAGACTCTGTCACGTCTGTCACATATGCTCAGTGTGAACCTGCTTTTATCTGTGAAGAGCACAGAGTGCCAGTGGCGAAGTTGCCAATCTTGGTGTTCTCTGGCAAATGCCAAACGTCCTGCACGGTGTTGGGCTGTCAGCACAACCCCCACCTGTGGACGTCGGGCCCTCATACCACCCTCATGGAGTCTGTTTCTGACTGTTTGAGCAGCCACATGCACATTTGTGGCCTGCTGGAGGTCATTTTGCAGGGCTCTGGCAGTGCTCCTCCTGTTCCTCCTGGCACGAAGGCAGAGGTAGCGGTCCTGATGCTGGGTTGTTGCCCTCCTACGGCCTCCTCCATGTCTCCTGGTGTACTGGCCTGTCTCCTGGTAGCGCCTCCATGCTCTGGACACCACACTGACAGACACAGCAAACCTTCTTGCCACAGCTCACATTGATGTGCCATCCTGGATGAGCTGCACTACCTGAGCCACTTGTGTGGGTTGCAGACTCCGCCTCATGCTGCCTCTAGAGTGACAGCACCGCCAGCATTCAAAGGTCACCCAAACATCAGCCAGAACACATAGGGACTGCGAAGTGGTCTGTGGTCACCGCCTGCAGAACCACTCCTTTATTGGTGGTGTCTTGTTACTTGCCTATGATTTCCACCTGTTGTCTACTCCATTTGTGCAACAGCATGTGAACTTGATTGTCAATCGGTGTGGCTTCCTAGGTGGACAGTTTGACTTCACAGAAGTGCGATTGACTTGGAGTGACATTGTGTTGTTTAAGTGTTCCCTTTATTGTTTTGAGCAGTGTACATGGTGCTTCAAAAATGAAAAAAGAAAGATGCAGCTTTTTGAGCCTGAGCAAGAAATGGTCACTGCAGCTGAACCCAATATTCACATTGCAAAAGTATGAGGAATCCAGAATCACAGGACGTCCTTCAGCCATGCCATGACCTCCCTTTTTGCACTATGTCTTCATCCTCGAATAGCTTACTCTCCCACAAACAGAAGTTGCAGAAATGATGCAACCCTCCACCCACACACAAATGCATTATCTGTTGGCATAAAGTTATCACAGCAGGCCTACCAAAGAATCGTAATTACCAATTATCTGAAACAACTGCTTGCTCCATGAATCACAGAGGTGGTACTGGCACTTTTTCAAATGCAAGTATTAACTTTGAGCAACAAGTTGACCACCTAATTAACCAAATTGTGTGCTAAGCTGCTGCATCAACTGAAATGGCCCTATTTCTAATATGGATAACTTTGGCACAAGGGACATTATGAGGGCTCAATGCAAATGAGGGACATTATGAGTCACTGGGTCTTGAAGCAAGCCAGTTCACATAACATTTTTCTTCTGTAAAGGAACATACATGGAAGAAATAACACTGGAATGCATGGCATGCAGCTACTTTGCTTCCTGGTACTCTATTTTGCTTCCGGGCGTTGTATGTGCTTGCTCATATTTGAAAAATATAGCCTTGAAATAGTCCCTTGGATTCTTCAGCATTTTCTCTTGAAACATTACCATGTCCATGGATGCAGAATGGTAGCTACAAACCTTTTTTTAGGGGGGGGGAAGTGTTTTTTTTAAAAGGTGTGTAATTGTTGACCATAAAAAACCTGCCAGTTTAAGTAGTAGGATTGATCACTACCATTTGGCAAGACCATGACCTTCCACTCTAGCTGAACACAGGTTTCATGTTTCCTCTTGTGAGCTTTCCACATACAAATGAAATCTAAGTGATTAAATTGTATGGTTTACATCACTGATTGCAAATGAGTTGGCTTTGCTGAAGCCCAAAAAGAGTTTACCCCTGAAGTACAAACACTTTGTAAACAAAACCTGCACAATTTGCTTTGGTTCACATGGACTAAACTAGTCCCTTTACTTGTTCAATTAGATCAAAGTGTATTTAGAGGACCTTTCATTTTACATGATTTAGAGTATATGCACCAAGTTATTTAGAGGACGACTTGAGGACAGAAAAGCTGGCTTCAGTTAGGAAATAGGGTCTGGCATTTCAGATATTCATTGGGTCTCCAGATTCTTCCAGCAAGGAATAGATGTTTGTGAGTTTAAGAGCATCTGTAGAAACTACCGAGGAAGGAGCATGAAAAGTCATCTCAATGGGTAAGTTGGCCTTCACATAAGTAGGTTCCAGACTGTTGACTAGGTCTGAGGAAATTATTTGGAGTTATGGAGGGCAGGGAAACTGGGTGTATTGGGAGGGCAGGGAAATGGGGATATTCCTAAACTACATACAATCATACCCTTGTACTCAACATCATTTATAAAAATAGCTACCACTCCCAGGGCCCAATCCTAACTAATTTTCCAGCACCTGTGTTGCTACAGTGCAGCCCCAAGGTAAGGAAACAAATGTTGCCATACCTTGAGGAGGCCTCTGTAGTCACTCCCCCACCGCAAGATGCAGCACACACCCCATTGGCATGACTGCACCAGCACTGGAAAATTGGATAGGATTGGACCCCCATTCTGTACCAGGGACAACTGATATGGATTAGAATCACATGTAAGCATTTGCCTGCTGCGGCAATACCTGGGTCGCTCAGACTTGGCTACAGTGACCCATGCCCTCATGATATCTAGATTAGATTACTGCAACATACTCTACATGGGGTTGCCTCTGAAGACTGACTGGAAACTGCAACTAGTGCAGAACGCAACAGCCTGGGTGGGTGGTTGCCAGAGCACGTCTGTTCGATTCAGGCCGCTGACAATTTGTTTCCAGACTAAATTCAAAGTCCTAGTCTGGACCTTTAAAGCCCTTTTCAGTTTGGACCCAGGGTATTTGAGGGACTCCCTCCTTCCATATAATCCTACCTGTCCTCTTAGGTCATCTGGGGGGCCCTTCTGATTGCTAGGGGGCTCTTCTGGGGTGCCGCTACCAGTAGAGGTGAGGGGATGGCTCCTTGGTGGTGGCCCCTTGTTAATGGAATTCCTTTCCCCTTGAACTAAGAACAGATCCCTCACTGGAGACCTTTTGGCAGGGCCTCAAGACCTTTTTGTTTCAAAAAGTGATTGAATGAATGGTTGTCTGGCATCTTTTAATGATATGCAATGTTGGTACTCCTGGTTTTGTGCGGTTTTAATGTTTTGCTATTTTAATGTTTGTTTTTAAGATGTTGTTTTATTTGTTGTAAGCGGCCTTGAGTCTCCTTCATTAAGGGAAAAAGGCAGGGTAGAAATCCTTTAAATAAATAAAAGAGAAGGGGAAAATATCTGACTATCACATTGACTAAAAGCAGCCTCTCCCCCGTTAGCATAATCCTCCTATCTGGCCCCTTGTAGCAAACAGGTCTATTTCTTAATATCTGAGAGTGGTCATAAGGTAACTGTTTCCCAATTCACAAGAGGCTTCTATTTAAAAGTTAGGAATGGGATGATAACTTAGATAATTTTAAATGGTTTATAGTGGGGTGAGAGATTAAAACAATGATAAATGTAGTTAAAAGTTAACCTAATAGTCCAGACCTCTTCCTAAAGTCAAGGCAGGAGGGGAAAAATAGGTCCCTTTTGGTCTTTGGGTCCTGCCTCAACTCCATTAAAGGTTAGGATGCTCACTCCTCCTGCAGAAACTCCACAAGGATAATTTTCCAGTAGCGTTATGGCTGGTCTGGTGTGCATACCTAGGCTTTGCCCAACTTTGGAGCCAGCCATCCTTTCTGGAAATGATGGCTTCATGAGTTGCTGGGAAAGAGGGACCCACACCAGAATGCTAGGACAACTTCATAGATAGATATAATATAAAATTGACAGCCTCCTCCAGCATTCTGGCAGTTACTTAGATAGCAGGACTTAAGGTCAAGAATCAACAGGCACCCCTTCAGGAGGCTCAGGAGTGATGCTTTCAGCTTAGTTCCCTTGTCCTCTCCTTTCTCTGCCTTCCCTAGAGGGAGGGAACCAGCCAGCAAAGGCCACAAAGCTAGGCAACAGCAGAAAGACTTTTTACCTGCGTATTCCTTATGTCAATGGTTCTCGAACTTTTTGCACTGGGACCCACTTTTTAGAATGGTACTTAGTGAAAGTGATGTCATGGCCAGAAGTGACATCAAGCAGAAAGTGCCATCACTGTGACGTAATAAAATGGCACTCCTGGAAACTGGCATTCTTGGCCTGCAGCAATTGCACAACCATGAAACATCCTGGCAGAAAGTGAAATGAAGTAAGAAAGATGAGGTCAAAATATTATGTACAAGCACTGAACTAAAAACAGTTTAAGAAACAACCCTCACTTGAAAATTCAAACCGAATATTCACAAAAGAAATATAGCAAGATCTGCAGCTTCCACGCTGGCTACTCCCAACTTTCCGCAACCCACCAAGTGGGTCCCAACCCACAGTTTGAGAAACACTGCCTTATGTGATTTTTTTTTTTTTTTTTAAGGATCAACCTTCATGGTAAAATTATTTCTAATTTTCCAGACCCGGACTAGGACAGGACAGGAGCGTTGAGAAAAATAAGGAGGCAAGCAAGTCAGCAGGCACAAGCCATCACCTTAAGATGGTTGCCATAGTGATGGCCAGAACTGGCCAGGGAACCTTCCAAGTGAGGCCAGGCCTTGGCTTGGAGGCTTCTAGTACTGTTGGGGTAAGTAGAAGGGGGTTGGGTGATGGTTCTGGAGAAGAATCCAGTAGATAGAGGTGTGTGTTTCTAGTGAATAAGGCAGGATTATAGCCTACTTTTTACTGAACCAAATGGCTCAGTTAAAAAAAAAAAGCACCATTTTCAAACACCTCTACCAGTAGAGAATAGTGAGGAGACTCCTTAAGGCAGATACTGTAAACAGGAGGTGCATTGCGCCTGTGTGTACTTGCCCCCTTCCATTTTCCAGCTGAACCGCAAAGGATGAATTTAGCTAAAACTCTATGGCAACAATGTCTGAATTGCCCTACCTTGGCTGATCGATCTGACATATCTGGGGGAAGAAATGTAAGCCTGGTGCCTCTGGAGAGATTTTGAAAATCTGGTTGCCCAGGTCTACCTGGAAAACTCTGGGGTGCTAGTAATTTGAAGATCCCCTAAAGTTTAAACAGTTTTGGTTGTTTACAGTATGTATCTGAAAGCTGAACCATAAAACCGAAAGTTGAACATCGTTTTAAAAACGCCAAAAAAAGGTTTTACGTTCGTGTGAGTTCCAAAAAACAGAAGCTTGCTACTGAGATCCAGAAAACGTGATCGGTCACACACATCCTTGCGACGCTTCCGGGATTTTGCAAGTCTGGAGTGTGGCTGACATTGCGAACCGCGCTGACTGCAAAGGTTTTAATACACTTTTTAATACACTTGAAGTTGCGAACTCTTCCCTGGCGGTTCTAAAAATAAGGATCCGAATGTAGGATGTGAAGGAGGAAATATCGCTGACGATCGCAAAGCACGTCGGTCACTGCAGTTCACTGTTAATTCTCCACCTTTTTCTTCTGGCCGAGCTTCTCGACACGGGTGCTTGACACGCATGAGCGCCGCCTCATGGAACTTGTAGGACAGGGGAGGAGAAACGTGCCTTAAGGCTGAGTTACTGAGTAGGCGAAAGACTACAAGTCCCAGAGCACCTCACGCTCGTTGAGCTTAGGCGCTGCTCGCTGTTTGCGGGGTCCCTGTTGCCGGCGGGACGGTCCGCTCTGAAGCAGTAAGTGGAAGGGAATGAAAACTGAGCCTAAGGTCGGCCACCGTGTACAGGTACGCAGTGCGGGTTTCTCCCTTGAAAGCTGAAAATCGATCGCAGGCTTCCTCCTCTCTTTCTCTGAAAGCCGCATTGGCCGCTTCTGCTGCTTTATAGTCCAGTTCTAGGCATGTCTACTCAGGTGTAAGTCCAACTATAGTCACCGGAGTAAGCGTGGGTAGGATTGCAGGTAAGCGTGGGTAGGATTGCAGCCTCAATCTGCCTTTGACGCTGCACCTGGCCCTCCGCGCCCTCTCATCCATCCCCTTCTAGGTAATTCATGATGGGAAGTCTCATGGATCGATGCAGATGAATCGCCTGTTAAAAGTGAAATACTTGAACAGAGACTGGGATGGAAGCCCAGAGAGGATGTCTAATGATGGTCCCGTGGGACAGAAGGCGCACATTTAACGTTACAGGGCTTTTCAAGTACAGTTAAAGCCTGTCTTTTAATGAAAGACGGGGCGGGAGTCTTAAGGGGAATTGATTTGAAGCTGCCTTGTTTTGCATGACTTACAAATATGTAGGCTGTTTTTTTTAAAAGATGATTGTATTACACACGCACCCGCACGCACGCGTGCACGCACACACACTGCACCTCAACTCCATGTTCGGGATGTTCTAAATTGTTGATATTTGTGTTTATTTACAGTTGTTGCCTGAGGGCAACAACTCCCAGAGGTCTCTTTACATTGGCCCCAATCCTGGTAATGTTCGTGTCAAAGTCTGAAATTCTATGCACTCGTCCTAGGAAGTAGATCTCCCCTGAACTCATCAGAAACCTATTTCTAAATAATATAAACATGTACAAGTTTGTGTTGTGGTTGTGTTCAGGAGTTGGTGCAATTAAATTGCTTGTCTGAATGCCTAGTCTGATACATTGTTACTCAAACTGATATGTAGGCGTCCTTATGATGCACTGATTTTCTGAGAATGTCAGGTTAGACTTTTGTCCAAACGTAGTGAAGGGCCTCATGAATAAGAGTCTCATTAATAAGGTACTGATATTCATGAAGAAGCCAGGAAATGGGGTACTGAGCAATGACCCAGTCAGCAGCAGGGTGTGGATGAGACTCAGGGCTGTATCACCTCCCTGACCCGGTTTTGAATGACAGGCCTTTCTTAAATGAGCTTCCTCACGTGTTCAACGCGTAGCTGTCATTTCTCACAGAGCCTCCGTGCATTGCAATCTTTGAGGTGAGAAGGAATTGTTTTGGGGCTAAGAGCAGTTTCCTGCTCTGATATATGTTCTTCCATGTTCTTGGTTCAAGGCAGACATGAAGTTAAACATGTCATAATCTAGTGGAGGGGGGATGGGACACTTTTAGAAGACACAGATCAGATTGAGATTGTGGCATGGGGTAAGGAGTGCTTACTCCTTTAATTCTGTGCCCTCTTCCTATCAAAAATCCCTTGCCCCACCGTGGGCCCTGAAGGTCGTATTTTTGCTGCAATGACACCTTTAGAGCACATAATAATGGGGGGGGGCAGGAGAGCTTTTTTTTTTTTTTTTTGCAGAAATCTGCATAGAGGAAAGGGATTAAGAACTCCCTATCTTTGTGCCTGATTCTATTTTGAATTGGACCCCTGGTATGTCTGCTGTTTTAAACACTTTCCAACCCAGTCTGAGACATGTTTAACATCACTTCCGGTGTGACCCTGAAAATCTAATCTCTTTCAATGAAACACCAAATCCCATATCCTAAAGGCTGTGGAAAACCAATCACAATTGTGAGGTATTGTAATATCCTGGTAATGGGGGCTCAGTGTCCCCAGTTCATTCACCCAAGGTAAAATTCTCCAGCAGAGCTGAAAGCAGATCCAAGCACTTGAATTGGAAAGACTTGACTTGTTGTGTTGAGTGTTGTACATGCACCTTCCTATATGACCATACATTGCGGCATGCTTCACTTGAAGGGGCTGCCATCAGTAATGGTCTTATGTGGCCCAGAACCTAATATAGCATGGTTTATCTGATGCGATGTGGAATGTAGAGCTAAAAAGCGCTAGGGAAATACATGAAATGTGCGGTATGTTTTTTTTTAAGTAGGTAGTCCTATGGAACTATTCAGAATGTCCTGTGGTTGGTTGGTTTGTTTTTTTTAAAGACCCTGTCATGATTGTAACATGCTGGATCTTATCCATGAGAGCACGTTAAGGGTATATGTGCTTTTGTGCTTATTTCTGGCTGATCAGAGACAACAGTGTCTAAGTGACAGCTGCATCTTTTTTTTACTGAAGACAAATT
This sequence comes from Lerista edwardsae, assembly GCA_029204185.1. NCBI lineage: Eukaryota > Metazoa > Chordata > Lepidosauria > Squamata > Scincidae > Lerista > Lerista edwardsae. The sequence goes on from JAJKFI010000055.1 coordinate 317,365, forward strand.
CACTTGGTGTTTCAGCTTTTTGAATGCAACAGAGAGGCCTAGTTTGACCTGAGAATATCCCCTTAATGCTATATAACCCTGCTAAGCTGCAGGTCTTAGGCTTGGGCAGCTCTCCCTCATCCTGAGGAAGACTCCCATAGGCTGAAGCCTGAGGGGTTTAGCGCAGGCAGGCATGTACTGGCCTTGTACACAAGAGCACATGCTCCTGGTTGAACCACTTCCTCTGCCTCTCCGCCTCCCCTCCCCACAACCCTCTTCTTCCATACAACTTACAGGTCTTAATTACAATATTGCAGTCATAATTCTTTTCTCCTGGCAGAGAAGAGGCAAAGTCTGACACTGATGTTGGAGAACTAGAGGCAGAATCTGTCAGTGCTGAAACCAGTGAAGCTCAGTTCAAGCCCACCTCAACATTTTTCTTGTCCCCACAGTGATGGATGTGAGCCCTCTGTTGCAGCTGCGTGTCTTTGACCTCAATTCCTGGTGAGTTTATCCTTTTGCTTTTGTTTGGGGCAGGAGAGGATTAGCTTTGATCTGGATGAGAGCATGGCATATGGGGAGGGAGGAAGTGATGACCTCTTGGCAGTCATGCCTTGAGGCAAAGACATTCCTGAGAGTTCTGGATTCAGCTCTTTACTCAGAAATTTCTGGCAAGCAGCTCTTTCCTCTGTTGGCTTTCCCCCTTGCCGAGTATGGATGGGTGATAGATTTGACTGAATGTGCAGCTTTGTTCAGATTCATGAGTGGGGACCTAGTTATGCTACTCCACAGTCGTGTATTGGGTGCAGGGATTTCTTCAAACACAGCTTTCTGATCTTTAGGGGAGGTGTCATTGGTACAAAGCTGGTGACTTCAAGTTCGGTTTGGAACATCTTCCTGCTATCATGCTAACTGTATGCAATGCAGACAGGATTTCTTCAGATCTTAAGTCTTTCCCAGTTCCATTGAACTCTTCTTTCCACTTCAGATTTAGATCAAACTTTGAAAACTGTTCCCCCTGCTCATCTCCTGTTTATAGCGTATCTTGCAAAGTCATTCCTGTACTAGGTAATTCTGTGATGGTAGGTGAATGCTTCAGATTCAGTAGAGGTCAGTTGATGCATGGTGTGCTTCCTGCAATTTCTGTTCATCTTTCTATTACACACAACTTACGAAATGTGATTCTGGGTGTGTGTAAAGATGTACCTGCAAAACAGGAGTTGGTACATTTTCTCCTGTAGGGTGAGTCTGTACTGCAAATGGCAGACATAAGTGCTTCCCTCCCGAACAAACTTAGAAAAGCGGTGTTTTTCTTTAGGGCGCAATCCTTACCTGGAGTTATGCCAGCAAAGTTTGGCTGGCATAAGGGACACCGTAAAGTGTGTTTGGCCCACTCTTGGAGTTGGGGAGGATGGCACATGTCTGTGAGCTGGCCTCTCTGACTCCAAAAGTCAGAGATATGCAAGATATGCAAAACATACTTTGCGGTATCCCTTGTGCCGGCCAAATTTTCCTGTCCTAACTGTGCCAGCCTAACTCCAGGGTAGGACTGCGCTCTTAATGATTTAAAGTGTGAATTCTACACTTATGCATTTTTAAAGTTCATTTAGTGCCCTATTTTGGGAGGGAGGGGTTGTTGTCTTAGAAAACTAACTTTTGGTTAGAAAACGGGAGGGGGTGGCGGCTTTGTGATGTCATTCACTAGGTGCCAGTCAATCACTACTGTGTGAATCAAAGCAGCAGCAGCCCTTTTCCCTGCGTTTGGGATGCGAAGAGGATGGTACTTCTGACCCAAGTGTTAAAGGTTCACATCCACAGCTGCCATACCCTTGTTCAGAGGTACCCAAACATGCAGTTTTAGTTCAGGACAACCCCAAGCAAACAGGTAAGGTGATGAAATCCAAAGACTGACCCATCTGTGCATTCGCCATCTGATGGGCGTGCATACTGTTCAAACTGGGCTTTGGTGCTCAGAGTTTCTGATCCCCACATGAGAAGCCCTGCCGGTCTCCTCCGCTCTGGGCTGCATAATGTTATCTCTCTTAATACCAAGAACGATGTTTTCAATCTCAAGTAAAGCTAACCTGTACTGGGTTCTCAGAGTGGCTAGAGCCATTTTTGTTCAAATCACGCTCTTTTTTTTTTTACCACCTTCAAAGAATGGACTGGAGGCAGTTATTCTGACTGGAAGCTGTATCTTTTCTCTCTTCTCTTCCCTTCTCTTCTAGGGCAATTCGCTTCCTGAGCAAATTACGGCAGGAGCGAATTGAACTGATTGGAGCTGTCCTCAACCTGCAGGCGTATGACCTGGCGCTCTTACAGGAGGTGAGTTCTTAGCAGGATCACTCCAGTGTGATGTCGTGAATACTGTTAGGCTGGAACCAGGAGGTTCAAATCCTGGCACAGCCATGGACTTGCTGAGTGGATATGGGCAAATTGCTAACACCGGCAATCTGATGGGTTAATAGTGGTCTACCACACAGGGCTGTTGTGAGATTTTCTAAGTACTGCACACAGTTGCAATGTTATAGAAACATGGTTAAAAAGGAGGAAATTGCTGAGGGATTAGCTGAGGGTAGGCCTGGGGGCTTGGCTTTCAGATCAGCTTGCCACTTTTGTTTTTTGATTGATAACAACTGTGATCTCAGCCTTTCTGTTTTTCCAGGTGTGGAGCGAGAAAGATTACTGGGAGTTGAAAAAGAAACTGTCTGCCCGCTATCCTTTTTCCCATTACTTCAAAAGGTAAAAGGAGCTGGTATGGTCTCTAGTTATATGCTTGTCATTTGATCTCTTATCATGGCAGTAGTTGAGCATGGCAGAGTTCTGATGGACTTTGGCTTCACAGATCTGCAATCATGTTATTTTATAAGGGAAGGGAGAGGTTCCAGCATAAGAAGAAAAACTGTCGTTCTTCTGTTTCTTGAGATCTTACAAGAAGTCAGAATGGTTACAATGAAAGGTAAATTGGCCAATGGGTGTTTTTAATTGATCATAAAACAGTTTTTTAACAGCACTTGCCTTTTTATTAATTGCGCTTCAACCTCACCAGGTGTGCCTCGGCAGAAACCTTAACTCTTGCTGCAGGTAGTTATTCTTTGCTGTTTTATTATCATTGTAGTCTTAGTAATCCCTGTCTTCCAGGTGTTGACTGGAGGACTGTGTGTCTTGCCAATCTTGCAGAGGGTGTGGTGTTCTTCCTACACACCTCCCTGGAGGCCCTTTGAGTTCATTGACCCCAAGAATGTGGCAAATACATTCAAGCATTTAACTAGTTACTGAGAAAGCAGGTATCACTTATGAGCAAAGGCTTTAGGATGCCAAGACACAGTTTTGTTGGCCTGAGTGGGGACAGCTGAATTTCAGTTTCTGTTTTAGCCCAACCAACCCCCTATCTCACTCACACACACACACACACACACACACACACACACTCACTCTCTCTCTCTCTCTCTCTCACACACACACACACCTTAACTCTGATAAAGCAGAAATAATGGTCAAGGTACACATTGTATTCTTAAATGACATATAATATGGCACAGGATAGCACCATGCAGATTCTAACAGGCAGCCCAATCCTGTACCCAGCGCCCATAAGAGCAGTGGTACCAAAATGGCTCCTGCTACACTGCATGGCAGTTAGGCAGCTGCCGGAGGCTCCTCGGGAGAAGGTGATGTTTGTCTTCCCCTTCCCCTGGGGAAAGCCCCGCCACCCGCAGTGGGGCTCCTCGGCTCACTGCCGGCTATTTTGCCAGTGGTGAATGGAGCAGCCCTGTGTTGGGCTGCCTAGGATAAGATCCGGTGGTGGAAGCCACTCATGGGCTGGCTCCCCCCTCCTTCCACTCTGTTCCGCCCTCTCCCTGCCTCCCCCCCCCCAAATGGGTTTACTGGAGTGCCAGCCATCCCGTTCGCCCAGGTTGGGGCCTGGCACTAACTGAGTGCCAGCCTAGCGTGGATGATGAGGTGTCACTGACGTGCTTTATGGTACGTTTGTGATATTTTTAGACGATGGTACACATGTACCACCGGTGACCACAGACTCAGGATTTCTCATGTTAGCGATCCTGCAAATCTGTGAACTAGATCTCAAGTTCTGTTACATGATGGGATAAATATTTTTTGTTTGATACGCAATATGATGGGGGATGCATGAGTTGTGTATAGATCAGCATCTCGAGATACAATTTGGAACACAGAGATTTGTCAAACATTTTGTGAGGTTAGTGAATAGTTTATAGCTAGATGAGATTTTTTGTTCCATCTCTCTCTGAAGTTGTATTTTGTACACTACTTCGAAATCCCATAGATGATTGCCAAGTAGTGCCATAGATGATTGCCAAGTAGTATGGCTCATGTCTTTGATAATCTGACAGCATAACTTTCTAAACTATTCCAAAATTTTTGTTTTGGTGGACACCAAATTTCCTGTTTTACATGGGAACAGTTAAGGCAGTAAATCAATTCTAGTCCTGAATCATAGTGGTGTCTTTAGAATAGTGGCCCCCAAACATGTTAGCATTGAAACCCACCTTAACAGAAAGGTTCACTTTACTCCATGCTCAAGCCTCTTTGGCTATAATGGTGACTGAGCAGCAGTGCTTCTCCCAAGTAGCAGGTTGTTTAATGCTTGATGCACATAGCCTAATCTGTTTTATTCCTCCTGTCTACTGTAAAACTACTTCCCTATCATTCTAGCCCTGTCCTGAGAAACCACAAAAATTGTCCTCCCCTTCTTCTGCATAACAGACTTTCACATGCCGATAACAGATATTAGGATCACTATCTTCAAATAGTCTTCTTTTCTCCAGGTTAAACATTTCAAGCTCTTTTAACCATGCCTCATAGGATTTTTTCTTTATAATCTTTGCTGCCTTCTTCTGAACCAATCCTAGTTTATCAATGTCCTTCTTAAAATTTGGTGCCCAGAATTGGACGTAGCATTTCAAGTGAGATCTGATTCTAGTGCAGTGAAATTATTATGTAATTTTATTTATGTAGTTAACCCAGCCTTTCCCCTACCAAACCAAATTCCCCAGGCAGCTTCCAAATTTTACAAAAATGTATTACTTCTCATGATTCTAAGCCTACTTGTTTTTAACATTCACCTGGATCCTTCTGAGCATAAGCAAAGGGTAGTTCTTCTACCTGTCATACCAAAGCAGATACAGACATCCATGAATGGAATCGCAAAGAGAAGCTCACCTCCTCCCAGCAACAAGGTTTTTAATACTTTAAACATAGCTGTTAGGCAACTAGAGATTTGGGCCTGCAACCCTTCTGGCAAATGACCTCACCAGCTGGTGTTATTGCCAATCACTCTCTCTGACCAAACTGGAGATTCACAGCTGGCTTCCACGTCCAGTTAGCAAGACCTTGAGGTCTGGGGTGTTATCAAGCCTCGGCCAAAGCCAGATACCTGATAAGGGGCTGTTCCTCGGCCTGCCAACAAGCTTGTTCCCACAGCTGCTGCAAAATGACTGTGGGCCTGCAAGATGGAATCAGCCCTAAGGCAGTGACTGTACCTAAGCCAGTGTGTTCTTTACAATGGTGTTCCCATTTGCCCCCCTAGGAATCCGGAGTCGCTCCCTTTAACTCTCTGAGTGCCGGCCAACCAAGAAGAAAAGCTCTTTGCAGAGGAATTGGGAGGGGGGAGGAGGGAGAATGAAGTGGGCGGAGTCACCCCTAATTTTAACTAGTGGAACTGAGTTCCCCCGCGTTCCCCCTGCATGACATCACTGCCATGACCTATTAGAAGGGCTACTCTATTAAAGAGATTTGTCTGGCATGACTTGTTCTTGACAAATCCATGCTGATTCCTAGAAATCACCTCAATGTTTTCTAGATCTTCCTTTTTTTAAAGATGAGGATGACATTTGCTCATCTCCAATCCTCAGACTCCTCATATGTTCTCAAGTTCTCAGCAATTAGAGTCAGTGGCTCTGAGATCAAATCCAGAAGATCCTTTAGTACCCTGGGGTGTAGTTCATCTGGTCCTGGACACATAAATGCTCCTTTACCGTCTCTTGAGTTGTGAATCCCTCCAGTTCTTCATTTATGCAACTGTTGGGTTGAGCCACCTTCCTCTTGTGGGTGGTGGCAAGAGATTGAAAAAGTTATGATGGTGATACCTTCAGAGTTAAGTGGTGACTGTTGTCTCTGTTTGTTTTGTAGTGGGGTGATTGGCAGTGGGCTCTGCATCTTCTCCAAGCACCAGATCCGTGACACCTTCCTGTACCAATACTCAGTGAATGGCTACCCCTATATGGTGAGTGGGCATCAGCCTTGCCTTAGGGAAAGTTGCAAGCAGCACCCTTGCAATGATGATTTCACCATGACCCACCTTGCCTATGTGCTTCATCTACATGTTTTCCCCCTTCATAGCTCCAGCATGGAGACTGGTTTGGCGGCAAATCGGTTGGCCTTGTGGTACTGAAGGTTTGTGGGATAGTCATCAATGTCTATGTGACACATGTGAGTTAGCAAATTTATTTATTTATATAATTCTCCAGTTCCAAAATTTGATGCTCCAGAACAAGATAACAGAAGATTTGGGTTGGGGGGCGGGGGAAGCATTTCCCCCAAACTCAGCAGTGGATCACTGATCAACGTTCACTATTGATTTGTGAATTGGCAGCCTATGGAATGGATTTATTTACTTAACGGAATTTATATCCTGCCTTTGTCATACCGAAGCAAATGTCCAAGGTTGCTTATGGTCAGTGGTGTCGTCTGTGAATGAACAGATTGAACGCTGGGCGGGACTTACGCGTGATTGGCAGCCCATCCGTTGCATTCCGCCGCCTGCCCGCCCGCCGCCTCTGGTTGGCACGCCCCATCGCTGCTTGCCCAGGCACCTGGCGCGCGCCCCCCGTCCCCCACGGCGAGCAGGCGCCCCCTCCGAGGCCAGGGCAGCGCAGGCAGGCAGCGGAGCGCAACGGACGGGCAGCCAATCAGAGCGTAAGTCCCGCCCAGTGTTCCCTCTGTTCATTAACAGATGACACCACTGCCTATGGTGCTTCATAATAAAAGTACAATGTAACAACAGGGGTAACAGACATATCCGGACCTTTGTTTGGCGTGTAATGATGCTGTTGCTCCATTACAAATTCCACCAGAATAGTGTGGTTTGTTTCTTTTTCCTGGACTGAAAGAGGTACTCTCTTTCTCTGACTTGCCTTCTCTTTCCCTTCAGTTCCTTATGAGTAATGCCTATTGTAATAGTAATGAAACTATTGTTAGGGTTTTTTTTTTCTTTTATAATAGTAAGAAGAGGTTGGGAGAGAGAAGTCTGGATGTGAGGAGTATTCCACAGAGAAAGTGGGATGGTAGCCCTTGCTACCTTTTAGGCTGCTGTGACCAATCCAGTGACTGAATATCACCATTTTCCTGTTGGGCTGCCCAGGGTCTTGCTAGTGGTGCAAGCTAAGGTCATAACTGGCCATCTCTTTTTTACAATGTAATTGCTGCAGGGGGTGCCCATGAACAGCTAAGGCTCATTCTGACCTAGGCAGTGTGCTTTTAAAAAGTTTTTGGTTGACATCTTGTCAAGAAAAACTTTGTTTTAAAAGGAAATCTTATTTTTGCGCAATCATTCCTCTGTTTTAAACCCACGTCTTTGCAGAAGCTGCTGTTCATTTTCGTACTCACTGCTATGGACATGCTTGTCCCAGCCAGGTCACAGTAAATGCAGCACAGATTGACTAACTGAATGCAGGCAGCTGCCAAGCAGGGATCATTCTGGCCTAAGATTTCAAGCAGCAGCCTACAGAGGTTGTAAATTCAGCCTTAAGATTTTATATACTTTGGGGGGACATTGAGTACCTAAAGTAATTGCTAGCTTTCTTTGCGGGGGTATAGACAGCCAGCAAAATAGAAGGGAGAAGCGAACCTGATTCAGTAGATATCCCTAATGACAGCAAGTATAAGTTTCATAGACTCTGCATTAAGCAGGAACTGTGGTTCTGCCTGGTTTACCTGAGCCCCAAAACTGCCTGTGGAAATATGCAAGTAGACCCAAAAACATGTGGTTGAAACCGTGGTGTTGTGGAGGACAGGTCTGGATTTGTTAGGCTCTGGGGACAAGACAAGCCAGTACAAAAAGAGATGGACTCTGCTTGAGCCAAAATTGAACCAGACTGCTGGTGCTTAACGTTAAGAAGATGGAAGAGCAACTTTTAAACTGACCCCTGGAGGACAGCCAACAGGAAGTAGTCAGTTTCCTGTTTTAGACAAAGCATCCCTAAAGAATATAAATGTTCTCGTGTTTCTCAAACTGTGCCTTTTGGTGGGTTGCAGAAGTCAATACTTTTGGTGCAAGTGCAACCCAGAAGTCCAAAGATCATGTCATGGCCCGCCACTGGGTCGCGACACACAGTTTGAGAACTGTGGCAGGTTGTGCATTGGAGCAACCCAGAAGCAACTCCTGTGCTGTGCACCATTTTAGGTTGCAGCTTCCTGGCCTTGGTGCGCCCACAATCTGCTGCAGACAACACAGTGTGTCGCCAAGATAAGTAGTTTGAGAACTCCTGCTCTAAATCATCTCGAAGGAGAACAGTTTAAAAAGGAGCATACAATATGACAGAACAGCAGGTCAAGGAGAATAAAAGGCTGCAGGGGAAAAGACACACAACAGCATTTGGGGGTGGATGCAATGAATAGGTGTGTACACGCAAGCCTCTGAGACAAGTTGGGGGAGCTGGAGTGGACGCAATGCTGGATGCAAAGCTGAGTAGAAAGCAGACCATAGGTATGGCGGTACAGAAACCCAGAATCAGTGGGATTCCAGGAAGCCAGAGAGGTGCACATTGGGAGCAAAATAGCTTTTTATCTCAGATGGTATACGGTCCAACAACCTAGAAATGTAGTTGGCTCAGACTCCTCCACAGAATAATTGTGGGTAGAAATACCAGTCTCAAATAATAATTGGATCTAATGTTGTCTTCCTGGGAGGGATCTTGGCTTGGAGAAGGAAATCAGGGAGGCATCCAAAGGAGAAAGTGTGAATTCATTGGGTGCCCTCACATGAACTGAATTCATGAGTAAATTCATGCACAGGCCACATCAGAGGGAGAACAATTATGGATATGCTAAATGGCTCGTCTTGGAACCAAAGGGGGGGCAAGGTGACAATGGACTTAATCCTGTGAGGTGCCCAGGCCTGGTGCAAGATACAAGACTATCTGGAGCAGCATGCCTCTGAATACATGTTGCAGGGGAGCAATGACCAGAAAGAAGTGCAAGTGGTGCCTGATTATCCACTGTTTTTACATCCATGGATCTGACTTAATGTGGGTCCCCTAATTTGAATTGAGCTCCGACCAGGCCTGACATGAATCTTCCAAACACAACTGCAGCTGTGCTCCAATTGTGTCCAGAGGGTGTTCTATAGAATACCTTCTACAAGCCAAAAAAAAAAAAATTCACAGCCAGTTTTGAGGGGGAAAACTGGAGGTGATCTTCTTTGTCTCTCGACATTCTGAAGCCTTGGTTCTTCCTGACTTGGATCGCCTAGCTTTGAATTCAGGAAGGTTTCCAGATCAGTTTAAAAACACCAAAGTGAGCGTAGAGGCAATTACATGCAATTTCATGCATACGGAATACCTGCATGATTTCTATGTACGTGTTCTTTTGCTCTCCTCCCAAGCTCCATGCAGAGTACTGTCGCGAGAAGGATGGTTACCTGCCCCATCGAGTCGTTCAGGCATGGGAGCTTGCTCAGTTTATACAGTGAGTACAGAGAATGGCTCCAGGAAAAAAAGTGAGGTTTGGAATGCTTCTTCTCTTCTCCCCACCACCACCACCACCACCTTTTAGCTGGCTTGGAAGAAGTTCGGCTTATTTAATGCTGATTTCTCCTGTGCTGGGCCAGGGTTAGGGTTAGGACACCATCTAGCAGAAAGCAACCTTGGAAGGGTGAGGTGGTTTCCTCCTGGTTTGTGACGGTGTCCCATTTCCACAGGCATACTTCCAAAGGGGCTGATGTGGTGCTGCTTGGCGGGGACCTGAATATGCATCCGGAGGATATTGGCATTCGGCTGTTGCAGGGCTGGACAGGGTTCCGGGACGCCTTCATTGCTGCAGAACGGGTTGAGGTGAGTCCCTCAGTATCTTCTTAAGAAAGAGTTAAGAGATAAGGTGTACAGACCGGGTTTTTTTGACTCAACAAACGTAAGCTTTTAAGCACCCAAATGCCTCAGTTTGTGGGACCGTACTTGGAACCTAGAACCTGTTGCCGTACTTTTTATGTTGGTAAGCATGTCCTGCTGCACCCAACTCTGCACCCGCCGAGCCCTCTGAACTGCAGCCTTTGCCAGGCCCAGCTGCCGACACGTCCCCAACGAGCCCCAACTACTGCAGGCGCTCTGCATGTTTGGCTCAAACAGACCTCAGACTCTGGCCTTGCTTTCAGGGCAGTCCGGACGGCTCTACGCTGGTGGCAAGCAACTGTTTCACCAACAAGAAGGAACTGCAGTGTTATCCTGAGGGAATTCGTATTGACTACATTCTGTATAAGGTATGTCCAAGAAGAGAGACCGAGTTAAGGAAGTGTTCAGGGTTCATGGAGCAGGCGGGAGACAAAAATCCAGGTTGGCCACTGTCCTACTGAGTGCCTCCCTTCCACGTCCTTAGCTAGAATGCACAGTGGAATTGGTTTTTGGTGTTGGCTGCGCCTTTATATGTTACCGTCCAACACAATGTCTATTTGGGCATGTCTAACAACCGTCCCTTGGCATTGAATTGAACTCCTTCTCTTGATTTCCTCTGGTGTTTGGGTGTGTCCTCTCTGACAGCTGCTTGTGAGGGAGCAGCTCTCTACTCCCAAGGTACAAGGTTTAGATATAAGTTCAAAAGGTTATGCAAGAACATGCCGCATTCTTGTGTTAAATGAGCTGGAATCACCACAACACTTTTGTGTTTCTGAACTCAGGCCGCAGCTCCTGCTTCTTCCTCTCTGATAAAAATAACCTGTACAGTAGGGAGGTTGTCTGAGTGACCCAACCTGCGGGAAGGGAAGCCCTAGCAAGGCCAGTTCCTTAGAATGCTGCTCACTCAACCACATTCAAATTATGTTCAAACTGTTGGAGAATACGGAAACAAGGAACAGAGAGAGCTCAAAAAGGCCAAGTCTCTGAAAAGAGCTGTGTGGTTTGTTGAGCTTTAAAAACATAAGAAGGGAGTTTTGGGAAGGGACTGTAGCTAAGTGATAGAATGCGCATTTTGTATGCAGAAGACCTTTAAGTTCAACACCTGGCAACATCACTAGGTAGGCTTACTGCCCAGTCAGTGTGGACTGTGGTGACCTAGATGGATCTGGTCTATCTGGATGTAAGGCAGATTCCTGTGTTCATATGGTCTTGGCTATGATCTTCAAATGTATTCAACACTTTCCAGAACGCCTTTGCTTCGTAAGGCTGCAGAGGTTGTGTCATTTTAAAAATGCAATATTCAGATTAAATATTTGACTAAGGAACATATTCCTTGAAGATACTTGGGTGGCCAGATAAGTGTTTGATAGAACATGCTTAGGTATCATTTTCCTATACAGGATTAGAATAGCTGCTCTTTGAGGGCCTTTGTGAACTCCAGGGAAAGGGGGTACACTCTGGGAAGAAGGCATTTCTGCTCCCCTGTGTATTCAGCTGTGCTTCAGTCTGTATGACTGTGAAGCCAATGGAATGTGCATGGAACGTATTTATTGCACATGCAGATACAGCAAACTCGCTAACCTGCCTGACTTCCCTTCCTGTAGTGTTCATCTGAGTATGCCATAAGATGCCACAGATACGAGACTTCCTCAGGAACAACTAATGAAAAGGACATTCCTTACTCTGACCACGAAGCCGTGATAGTTATTCTGTCTGTGTATAAAAAAGAATCCAACAAATGTCAGAACCATCTCACAGTTGGTGAGTGTTCAAGTTTCATTGATGTGGCACAAGCAGAGACTTAGGGCTAGCATACCTTTGGGGGGCCAAAACCCTTCCTGTTTTTGTCCAGCCACAATCTTCACCCTTAGGGTCTCCTTCAAGACTGTACACCAGTCTGTTAACTTCCGAAGTTCTATTGTGTTCAGTAGAACATGCTCCCAGGTTAAGTACGAACGGGATTGCAGCCCTAGGTCTCTTTCGATAACATAGCATCAGTCCCTCAGCTGTGCATGATTAATGGCCTTGGCAACATTGATGCATTTTAATGGCTGAGCACTATTCTTTGTTTCTGTTTTTAAGAGCCATTCCTGGTGGACGTCTTGAACGAAGCCCGAATGGAAGTGAGGGTGGGGCTGCACTCAGCCGAGCGCCAGCAGTACTCCTGTGGCCGCATGGCTGTCCTGGCCGTGCTTCTGCTGCTCATGCAAGGAGCCATGGGCTTCAGCTCCATGTTCGGTGGAGCCCTGCAGCAGCCTTTCCCCAAGTTTTCCTTCTCTCTGCTGGGGCTGCTAGCTGTGGTGGTCTTGCTCATCTCGGCTGTGCTCTACCTCTTTCACACCATTGAAGTGAAGGTGCTGCAGGGGACAGAGGAGCAAATGCGGGTGGGGCTGCAGACACTCCAGGACAAGCTGAGCTCGGGATGAGCCCACGTGGCGCTGGAGCTTGGATAAGGACCAAAAGCCCCTTGTGAAGGTGGCCACAGCAAGTCCCTCTGCGCTGCCCAGGTTCTTAAGTCCTTTTCTCAGTGTGTGGCAATAATTAGCATTTGGTGCTGTACAGGGTTTATAGCTGCATTTTAAGAGCAATAAAACTTTCTACAAGTGGAAATGTGGGGATAGGGACTATTGTATTATAGCCCAAGAGTTCTCAGGAGGGATTTTCTTGAAAAGAAAACCACTGACCTAATATAAGCAGAGCGCTGAAATTTAGGACCGAATCCTTAACAGGCATCTTTCCAGCATTGATGCAACAAACATTCCCGTCCCTTGAGAAGACCTCTGAGACTGTCCCTCCATCACAGGATGCAGTGCGTGCCCCGTTGCCATGGCTACAGCAGCGCTGAAAAGTTGTTTTAGAAACCAGCATTTTATCCAACTATGGCTGAGCTCTAACAATATTCAGTGCAGACTGATAATTTTTAACTGTTCAAACCGTTAATTTAATTGTGCAACAGATATAAAGCAGAAAAACAAAAATATACAGTACGTTGTTACTATTTATACAAAGTTACCCTTGAGTTTACTATTGTGCTGGGTTAGGTTAAGGAGCAGTTTACTTGTGGTATCCAGGCGCCTTACAGTGCCAGACACACTAAGCTGCGATGGTAAAGGTGCATCATGTGCCTTCAAGCTCATTTCCATTTACTTAATGAACAGTAGGGAGATGAACTCAGTCTTGCAAGCCTGTCAGAGGCCAAGTGAATGCCAGATTTGAGGGATTTTGTCCTCTGTTGTGAAATTAAGCAACAACAAAAAAGACAGATGAGCTCTTATGGGTCACGCTGCATTTTTATTGACACTGCAAAACAGCCTGCAGAAGACAGTGGGTTACGGCAGTTCAGATCACAAACCCTCTGCCTTTAATGGAAAGCCAGCTTCTTTTTTGCACTCATACCGAAGCCTAACACCTCAAGCGGCAGCTCTCTTAAGGCCTTTCTGAAAGATCAGTCTATTGTTTTATAAATGAACATTTGTTGCCGGCAGTCTACATGCTTTCTCTTGAGGCTGTGCTTCTGTTGCACAGATATCTCATTCGGAACCCACCAAGGTGGTCTTATAACAGTAGATAAGAAAGAGGTGGGTATGGTATAAACTAATGGGATACGTACTTTGACAGGATCTCTTCCTCGGCCCAGACCTGGACCAAGTTTAATTCCATCTTGATCTACACTGTCAGCACTTATTGAGCCAGTACACCCACTCCTCTTCAGCAGTGCCTTGTTAATTTATAAGCCGCCTTTTGTTTTTAATTCTATACATTACATTCTTTAAGGGCTACAGTCCTTCCCCTGGTACTCTGTTGGAATATAAATCTGGCTATCTGGTGACTAGGAGGAGTAGAGAGAAAGGGGAAGAAGCAGGCAAGCTGCAGCACTTGTGTAGCAGAATGCCGACTGGGCAGAAGGAATATTGCTCTGTTGGAAAAGGCAAGCAAGCAATTGGGAAACAAATTGCACAAAAAGGCATAAGCCTGCCCCTCTCACTTGATAAGGAGTCCAGTCAACATTGCAATGGCATGAAAGACACGCTGTCCCTCTTGAGTAGGGCTTTGTAGAGCAGGAGGGAGCTAGCTGGTGAGCGTGTAATGCATTTCCTCTTCGGTATGCTTTCCACATGCTTCATTGTACTAGATACCACCTTGACATACGCTGCATCAAACACTAAGTATTGGTTAGAAGAAAAAAACCTACCTGAAATTCTATTGTTATTTCCTATTTTGCTACTCGGCCTATATTCAGTCACAGCCCGCCCAAGGTGCTCTAGCATGGCTAATGTAATGGATACATCGGCAGAAGCGCTTGCTGCACCAGGGGCTTCAGTGTCAATTCAAGCAGCATCTGTATGGTCCTGCCATATAATACTGGTGACAAGGAAGACAGTCCTGGGCTTGGAGGAATCCTTGCTCAAGAGCAGCAGCTCCGGTCCCTGTGCAGCTCTGCATGAAGGCAGATCGTCTGAGCCAAGAAGAAGGGTGCCTACCTCAGCAGGCTTCAGTCCCATCTGCCTTACAGGTTCTGGAGGTGCCCCAGTAGCAAAGCATGCTCACCGAGCTCACTGAGCCGTTTTTTCTCCTGCATCTCAATCAGGGCACTACGCTTGTCCACAACATCCAGCAGCTGAGATAGGATGATCTTCTCTGCTTCGTAGTCTGCAGGGGTTTTCAAGGCTTCTGTATAAAAACACAGAGTTTAGAGTTAGTGCCTGAGTCACCATTTTGACGTAAGGAAAGGAAGTCTAATATCAGCATTTGAACCCACTATCAAGTGAGAACAAGCAAGGACAGATTGTTTCTATTCTGATCTAAGCTACGCAGCTTCTATTGCTGGGTCATATAAATACATATATATAGAAACACCATTCCACAGGCAACTGGAAGAATGAGAAGATCTATCCTGGTTACTCATCATAAAAAGAAGCAAGAAAATGTTTAGAAGCTTCAAGGTAATAAATAGTGATCTTTACTGCTCAGGAATGCTCTCACTGGTTACCTGGAATGGAACTTTTCACTAATTTCCATTTGAAGCCGATGTAGAAATATACGTAAGTTGATAATTGTTCATTCATCTACCCAGTATAATGGACTAGAGCCCAGTAAGCACAATCAAAGATTCAAGTTGTATTCTTGACTTTACCTCCAGCTAGTATTCCCTCTAAGTCAGTGGTTCCCAACCTGGGGCCCCATGACCCCCCAGGGCAACCAGAACCACTGTATACCCCTTTAAGGGGAGTGGTTGAAGCAGTGACAGCAGCAACAGCTTCACAGGGAGTGAGCTGCCGCTGCTACTACAAAGAGCTCTGTTAAGGTATGGGGGGGGTAGCGTGACCATCCTGAGGGGCAGGGCGGCAATCCCCTCTGCCCTAGGCCACCCCACTGCCCTAAATACCTACCTGCAGCAATCTGACCCATGTCTGGGCTTGCACAAACCTTGAAGTTAGTGTGATCGTCGCAGAGAGCTATTTGGGGCAGCAGCGCGGCCCGCAGAGGGGATTGCCGCCCCCTGCCCCTCTGGATGGCTGCGCTACTCCCCCCAGGTACCTTGTGAGGCTGTCCCTGTTGTCAGCGCCCTCCCCTGCAAGGACTTACAGGGTTCCCTACCCATGTAAATGCTGGGAACCACTGCTCTAAGTGGTCCATGCCACTATGCAGACCCCTCAGCTGGCTGCACAGCACCTCAGCGGCATTTCCGGATGCAGGGGAATAATAGCATCGCCAGACTTCTGGAAACCCCTGCACAACCCCCAGCTTAAATGGACAATTCCTACTTATATAGATGTGACTTTAGTTTTTTCCTTGCCATATAACTTGAGTTCACACTTAAGCACACACAAATTTTGTTACCTACTAAAAATAGTTTCCTATTCATCCTGGCTCTAACAAGTTATGTGCATACATCAGTCAAATCTTGATTGACAATCAGACTTTGTTGGCCAGAACGAACAGCAAAGCTCCTGTTAGCTCCTGTTGCTATCAGGAGCAGGTTGCAGCAGGCAAAGCATTAGTTTCTAGGTCTTAATTGATACACAGCTTCCATGTTCTAATTGCTGATTGTAGCTGGCTGTTTAGGGCCTTCTAACTCTGGACAATTGGGACACATGATACATTTTTTAATCAAGGAATTATATTCAAAGAAATAATACCTGTTGATAAAATAAAAAGATGTTTGGACAAGAGGCATTATTTAATACAAAAACTTCAGTTATTGGTTCTTCAGCCTTAAAAAAAAAAGGCGTGGGGGCGGAGCATGACTGAGACATACAAAATTACGCAGGGGATAGAGGGATGTTCTTTTCCTTCTCACACAACACCAAAACCAGGAGACAGCCACTAAAATTGAATGGGATAGTTGGAACAGATAACAGAAATTAATTTTTTACTCAGCATGTAATTCATCTGTGGAATTCCTTGCCACAGAATGTAATGATGGCATCTAGCCTGTATGCCTTTAAAAGGGAATTGGACAGATTTCTAGAAAGTCCATTACAGGTTACAAGCCATGATGGATATGTGCACAGTTGATTAAAATTTCATAAGCTTTCTTGAATCTGGTGACAGTTCTAACATCACCTCTGTTCCTTCAGGGCCCAATACAAGGACGTTTATGATGTACAGCTGGTGAGCAGCAAGTTATGCAGGCCTCCTTTGCGACAGTGTTCTGCTATCCCTAAAGCTATTTATCTCCAATGTCACCTTCGAGTGTCTGCACTTCCCTTTCTCATTCTCAGATGCAGTGGATGTACTGAGACAGCCTCCCGTGTCTCCTGGTACCAGTATTACCACAAAGGCCCACTGTACTCTCTCTTACCATCCATATTATAGTATCGTCGTAGCTCTTGGTCCAGCTGGCATTGCTGCTCCTCTAACTTCAGCTCTTGCACCCTAAGTGGAAAAAGAATTGAAAACTTTTATAGTCTAGTCTGTAACAGAGAGTGGGGTCATGCTGCGATGGGAGGTCTTGTCCCCCTTAAAAAGTTACCCCATTCACACTGTCTTTGACCTGTCACTGTTGGCAACACATACGCCCATATTGTCTAGGAGGCTACATGAGAAAGGGCTGGTGAACAAGACTGACAGTAGTAATGAATTAGACATGTCTGCCTTGTCTAGTGATGGCTCCCCAGGGGCCTGCCTCTGTTTCTTCTGACACAGATACTTGCGCAATTACTAAAGGCTTCCTGAGTATAGGCTGTTACTGGCAAAGGCTCTTCAACCTCACGTTACTGAACTTCCCTGTATGATTTATCCACTGCCAATTATGTCTCCACAGATTTGTTCTTGGAGTTCTGCTTATTAGTCCTAGCATTCTGCAGCTAACGTGCAACTGTAAGCATATGACCCAGGTTAATGGCAAATGATAGTAGCTGCAAATAGCCACTCTCCTGGCTGAAACAAGCCAACCCTTTAAAGCTGATTTAAAAAGGGATAAAAATGCTCTTTTGTAGGGGCTATGAATCCCAGGGCGCAATCCTAAGCTGCACTGGAATAGGCAGGCTCGTTTCCTTGGTTCTGCGGACACAATTTCATGGGTGCATATCCAAGTAACCCATAGGTTACTTGGATCCAATAGCCACCCAAGCTGCACTGGAGGGAGCGCAGGCCTGCCAGCCTGCCTGTTCCAGCACAGCCTAGGATTGGACTGTAAGTCTAGACTTCTATGGCATGTAGGGCCTTACACAATCATGAGGTCTGACTCTTCGCCCATCAGACTGTTCTTCTTCTGGACCAAGGCAAGCAACTGGTTCATCCATGATTTCTTCAGTTCAGATTCCATTCCTAGTGGATAAAGGAAGAATACTTTGTATTTGTACAGCAAATACGTAAGTTATGTATCAATCCCCATATTGCCACTGGAGAGCAACTTGCCCAAGACCACCTGATGAAGCTGAACCAGGAGAGTGGCTATTTGCAGCCTAGGTTCTGAGCTACACCAGCTCTTAGGGAGAGCCTGACAGCAGAGCTGATCTAACAGCCAAGCACTGCTTTTGGCACATGTTCTCCTTTTGAAATTGTCTCGACCATTTCCCGGTTGGAGGAAACTTAAGACTGACCTCCCTCTTCCCGCAATGATTGCTCAAGCTTTATTCCACGTTTTTCCAGGTCTCGGAAAGTCACTTCAATCTCTTCTAGCCGTCTCTGAATTGACTAGAATGGCCAAGGACAAAGAAAGGGGAAAAAAGAGATGGTGGCAATTAAAACATGAAAGAATTTTGAAGTGTAACAAGGGCGGGGGGGGGAGAGACACAGTGTTGCAAGGGACAGGAATAAAATGAGACCACAGGTGATTTCTGGAGTAGGGATGGCAATCAATTGACCACCTGACCATGAAGCAAAAAAAAATAAAATGGGTTGCATCATTTTACAGTAAAATCAATCCATTCTTCCCTGCTTATACAATTATACTCTCAGATTAACATTTGGGAATGTCTTTGGACGTAATATGATGCAAATAAAGAGCAACTATAAACAATTAGACTATAATGACATTATTTCACAACAGCTAACTAATCTAAGTCTAGGTAATTAACATCAGCCTCTGTTACAGTTCTATTCAAAGCTTCCAAGAACACAGTCCTAACCAAATTTCCAGCATTTACATAGCTGTGCCAATGGGACATGTACTTCATCTGCAGTTGGGGGGCAGTCACAGAGGCCTCCTCAAGGTAAGGGAATGTTTATTCCCATACCTCAGAGCTGCATTGCCCTTACCCTGCTACTGCGAAGTTGCCCCAACTAATGTACCATCCGCTGCCCATTTAATTTTTGAGTGAGCAAATGGCCAAGACACCATTTAAAATGCTACTCTTACATTGAAAGCATTTCAGTGCAGTAACAAGCATGAAACTCACACATACCCCAAAAGCAGATGTGAGTTTTTATTGCATATACAGGGCAATGATATATGGCTACAAACCAGTATCTTCAGGCACTACTGGTTTGAAGCCATAAAAAAGAACCTTTGAAGGCAAAAAAGGACCTTCGTAGAGTCTAGGAGCAACCAGACTGTCAACATGGGGGGGGGAGGCAAAGTAAGATGCAATTACAATGAACAAATGGAAGGTTCCTCAGAACCTGGAGGTGCTAGCAGAGGCGAGCTGAGGCTATACATGAATCTTTAGAAAACCTGCTTGCGTATCTGGGAACCATGACTGGAGCAGGATCTTCAATCCATGTAGATCATCAGCACTTTGCGTGAGCGCAATCCGTGGGAAATGTTGGTATGACATGAACTTTCACATGCCACATAAATTGTGCAGTTGTCTATATAGATGAAGTTTCTGAATACACATGATGGGCTGTGAAATACCAGACTGTCTGGTGTGTAAGCCTCAACCTTTTGTTCTCACACCCGACTCCTCGTTAGCATGAGCACCCTAACATTGATGGCACCCCCTATGTCTGTGGGACACATGTATTACCTGAGCCTTGCAAAATCTTTTCATTTGCGCCTCTTTGGCTCGTCGCACCAATGTCTTATTCCAAGTTGGATACTTCTTGTCTTCAATGAAACTCAGGACATTCTGGAAACAAAACACGTGACCATGAATCAAACAAAGGAACTGAGAAAAGCAAATAACTACAATTTACCATATCTTGACCAGTAGTTTACTCTAGAGAAGTGCTTCTTACAGTGCAACTAGCTTGCGCTGTATCCAGCATAGGTTGGAAGGCTACTGGAGCCTCCACTGGTCAAGGGGATGTTTGTTCCCTTGCCCCAAGGTAAGCCCCAGCTGGGCCGATGGGGCTCTTTGGATCTGTGCCTGCCATTTAGTAGGCACAAATCTGAGCACCCAGCTGCAGCCCAGATTGGGGCTGTGTGGCCCAGGGACAGGGGTTTGGAGGTGGCTTAATGGCTGCATCCAGGCTCCTCCTCCCCAGGCCACCATGCCCAAGAGAACGCCCTCCTTCCTGTTCCATCACCCTCCACCTTCCCCCTGTCCAGAAAAGCCCCTGTGCTGGCCAAATTCAGCCAGCACAGGCAACTTACCTAGGCAGCTCCTCAGTGTGACTGAGCCTGTGCAGCTGCCTGTGTTGGCCCAGCATACCTTGTGCTGACGTGCACGTGCTTTATGGCATGTATGCAACAGTGCAGGGCCAACGCAAGCAGCTTGCAGCGGCCCAGGACCCTCTTTGGATGGCACCCTTATTTCCCAGCTATAACTCAGAGCAGTTCCCTTATAGCAGACAACCAAAAAGCCAAGGTACCTGGCCCCATGCAACTTAAGGCGCAATCCTAACCAATTTTCCAGCATGGGGGTGAGGGCAATACAGCTCTGAGGTAAGGGAACAAACATTCCCTTACCTTGAGGAGGCCTCCATGAGTGCTACTCCACCGCAGAATGCAGCACATGCCCCATTGGCACAACTATGTCAGTGCTGAAAGTTGGTTAGGATTGCATCCTTAGGAGCATTGAGGAACGGATTGTCAATGAATCAAGAGTAACTAAGGGTGGAGACCTAAATATTGGCCTAGGCTACTCAAGTGCAAAAAAAATGAGTCTTGAGGGACTGATGATCCTGTCAGAATGTACCATATGTTGTGTACAGTAGCATCAGTCCCAATGGAGAGGCTTCTCTGTAGGACATTGAGACTCTTGTTAATTATGTCAGTACACAGGTGCTCCTGTAAGTGGCTCCTGTAAGCCCACAACTTAACTGGCACCTTAGTAGTGCATCTGGAGAAATTCCAAATATTGTTTGTAATTCTTTTCCACCTTGTGGGAATATCCCAGTTCTACAAAAGCCCATCAAAAGTTGAGGTAGGGAAGGTTCCTGCATCTTCATGCCCTCATTGCTTCTCCTTTTCCAACTTGTTGTAGCTAGCCCCACAAACAGTGCACGAGGCACTTGCCTGTGAGGCACTTTCATGGATGTGAAATACCAAGAGGGCAAAAGCATTGGGTGCAGTTGCCACCAAATTCGGTGAGAAGCTGAGTGTGGGTGGGTGGAGCAGAGCCAGAATTACCAGAAGAAGCACACAGAAAAAGGTGAAAGGGAGAGACCTGTGGGGTGAGGAAAAAGGAAAACAGAGAGGCATGTAACTGTCCTGGGGAAACCTGTCATAGTGCAGATACAGCAGGGCACACTGTGGGCTGCAGGGAGGAAAAAAAGAGGCAACGTGGAAACCTGTGGCATGCAGAGAGGAAAAGGAGTAACCGGGGGTATGAGGACCTGCACATGGGAAAAGAAAGGAGTGAGAAAAGAAATAGAGACAGAGTGCAGAGCAAGAGAGGAATGTGCTTAGGGTGGAAAGGCAACAGCATAGGTTTAACAGGAAAAGCAGATACAACAGGCAGTGAGGTGATTAACAGAGAATGGGTTAAAGACAATTCTGAGGTAATTTTTTAAAAAATAAAATGTATTTCAGTGGTTACTGTAGCACTGTGGCCCTGATAAGTGCATAAAAATAGTCTTCAGTGTGATCCAAGTTGTATACCCCCACCCAGAGAAGTACACGTTTAGGTTTCTGCACTCACAAAATCTGCCAAAAGGTCTTGGCTTTCTACTTCTTCCTCCTCTTCTTCTTCACTGTCAGTTTCCAGAGAATCTGTTTGTAGAAGAGTAGTTATTGTGACAGAAGTTTTTAGGACAGAATGATCATATGGATATAAGAAGAGCCCTGCTGGATCAGGCCAAAGGCCCATCTATACTAGTCCAGCTTCCTGTATCTCACAGTGGTCTACTAGATGCCTCAGGGAGCACACTAGACCACAAGATGCCTGCATCCCATTGCCACTCCCCTGCATCTGGCATTCCAAGGTAGAAGTAGGCTAATGTAAGGAGGTTGCAACACCCATCATTGCCTGTAACCTATGATGGACTTTCCCAGAAATCTATCAATTCCCCTTTTAAAAGCACCTAGGCCAGATTCCAACACACACACCCTCCCCGTGGCATGGAATTCCACAGATCAAATAACCGCTGGGTAAAAAAAGTATTTCTTTTTATCTGTTCTAACTCTCTCTACACTCAATTTAAGTGGATGGCCCCTGATTCTGATGTTGTGAGAGAGGGAAAAGAGCATCCCTCTATCCACTCTATCCATCCTATGCATAATTTTGTATTTTTCAATCATGTCCCACCTCAGACACCTTTTTCTAGACCGAAGAGCCCCTCATAAGGGAGGTGCCGCAGCCCAGTAACCTTTTTTGTCACTCTCTTCTGCACCTTTTCTAGTTCCACTTTATTCATTTCTTGTTTTGGGGCAGTGACAGTACTTGGGCCAAAGCGTTGATGGAAAGCCCTCATCACAGATTAGTATTGCAGTGTATGAAATGTAAGCATCTTTGTGTACTCCCCACAGGCTGATGGTACTTCAGTCCTATGAAGCATTTATGACATTCACACAGTGTGCTAACCATACAAGTTATCATGGTTCCTCTTTGGAGGGTTTATAGAAGACAAGATGAAAATCAAGGAAGATAACAGGGCTTGACATGGGATTGGGAAAGCAAAATGATCTATGAGAGGGTTAACTGGTATATTTTCTGCATTTTCTAAGTTCCAATAAGCTAGCAAAGCTGATGCAAGACACACACTGGTTATATCAAATGAACACAAATTCACTAGAATCCACTGGATAGAATGAAAAGCAGCAGCTTCTCTCCTGGACCACGATGGTATATCTGATTTGCAAAGAAGAACTCAAAGATCTCAGTGTTCCTATTTAACAAGCTAATGTTAAACAGCACCAAAAAAAAGCATGACAATGTTTGGGACTACATCATGGAAATTTGCCACATGAGCTGAGAAGGTTGGCAAGGAAGCAGCATGTGATGCCTCTCCATTTCCCACTTGCCACCGCAAAGTGCAAAAATTCCTGCTCAACCACAACCACCGCCCACATGGAAGACAGCAAGCCAGGATCTGAACATGTAGCTGTGTGTTGAAGCGCACAAGGCAACATTTGGGCCTGGCCTGTGGTACTCAAAGTTAAAAATCAGGAAAAGGGTTAAGGCCATTTCAATAAATGTGATGGTTCACCTTGTTGGGCATTTCCCTCCTTCTATCATCTGACACACACCTCTGAGCAGCCAATACATCAATAAAACCTAGGGCAGCCAATAAATCAATAAAATAACCTTCTGACTCTTTGCTGAAGTGGGATTCTTCTGCACCAAACTCCCATGGATCTGGGAAATTAAACGAGGCTGAAATTGAATTCAGCCTTGATAATTCAAGCTTTTCCTGGGCAGACAGGCAAATCTTCCTCTTCTGTGGGTTTTCACACTCCCCCTGTTTCAGTTCAGGATTTGGTGCAACTGGCTTCTTTTCAGGGGCTACACCAGCTCCAGCTCCAAGTCGGGACCGACTCATAGACCTGTTTCTCAGGCCAAGTTCAGTCTTCTTTGGAAAACTGTCCACATCTATGACTTCATCTCCTGCCACAGAGGGCTGCTGATGTGGATAGGGCATTGCGATTACAATTCTGGAGTCTCCGTTTTCTCTGGATGGGGAACCTTCCATGGCTAATTTCTGAGGCTCTGGAGGTTGCTCTACTGGCAGCTGAGCCGTGAAGGAAGACAAGTTCTCATCTAAGCAATCTTCGTATGAATCTGATTCCATGCTGTCTTTGTCAGAAAAAATGGAAGAATCCTAGTGGAAGCCAAATACAAAATAGTTATTGAAACACTCAAATTGCAAGTACATTGCCTGTTAGCATGATTGGGTAAGCTGGGGTGTATATCATAGAATAAGCTTCGGTCAGGAACAGCAGGTTAACTGTGCTCCAGGTTCCTTCACCAGCTGAGGGGCAGCTGTTGGAGTCTGAGGGTAGGGCCTTCACCATTGTCACTCTCAGGCTGTAGAACTCCCTTCTTTTGAAGCTGGGCTGGCTCCCCCAATTGCCATCTTTACTTAGTTTAAAAACCCGTTTATTCAGGCCTTGGGTAAGGTCTCCAGCAAGCACAATAGTGCTCGCTTGCCGATTTGGTTCATCCAGTCTTTGTCTTACTTTTTATTCATTTTAATGATTTATGTTGTAATTATTTTGTTGTTCTTGAACCTATACACAGCTTGCGGGGGGTGGGGGAAGAAAAAAAAAGCTGGTTTAGCCATTTGTTTTTAAGCACATAAGATAGCTACCAATGGCTGTGTAGGAACAGCCTTGCCAGCCAGCTAATGTCCATGCTCCCAGAACAGCAACAATTGTACTTACTTCCTGTGTTGTGTTCGCACAGGTTCTGCTGCTGGGTGCTGTCTCATTTGTGGAGGGAGAACAGTGCAGCATGCAGTAGAAATTACCTGAGAGGAACACAAGATGGCGGTAATTAGCTCTGATGACACTGCTTGAATTCATCTGGCCCATGAGTGGCTATGGCAGGTTTCTCAGCCCTTACCTCAAGCTATTTAACAGATACAAAAGGGGAGTGGGGAGAAAAGAGAATGGGATGGAATCTAGATTGAAATGAAGACATATTTAAGAAAAAGGTAGCTCATCAGAATCAGAAAACCAAAGCAGAGCTCTTTCTGTACAGACAGCTCAGATATTGCCTATTTACAGCCAGCCACCTCCACTCACCATCATCTTCATTGAAGACAAAGTCCCCCAGCCGCAGTGTCGTCTTGCACCGATGACACCTGAAACACTCTCGGTGGAAGAAGCGCCCTTCAGCACTGACCCGCTCCAGGATGTACACACGTTCACCACAGAAGTAGCAGGCATCACTGCTCCTCACAGGGGAGATGGGAGAACTCTGTCAAAAGACCAAGGAGTTTTCGCAGGCCAACATAGTCCCAAGGCACTTATGCTTCCAAATGGCTGCCACACAGACCACATTCCAAGAATGCTCTCAAGTCTCATGAGCCAACCAGGCCACAGGCTCAAAAAGGCATCTTGGCTAGGGCACACAAGGGAAGAGGGTGTCCCCATAATTGATAGCAAAGCATACAGGTCTCTGTTCTGCTAGCCAGAGATCACAGGTCAGAAGTATGACCTTGTTCCAACTACAATTCAGGTATTCCATAGGGGTTTTTTTCCCCTAGGTACACTCACTGCAGGAACTAGGAGCTCACATAGTACAAGACAATGGTGACAATGGGAGTAAGCTACCTCTTTGTAGCAGCTGACCATAGAATGCTGCCTTATATTGAAAGCGCAATTGTAACCTGAAGTTGGGCCGGCACAGTTAGGCCAGCAAAGTGTGGCCGGCAAAAGGGCCACAGTAAAACATGTTTGGACCACTCTTGGAGTCAAGGAGGATGGTGCACATCTGACCGAGAGTGGTCCAACCTTGCTTTACAGTGACCTTTGTGCGGGCCAAACTTTGCTGGCCTACCTGTGCTGGCCTAACTCCAGGTTAGGATTGTGCCCTGAATCAGATTATTGATCCTTCTAGCTCAGTACTGTCGAGTGACTGTCATCAATTCTCCCATGCTTCTGACAGGTTTCCCCCCCCCCCAGACTCGGAGAGTCTAGGTACTGAATCTGGAACTCTATATGCAAAATGTGTACTCTACCACTGAGCTACAGCCCCCTCTCTATCTCTTTTACATTCTCTTAAAGGAATAGCAAGGACAGTCTTGACAATGTTGAGAGAACAGTCCTTTGATTTTCCTGCCTCTGACATGTGACTATGAACTGGTTCCATCTTGAGCCAAACAAGCATATTAGACAGCACCACAAATTAAATTCCATGGACTTCTTGCCTCCTAAATAAGGCAACAAATCTTTCAGAAAGGACAGTCCCAGCCAAGTAGCAAAAAAGGACCCAACAAGTTATTTTGTTCTGCCACACTAAGGGGAAGGAGTGTTCATGCCTCCAGAGAAGAGAGTTGCCAAGAGTCCTGCCTGTGTGTCATTGGACCAGATGAGTGCAGTTCCCTGTCTTACTACATCCAGCTTCTTCTTCGTAGACCTGACCTAACAATATTTTCAGTTGGGCATGGCATGAACAGGATAGCCAGCGGCCAGTACCTTGAGTTAAAAGAGAATGGCAGCATTTCTCTTGTGAGCTCACAAACAAGCACATCTGCCTGCTTCAGCCTTCTGCATTTCCCTCTGACTGGTTTTGGGGCAATCATTGACCCTTGCAATGTGTATCTAAACTGAATTAATTCTTCCTCCAAGGGGGTTTGCCTTCCATGTCACATATGAAGTGGCTGATGAGAACCACAAGTTCTCCTCCTAGCAAGTCAGCCTGATACAACCTCAACCAAAAGGGAGGACAGACTTGTCTGAAACTTGGCCATTAGACGAAAAACAAAGCTCAGTGGCCGGAGAACTTACCCCACCTTCTTGTTTCGTTCTCTTGGAATCTGCATCCACTGGGCTGCTCTCCTACAATAAAGCATTATCTTCAGACCAACAGTAAAGACAGAAGACTTGGTGCCCTTCATTTCCTGCATAAATTGCACCCTAAATGCTCCTCCCAAGGTAGTGACATCAATTGAGAGATTAATGCAACGTGGGAAAAGATCACACCAAATCTCAAGAGACTACTAGCTATTAGCGGAAGGTTTAGCCAAAGGCACCCTGGGGAATGGCTAGTTATAGAATAGCAATGGCTGCTGGACAGAGGGACTCACCAGGTTCCGTTTACGAGAGAGAGAGAGACTTTTCTGAAGCTTGCTGAGGAAGAGGATGGCTCCCTTGGTGCCACGGGATGACAGAGGTTTTGCTGTTTCCTCCTCCAGTTCTGCAAGAGAATACACAGCCTCTCTTAGGTCTAAGCAATAGGGCAGCTAGCAGGGGGCAGGTCACCCTGAGTGCTGAAGGGGGTGCACATGAGGCCCAGCCAAGATGGTGGCCACTATGGTCTCCCAGCCGCTCTGTAATCTGCCTGCCACCCCCTTCCTCCTGTAGGAATCCCACAGAAGTACCAAGAACCCTACACTGGCTTCCAAGGTGGGAAGAGTCAACTTCACCCTGCTACAAGCAATTCAACACAAACCATGATTCCAAATGCTTCACTTCAGCGGTATGATTCCCCCAAAACTGTTATCAGCATGTTCTAAACTGGCCTTCCCATTGAACCTCTCTCCAACTATAGCCGAGTGAAAAAGACGATAAGGCTCACTGTAGTTACAGCATCCAGAACTGGCTCTCTAGGAGTCCCTACCTGGAGAGGTCTTGAAGGCATCATAAAACTGGCTCAGGTAGGTGATCAGGCCCAGTCGGTCAGGCTCAGACATTGCCGCCATTTCAGTACTGGAGAGGACGGGAGGGATTCCGAGTTCCTGCTCAGCTACATCTAAGGCAATCTGATTATTCCCAACAGGGTCATTCTGGTCCAGTGAGTCAAAGTCTCTAGAAGTGGAAGTTGAAAGTCAACATTAGCCCTGGTGCGCAGCAACTCCTGGTGAGCTGTTTATGTGGCCACCACATGTCTTAAGGCACTAGAGAGCAGCTCTGTAAATTACTTTGTGTCAGTCTTTATAATAGAATACTGCTTCCAATAACTTGTCACCAGTCTGCCCAGTTTCCCTGACAAAATCTAGCCTTGTCCCATTCCACTACATAAGAGGTCAAGAAAAATTGCTTTTCCTAATTTGGTCATTAAATAGGGGCAAGTAAAATACTCTTGCCATCTTGATAGGATCTGTTAAGTAGGACTGCGCAGGAACTTTTCTCCATTAGAGGAGTTCCTGGCTCTTGAGTCCCCAAACACTCAAAATTCCCCTCTTCCAGGAACTGAGACACAGACACTGTGGGAATAGGAATATGAACACTGCATCTTTTGAGGCCTGTGATCATGATTGATATTAGGTTTGATTGATATTATCTTCTCATTCTCTACAATTGGGGGGGGGAGTAAATGAATGAAGGCATGCTCTGGGGGAGTGACAACAGGCTGGATATATGGTAGCCTGAGAGCACAATCCTAACCTGGTGTTAGGCTGGCACAGTTCGGCAAAGTTTGGCCTGCACAAGGGACATCGTAAAGTATGTTTGGACCACTCTCGGAATCAAATAGGCCAGCACAAAGACGTGCGCCATCCTCCCTGACTCCAAGAGTGGTCCAAACACACTTTACGATGTCCCTTGTACCAGCCAAACTTTGCTGGCCTAACTGTGCCAGCCTAACTCCAGGTTAGGATTGTGCCCACAGTGTTCACCAAACAGCAGACTGCTGTGCACAGGGAATTCCCTCCCCATCCCAAGCAAGACAGATAGTTCCGTCTTGCAGCCACTCCATTTTGCAGTCGATCAGCTGCAGGGACGATCTAGGCATTTGCATCTATGCCTGGCATCCCGCTGCACAGCCTTCTGATACCCAGAAAATAGACATGAATGCCCAGAGCATCCCTGCAAGCCCATCAGCTGCAAAACGGAGTGGCTGAGAGATGGAACAATCTGTGCTGATCCTGATGGGGAAGGAATTCCTGTGCAGTGGATCTGGACCATGGACTGTAGTCTGGAGGCTACAGATGGTTTAACACAAACACACTATGTACAAGGAACAAGAATACTGATAACTGTGTTCCGAAACACTCAGTGACCCAATCAAAATGCCTTGAGTTTCTGGATGTTTTGTACAGGGGATGGAGTATTTCAAAGCTAACCTGTGTTGTTGTTCTACAGCCCTCCTCTAACGCATGCGCCACCTCTGCCGCTGTCAATATTCTCACCCATCCCCACCCACCTCCGCTTGCCCACATTGGAGACTCACAGAAGATCTGGACGGAAGTGATATATGAGGGCACACAGGGCGAGACCACTTTTCCAGGAATTTGTGAAGTCTGCTACCTTGATGCCGGGGTAACTTGCTGTGCTAGCCTGACACCAGCTAAGAAGTTCCTCATAGGCTCTGTTGGAGTCTGGAGTGGAAATTGTGGAGGGGAAAGAGAAAGAACACACAGAGCTATGAGCAGAGAGCATGGCTGACAATGGAGATGTGCAAAAAAAGCCATGAGGCCTAATTCCCAGGATGTCTCCAGTTACAGTATATCTGCATTATACAGTAGGGAGAACTTTAGAATACCAAGATTTTGACATCTGATCTGCCACTTACTTCTTCCAGTAATTCTTAGAAGGAAGAAAAAAATAACATAGCTATACAGAGAGACAAGGTGGCATTGATGTTATTTTACTAATAACCCCTGAGCAGACCGTTAGACTCCAGATCCAGCTCAACCAGGGGCTCTAGCTAGTTATATAACATGGGTGAGCTCCAGGGCTATATATTGCTCCCCAAAACTGCAGCCCTTGCAGGAAAAAACTCGACTGACACAAACACTGCACTTCTTAAATCAATACAGGACTAGCCTGCCACTGACCCTGTCTTGAATCAACTGCATTCAGGAGCCAGCTTAGCAATCACATTACACATCACAGCAATTTGCAGCATCAATCTCATGGCTTAGCTATACATTTGCATGTAGCTGACATACAGTTAACCCTCGGATCAAAGCCCATGAAGGCAAAACTTCATGGAAGTGAACCAACTAAGGTCTCCTAGGGGGAGGAGCTCCCCAAGCTTCCTTTCTAACTAGGACTCACTGTAAAGAAGCAGTCAACAAGCATTCCATCAGAAAAACAAGGCTACTCAGAAGAGGGCCAAAGGGAGCAGACTAGGAAGTGGAAAGCAATGACTGTGAATTGAAAGACAAGAGAGCACAATGGAGAAACAAGAGAGCTGTAACTTAAAGCGGAAAAGGAAACCTCGGGATGGAGGCACACATGCATACATATATATACATACATAAATGTATGACTATTCAGAGGGTGGAAAAACACTGCAAGAGGCGCAGAGAGGCCTGCAGCATTTGCAGTGTACATTGCACATTGCAGCAGTATGCTAAAACAGAAGTTAAATATCACTATTATCAAAGCCTGGTGCAGTGACATTTTCCTTTTCACTTTATTTTTTGCCCATGGGAAGGAAGCAAGTGCAATGCATCTCACATAGTGCATAAGAGCATCTCCTGAGGATCACAAGGCTGCCCTCACTCTTTTCCACTGGAAGCAGCATCCACCCAAACCCATGTTGTTCAAGGGCAAAGCAGGGCCCTTGTGAAGGAACAGCAAAAGAAGTGACAACAGAAACAGAAGAGGCAGGAGGATTTGCAAGCAGGTATAAGTCAAGCTGGATGCAGAAGACCCCAGAAACCGTCACAACTCAGGGGAGAGTAGGTGGATCCATGCAGCATGAGTAGGTGGATCCATGCAGCTAGCAGAGGAAGCCAGGCAGATATACCTGTGCAAACTGTCTCTGGGCTGGCACGGTTATTCTTCTTCTTGTCCATTTCAATTGCTCCCAGCATATACAGGTTACGAACCTGAACACAGACACACTTTGTTACTGCTAATGGTGACCACACACTGGATCCACCACAGAACCCAGCCGATTTTCCCAGGTGCGCAGCTGCAATCAGTTCCTGTGACCCTCGTCTTGGCATCTGGGCTTGGCAGATGCGCCCCACCCCACTCTACAGCTGACAACAGCATCAGTGCCAGAAGAACATCATGCAGGGCAATCTGTTTTTCAGGTCCTAGTGCAGCTAAGCAATGACCTTATGAAAATTCTTTTCTTGCTGGAACAGGGCTCCAGGAGACGCAATACTAGCATGATGCCAGTTTTAAAAGGAGTGGATGTACAAAGGCCAAGAATCAAACTCCCCAGGAACAAGAGCTGATCCATCCCCCCCCCCCATCCAACAGTAGACAAGTTACCTGAGAGGCCTTGATGGCTTGAAGGTTGATGTTTGGGTATCGTGTGGTGGGGTCTATACTATATTGACTGATGTTCTTGTTGGTGTTGTCGGGGGACGTCTGAGACAGGTGCTGGTATATGCTCTCTCTGGGTGAAGATTAAGCAGAGCAGTTGCCCCTTAGTCTCTCAGCAGCAAGACACTTTGTGCACTTGGGATTCATGCAGAGTCAGCCTTCAGCATGTAAGGTGCCTTCAGGCAAGAGAATGAAATCACCACCCTCTCTCCCTTCTATAATAAGTCCCTCCTTACTCATCTTCTATGGCTGGAGGAGCATTTTTAGGTTCTCCAGCACACTTTCATTCCCACAACTTCATCAGACACTTACATGTATCCCCACATTGTATAACCAGGCTCTAGGGAACTGTCACCAATAGCCCTGGGAACTCTCGACACTGTGAGCTTCAGTGAAGGAGTAGGAAGGGGCTGTTAATGCCCTTCTGGCCATTGGCCTCTCAAAATCATCCACCTCCAGCCAAAAGGATGTCAGTCCTTGACCATGCTTGACCATGGAATGCCACTGTCCATCAGGATAGGCAAGAATTGGCAATATGGGAACAATGGGAGGTTGTTCCTTATATCTCTGTTCCTCTCCCTGCACTGAAATAACAGTGACCTTCAACACCCTCCCCCTAGTCATCACTGTGGTTAGAGAATACCCCTCCTCAGAATGCTCACCTTTCAGCCAGCACATCCAGAGGGGGAGTCCCTGAGGCCCATCTCTTCACCATCCAAGCAACATCAAAAGATGCCAGGAAACCTCTGCCTACACCAGTGCCCAAGGGCCAAAAAGGCTACGGAACAAGAGAGAGAGGAAAAAAATGAGGCAAGTTTCGTGGTCCATTCGCAAAAATGAATCCATTCCGTGCAGTAGACATTTGGCTGAATGTAGCTACATGGAAACTGGACAAATGCAAAGAACATTGGAATTCTAGAATTAATTCGGCAGTTATTGTTATTTCACAGCAGATCCTTCAGTGCACTGCTTGCATTTGGGAAGCTCTTCCCTACAGCTGAGGCCCCTTCGTACTCTGCCCACTCATTCCAGGTGACAACTGCAGCAAGCTGAGTTTTGCTTAATGATCAGTACAACCGCCAAGCTGGACACCATAGGCCTCCCAGCTGTCGGAAGAGTCTCCAGGTTAGACAGACAGACAAAAGCAAGGGATTAAAGAACAGCTGGAAAGTACCAGCAGAAAACAAAGGAGACCACGAAGAGCACTGGTCTTCATGCCTATCCACAGCTGTACCACACAAGAGCATGTTACTGGGATCGCTTGGATCGACACAAGACAGGAATCAGCACATTGCTGTCCCATGTCCCATTTAGACGACAAGCTTTCAGCTTGCAACACTAGTTCCACAACAGTTCCCATTGCGACATGGTTAACACCCAGAGGCAGAAAGAACTTCAAAACAGAAGTGTCTTTTCACACTGTCACAACAAAAGGTTGTGTGCACATTCCTGCATGCAATTACTTGTGCAGACTTCTCACAGAACTGAACAGAAACAAGAGTGGAATCGCACCTTCAAAAAAACCCCATGGTGCAGCTTTTTATCATGGTGCTGATTGTATCACTGTGGGTGGGAGATCCCATATAGGAAAATGGTTTCATTTAGTATTCTCCACCTACAAAGAATGTTTAATATGGGGGAGCATTCAGAAATGCACCTTACACTCCACCTGCCTTCTATAATAGTGCATTTTCAGCAAGGTTGTACCATGTAATGTTTCCAAATGTAAAAATCAGCCCTTGTGGAAAGGTAACAGAGTTGCAAATTCTCTCTCTCTCTCTCTCTCTCTCTCTCTCTCTCTCTCTCACACACACACACACACACACAACACACACACACACGTGTGCATGCACACACACAGCTGAACCTGTACAGGACCTGGGGGGGCGGGTTAGAAGTGTCCTCCCCCCATTTTTTTAAGGTTTAAAAATAGGGGGAAACCAAGGCTTTCATCGCACACACACGCAGCAGAGCCATGTCCAGATGCATGTTCCACTCTCATGAAAAAGAGAGCACTTACCTCCACCAGGCAATCCCCCACCAGCCCAATGAGCAGCTTGGTGCCATTGCAGTCACGCACCAGAGCTGCATTCTCCGAGCGATTCATGCAGGTGAAGTCAAACATGTCAACATCTGGAAGACTGCGATGATTCAGTGCAAATTCTAAACTGGGCAGCTTGTAGTTGGTGGAGAAGTTGGCAGCATCCTTAGCATAAGCAAGAAGAGCTTCCTGGTTCACATTCACTGGGGACAGCAAACCCTCAATATCGGGCATGTCCTAGAAATGAATGGCCATCATAGGAACAATATTTGAGTTTTGCTGGGATGCTGCAGGACTATCATTGTTAGTTTCGATGTATAAAGGAATGGGCTTCCAGACCTTAACCTTACTGTAAATTGGGGAAATGAAGCCCAATCCTAGGTATGTGAAGTTGGGGAAATGAAGCGCAATCCTAGTTGCGGACCCAGCCAATGGGCTGCCCAGGGACAGAGGAGGAGGTGGTCCACCCCCTCTACTGTTTCCCCACCTCTGTGCGCTGTTCCACTCCACTCCCACGCCACATCATGCCACACCACGCCAGGTTCCATTTTGGAGCCATACAATGGCAGGGGTGGACAGGAGGGCCAAAACCACTCGCCTTTTGGCAAAGCACCTTGTTGCCATCTTTCTCCCGCCCCAGGAGCGCCACACCTGGGGCTTTTGCTCCTGCAGACATAATGGTAGGTCCGCAACTGGTGTGAGAAGCAAGCTGCATTGAGATAAATGGGATCTACTCCCACGTAAGTGTGTATAAGATTATAGCCAGGCAGCCCAATTTTAAGCAGCCTGGCGCCCAGAGGCATCATATGGGTGTCGCAGCAGCTATCAGAGTCTCTTCAGGGGAAGGGGAAAAATTTGGAGCCCCCACACTATGCATACGCATGAGACTTGATAGTGAACTGTTACTCCCACTCTATTGCATCCTTGCAGTCTAATATCTGCACAGAGTTTGCAATTT
Source organism: Lerista edwardsae (assembly GCA_029204185.1). NCBI lineage: Eukaryota > Metazoa > Chordata > Lepidosauria > Squamata > Scincidae > Lerista > Lerista edwardsae. The sequence continues at coordinate 351,153 of JAJKFI010000055.1, forward strand.
CTCTTGATTATATATATAAACCTGCTCATACTCAGGGACAATTCACACAATCACTTTTTGCATTTAGATTTCAAATTCATTTCCCTGTATGACGTGAAATTCACATGGCATGCCACAGGTTTCAGTCAATCACATACACAGATCATTGGTGTGTCTGCAATGAACTGTGTAGATTTTCTCAAAAGGAGTCATGGACTGAGGGCACAATCCTAAGCAGCACCAGACTTGTGAGGCCGATGGGCCAGCGCCATATCTGACGCTGCTTGGGGGAGACTGGAGCCTCCCCGTGGCAAGGGAGCATGCGCCTCCCGTATGGGCTCCTCGGATCTGCACCTTCTAAACAGCAGGCGCAGATCCGAGGAGACCACGCAGCCTGAATCGGGGCCACACGGCCTCCTGAATGGGCTTAGGATGCAGCCGTATGGCAGCCTCCCAAGCCTGCCCACGTCCCGCCCTCATCCCGCCCACAAGCTCCCTCCCGCCGCCAATCCTGCTGCTGCTCTTTGCGGAGCCTCCCTCCTGCCGGCTGGCTTCAGCCGACACAAGAGAGGCTCAGTGCGGGCGCAACAGGGCCAGCACTCCCTGCAGCACCGGTCCTGTTGCTCGAGCGCCAACGCAGGGGTGCAGATTGGCGCCCCCGCATCAGTGCTCCACCCTTTTTTTCGACACTATGATGTAGCGTCGATGCAAGGGGCGCAATAGGATTGTGCTGCTAATCAAATCCAGAAAAGGATTGCATCCATCAGCTCTAAGATAACAAAATCTTTCACCTAGGAAACATGAATTTTGAAGATGGATCTGAATTTCAGTCTATATGTCATTTATTGGCGCCTGCAACTCCTACGTACATTAAGAATAACTCCCTTCTTCAGTAGGCTCTGCTTCTTAGCTGTCATGACAAAGTAGTGAGTGTCATCTTTATAGTAGACAATGTTTTCCAAGTCAATACCTAGCATTGGTCAAACACAAGGAAAAAGTTAGACAGGATTACATATAGCCAAATCAGGAAAAAAAAAATCACATCCCACAATGCAAAGGAAATGCTATGCCAGGAAAATCAGACCTGTGTCAAATACCCCAAGTAAGCACATTTCCACACACAGGTGGAGCCTTCTTATCAGGATGCCAAAACAACTTTAAATCAAATCCATTTGAAAAACAAAGGCATTTCTTTAATTAGCAGTCATTAAAAAAAACAAAACACGCTTCTCTTACCATGGCAGGCAGGCATTCTCCAGGTGGCTCAGAACAGATTAGTATCCATTCAATCTGAGTTAAGTCCTCTTCACTTTGCCCTGGAGCCGGGCAAAAAAATGCAAACCGGAAGTGGTTAATTACACTTCCTTCAGGTTCCAGGGCAGGGGAGGAGGTCTTATTTTTATTTTGAAGAATTTATACCCTGCCTTTCCCATGCCAAAGCAAATGCCCAAGGGGGCTTACATGGGCAGGCTAGTCTAAACCACCATTTTTCAATGGGTTTTTTTTTTACAAATATACAGCTGCTATGCACCGAATCCTCAGTCCCAGATGTGGCTTTCACAGTGTGGTTCTCTCCTCTGGCCATATTATTATTCAGAGCTAATTGATAGTAATCTGTTCTAAGCCCCTGGAGAATGCTTGCTGCTGTGTTGCTGTGGTAAGAAAAGTTTTTTGATTTTTTTTAAGGACTGCTAATTAAAGGAACATGTTTAGTAATATAAAACAAAAGGCCTTTCTCTTCGTGCTGAGTCAAATCAGCAGTGGGGAAAACTGCAGATGAGAAGGTAGGCTATAAAAATCTTCTAAATCGATTAATGTTGCATTATTTATTCTGCTTATGTCAGAATTCATCAAAAACGACAAAAAGCCAAGATATTAAAAGGCAGGACAAAAAGATGAAGGAGACGAGTTGACCCTGTGTTGACTGGGAATCTCAGTGGCGTGGAATGCCACAGGCCTAAAGGCACAGGGAAGGGCTGTTAAATAAACGTAAATGGGGAGCATCAAAAGCCCAGACCTGTTTTGTTATAGAGGTTTTGGAAGAATTTCTGGTTATAGATGCGAGCCACTCCGCTGATCTCGGCCACCTCCACCTCAGCCCTGCTGTGGTGGTTAACGAAGTTGGTGGTGATGCCAATGGCCAGTTTCCCACGGGTCTCCTTCCGCTTAAAGCCTATGGATAAAATAAACAAAGACTATCCCACAAGATCCACAGGAAAAAGGGAGGCCAAGCAGTTCCAGGAAGAATCAGCCAGTCATAGGAGGAAACAGACATAAACCATGAGGAGAAAATTGTGGGTAGCCTATACCTGAACTTGGGACAGTTTCCTCATCTACACTAAGTTAATTCCCAAGAGTGTCAAAACCAAAACCAGCCTCTCTATTTCTACATCTTCAGTAGCAGAAGAGCTGACCCCAAACACTCACTCATAGCTGCTCTGAAGGTTAGAATTTCATTCTGGGCAGATGCCACATAACCAGATTTCAACAGAAAGATGACAGGTGACTATTACATAATTTTGGTGAAGCATGAGAGAAAACTCAACTCATACTGAAGCAACAGATATTTCTTCTTCCTCTGCCATAATAGGGTTGGCAGCATTGAAGGAAGGTAGAATAATCTCTTAGCTCTGGGCAACAGTGGAACTGGAAACAGGACCTCAGAATGCTTACAGCAGTCCTGCCACACTGTGGGAAATAAAATCAAAGGTGAGGGAGCAGGAACTGCCTCTGAAACAAGTGGCCTGGAGAGGCACCAGTAGCCTGCAAGCAACGGGGAAATTAACTGAACATTAACAGGAAGCAGGACAGTTCCTGCTTCCTGTTAAAGATGGGTTAGTTTCCTCCCTGTAGTGTGCAGGCTGGTTGCCTGCGTGTCACATTCTTCAGTGAAGCAACAATGTTCCTTTGTTAACAAGAAACACTCCTGCTCCAATAGCTTCTATGGGGAAACAAAGATGTGGGGGATGCTATTTATATAGGGTTCTCTTGTATGCACCTTTCCACAGTTTCCTCCTGCAGAGAAGTGGGTCTGGAATGCAGGACCAGCCTTAAGTCAATGTGACCAATGTTACCACATTGGGCCTCACGCTTTGGGGGGGGGCGCACCAGTGCAGTGAGCACATTGCCTGCTACTGCAGTCAGGATCTCTAACGTTCGTAGTTTCAGTGAGGCAAGCAAAGCAGCTTTATCTTGGGCCCTCATACCTGCCCCAGCCTCCAAACTGCCCAAAATGGGCCCCCTGGAAACAGTTGGCAGTAACATCATCCTGTCACCACCAACTATTTCCAGGTGCCACTTGTGGTGCTCTTGTGGTGAGTGGGGAGCCCTGTGGGGGAGGGTGGGGGCGCCGAACAAATATCCTGCATTGGGCCCCGCCTCTCCTAGAGCCGGCCCTGCTGAAATGGAATCCCTGCAGATACCCACGCTGTTAAATTCCAGTGCACATATTGATTTTAAAAAAAATTGTTTAATGACCAGAAGATATAGCAGCATTTCCTTGAAGCCTCAAAAGACTTTCACAATTACAATAGGTGAGGTTTCAGAAGGAGGTCTAGAATAATAAGAATGTGCAACATTGCAACCCATTTTTGTCTCAGTTAACAAGCCCTAGTATAGGGCGCAATCCTAAACTGAGTTAGGCTGGCATAAGCTAAACCAGCAAAGTTTGGCCGGCACAAGGGCCACATAAAGTATGTTTGGCACTGTGAATGACACTTCAGCACACAGATGTGTGCCATCCTCCCTGACTCCGAGAGTAGTCCAAACACGCTTATGCCGGCCTAACTCCAGTATAGGATTGCGCTCACAGTCACATTTCCTGCCTAATCCTAGGACAGTAGCTTCACCAAATGTTTTGGCTGCCAAATGGGCTCAGTTCAGAAAAAGGGGCCTCCTTTCTCAAAAGAATAAAGCCCGAGAGAAAAGTTTCCTCTCTCAGCAGAATTGCTTGCTTCTCCAAGGCCAAAGAGAGACTACATTGTAGTTTCATGAAGCTGTTACTAAGAAGCCTGGAGCTGCCTGTATTCGAAAAGTCAGGAGATAGCCCAAGGAGATAGAGAATGGTATCAGCAATGGCCCCTTGTCCAGGTAAACCAGGGATTATGAGGTTAATCCCAGAACTCCTGCAGCAGGAACACAGCTGCAGGCTGATGAGCTCTCAGCTATGAAGGGAGGTTAGGACAGGTGCAGATGGGTGTGGCTGAGGAATTAAAGCCTGCCCACTGATTGGCTGGCCTCAGTATAAAGTTGGAGGCAGGAGCTACAGTAAAGCCCCTGGGAAGGTGCTGGAGGACAGGACCTGGGAAGGTGATGGATGGATGGATGGCCTGCCTGACTGCTGGCCGGCCAGCCAAATCCTTAAAGGACTGCTAAAGGAAGGTAAGCTTATTGTGGGAAATTATTGGGAACTGTTATATGGCTGCCACGCCCCTGGAGCCACCAAGTGGAGGAGACAGTTGTGGCTTAGACAAGCTGACTGCCTATTGTTGGTGGTGGGGTTTGTTGGTGCTATTAGGGTAGTTTGGAGCTAAGCCAGTGATGAGGGCAGTCTGGAGGAGGCTGGCCAGCCAGTGATCCCAAGCAAAGCTGCTGGAAGAGAGGAGGCCCAGTGGGTGACTGAACCCCCTCCATCTTGCTTATCTCTGAGGCTGCTCTGGAGGGGAAACTAGTTAGCCTAGTGTGGGCATCAGGGCCCTTGGGGAGGCCCAGCAGGGAATTTGGCAGAACACTGCCCCGTGTTGTATTGGAAAACCAGGGGAAATGCAATTCACTCTTTTGCCCCATCTCACTGCTACAAAACCCCCAGACTTCTCCCACAATCTCAAAGCAGCATGGAAGGAAGATTCCCTTAATCCAGGCCTTACATGACTGCCTACCTTCTGGCACGAATCTGCCACCACCTGCAGAGATGAGGACATCAAATTCATATTGGCTCAGGGGAGAGGAGCTGGGCTGCAGCATAGCCCTCCAGCCACTGCCTGCAATAATAAAGGGGGAAAAGATTGAGATAGGAACTTTGCTGTGAAAACCTCTCCCAACTGCTCCCCAAGATGAAACAAGTTTTGGAGTCTAGAGTTTTCTGGCTGAAAGGCAAGCATCATCACCTCTCTATTTTGGCACTGTGAATGACACTTTTAGCATTCTGATCTGAAATCCTGTAGTTATCCAATCATTCGCTCACTGAGACAGCTTAGGAGAGGGGATATTGCATATGGGAAGGGGCACAACATTTACAATCACAATGAAAACCTTTGAAAATACTGTGTAACGAGTCTGAGAAACTCACACCTCAAAGCCATGAGCTAATGATGGTGAGTGATCAGGAACATTCAAAAGGTGAAGAGGGAGAAAGACCTTTCAGGTTTGTTTGACATAAAAAAAAATTAAACTTGGGTGGTGGAGATGGGGCGTTCTTTCATCAAATACTCTCTCATCATAAAGCTCTGAATGATCTGTCCAACCACACCTTGGCATCAGGGCAGATCTAATGTTATAGAACTGTGGGTCAGGACGCACTGGTGGGTCGCAGCCTGATTTTTGGTGGGTCGCCAAAGGATGATGTAAAAATCAAATAATTTCCTCAAGCCCTGAGGCTACCCAAAAATCAGATACTGTAGCTGTTAATTGCCCTGCAAGGAACTGAACTCCTGCAATTTGAAAACATGCATAAATATTGGGAACATTTTAGGATCTTTTTTTCTGGTTATTATTGCTTATAAATAATTTCTTTCTAGATCTCTTTTTTTGAGAAGTCTTGTAACGCTAGGTGGGTCCCAATAGAGTGTCATTTTAAAAAGTGGGTCCTGGTGCTAAAAGATTTGGGAACCTGTGTAAGAGACTGTTTCTGAGCCCAAAGAAAACTGTTTCTCTAGTCTAGGTGCTGCCAGTGTATTTGGTCTCTGAACTTTGGACTCCAATTGCAGCAATATAAATCATCCAAACGACAAAGTGAAAGTGCCTTTTACTTAGAGGTTTTTGTGTCCTGGTGAGCAAGATAGGACTACAATCTTACCGAACACCATGGGCTTACTTCTGAGTAAAATAAGCAACATTGTTTTCTAACACCTCTATGAAATGAGAAATGTCAGTTCTCAACCTGGAGAAAAGAATCCCTGTCCCCTAAGGGGCAACAACTGCCTGTGCTCTTGGGCTTTGCTTTTGACAATCAATTTGCCCTTGGATAGGTTGTGTTGCCTTTTAAGACTCGGGGGACTTGAGTGTCTCTGGACATTCTTACCCTGTCCATCTGACTTTGCTAAGGGAGGAACGAGTCCCTTGAACTGTACGTTGGGGTGGACCTGGACACCCAAGAGCAAGGCGACTTTCAGCAGAATCAGCTGCAGCTGCCGGATACCTGGAGAAAGAGGGAGGCGAGGAAGAGAGCGAAAGAAATAAAGCTGGCACAATAAGACTCCATCTGTGCCTATTTCAAAGCTTCTCCTAGGCAGTCATTGCCTTTAACCCCAACTCTACCCGCCAGCCAGCTCCTTTATTGTATCAGAAAGGAGCCTGTTACTTAGAGGCTAACTAGATGAGACTTTAATCACATTGTCAATCCAGACGGGCTTGCTTTTCTTCCCTCCAAACAACATGCTTGGGGAAGCAGCTCTGGACTGTCACTGTGGTAAGCGACTGGGTGGTATAACCATATTCCCCCCCCCACTGATCTGGAGAGGCAGGATCTGGATCAGGGACCCCCCAAAATGCTATTGTAGGGGAGAAGGCAAGCAATTTCTGCACAGGCAGCCCAAATGCAACTCCCTGCGCGGGAATGCAGGAGCACCAACATGGCAGCCGCTGAATCCCACATGGGAGTTTTGGAATCTGGAGGCCGCCGCAGGGTAAGGTAACATTTACACCCTTGCCCTAAGCCCATGCTAGGTCTACTTGGACCTGTGCCAGCCCTATAGCTAACACTAATCCGGGTGGAGCAGAGTCAGGAGACTGAAGCCAGAAAGGCTAAATATCAATGGCAGAGGCACATGCTGCTATCCACCACTTCCCAATCCTGCCCTTCTCCCCACCTCCATCTCCACCATGTTCCATCTCCTTCCTGCCTCCCTCCAACCCTTTGCAACCACTTACTGGCACCAGTGGGGGTCCTCCAGCTGCTGGTGCATGGAGCCGGCTGCTTGATGCTTCTGACAGCAGCCAGGCCGTCTTTTTGCTCCAGCCAGAAAGTGCCTTATGATGCTGGAACACTTGTTCTGGCAGCATAAGGCTGAGTTGGGATTGGGCCATTAGTGAAATATTCCTCTGCCATCCTATCCCTACCAAAACCAGCTCATAAGCAGGCAATGCCAGTTCCCTGCCAACAGCATCCCTAGGCTGCTCAATCTGTCCTGTCATACTTACTGATGTGGTCCAAGGAGCCTGTGCAGAACTGACCATAGAATTTCTTGGCTCCCAATGCCCGCAAGTCCTGGATGGTGAAAGGCCAGAGGTGCAGCACATTGTTCCGTGAAAAGACGTCTCTTTTCTCCACCACCACTACGTGGGCTCCAAGCAAGGCCAGCTCAATGGCTGAGCGGAGACCACAGGGGCCTGCCCCAATTATCAGGCACTGAAAAAATCATGACAGGATAGTTAGTTTGGTGGAGCAAAGCAGAGAACTGCCAACACTTTGGAGCTGCCACAGTTCTGTCCCCGCTGCAGAACAATTCCACTAGAACCAACTGCTTACACAGGCTGCTACATCAAAACGGGTGCCACAGTATGGATTTTAGGGACACAGGAAAGAGAGCCCTTCTGCAGCTGGATAAGTGCTTCTCTTCCTGGAAGTAAGGACACATGAAGCTGCATGCTCATGAAAATGAAGGATCTTTCCATAAAATATTTGCATGGTTATTAGTTATTAATTGCTGTAGGGATCCAGTTACCTTTCCTTAAGGGGTGGCAATTTTAAGTGCAATATTTTGTAAGAGGGAAAAATGCAGTTTCTCTGCAAGCCTAGGGAGAGTGCCCTATGGAATGCAATTCCATGAATGCCACCTATTCAATAGGGCCTGTGACATCTCTACACAGGACCTTTCCAACTTATCTCTGCCATTTTGCATCTTTGCAAGTTTATTTTAAAATATCTCTTTTCCTAAATATAGGTTTCTGAAGGCTGTACCCTTACCCTCTTCATCACTGCACATTGCATCCGATTGTTGCAAAGTAGGGAACACAACTACTGTATGGCTGCCCTACGCAGGAACCCCAAAGGACTTGCCTGCCTCAGCATTCTCTCCCTCTCGGCAAAGCAGCCATGCATTCATACAAGTGAACAATCAGTGAAAAGTATTCTGTAGTGCTAGCCATGCAGGAAGCTCTTTATGAAACACAGACTAGAATTTTTCCAGCATTCTGCCCATCCTGGTATTTCTTCAAACAAGTCCCTGCAGTTCCAAATGTTTGTACAGGCCACAGCATTCCAAGATCCTCTACGTATTTCAGAGGTCTGCGTTTAAGGCTTATCTTAACAAGGTAAGATCAAAGCCGGGCCATACCAGACCCTAGCCTTCATGAGGCAGTTCAGACAGTCCCAATTCCAAAAGGCACTTGTGTGATATCCAGTTCATACATGGCAAGTTTTCAAAAGGGGGTCATATAATCCTTCCTCCCCTTCCTCTACCTTGTCACAGTTTAAATATAAGAATGCAAAAACTCATCTTTTGCTAAGGCTACTCTGTAGAGCACCACAAACACACGAATGTAGGGATCCAGAATACAGGCATGCCCCGGTATCCATTGATTCAGTATCCACAGTTTCAGTTATCCACAGATATGGATACTGGGACACCTATTAAAAAGATAGTGGAACAGTAAACAAATCTCTTTTTAAAAAAAACCTTATTTAGTGTTTTGTTTTTAGTGTTTTGTTTTGAACACCGCTGATGTTCCCCTATCTTTACAAAGGTGTCCCCAGTATCCACGGTTAAGGTACCCAAGGGGGGATCCAGAAAGGAACTCCAGTGGATACGGGGGCATATCTGTATGAGATGGAAGAGCACAGTCTGAGGACTCAACGTGCATAGGGCAGTCAAAGCAAAAGTAGGCAATGTCAGAATCCACCCAGTGGTGAGCCTTTTTAAGGGTGAAACTAGAAATTGCCAAACCCTGTGTTTTTTCCTCATAATATTAACGCAGGCAAGGAAGAACAGAAAAGCAAGGCAAGAGAAATGTACTTCATCCTTCCCCTGTCAATTCCTGCTCCCTGCCTTTTTGACGGCAGCCGACAGCAGCCTGCGGCCTACAGCTGCAGTAGGCTCTGAAAGTACTGAAGAAGCCTGGTTAGGGGAACAAAGGCCTCAGAGAAGAGAAAGGGGTGCTTTTTGCAGGGAATAACCAGCTGGCAAAGGAGGAGTTAATAACTCTTCTTTCCATTCCTTCCTTGCTCCACATTTGCTTTGTCTCAGCAAACGCAGGGGGCCAGCTCGGATGATACTTTATTGCCCACACGTCAAAGTGGGTGATGGTCCTCCCTGCCACATCTACTGGCGTTTCTTGTAGTCAGGTTGTCCAAACTGCCCCAGAAGTTGCAAGAAAAGCCCCCAACTCCCCCAGATGAGAGAGGAGGGGTCTGGACTACGTGCGTTGCATGAGCGCGCACACCAATTGATTTGTGGGGGTCAGTTTGGCTAGTATAGCATTGTTCAAACTGACCCAAGGTTAGGGCTGTGTGATTAAAGGAGAGAGAGTGGTGGAGGTCCACCCTAAGCTTCAAGGCAAAGACTGAAGCCAGGCTGAGGAGAGAGAACCTAACCACAGTTAGCACCACAGCCATGCTCTGCTTCCTTACCTTGGTGCTGGCACACGCTGTCCCCTGATCATAGTCTTTGTGTCCAGCCTTCTTGTCCAGCTTGGCCCACAGAGCTTTGGCACTCCAGTAGTTGAGGCAAACCTTGAGCTTGTGGTAAAACTGAAGCTGGCCTGTGTGCTCCAGGCCCAGGTGGCTGCACAGCGCCTCAAAACGGTCCAGCACCTCTTTGCACTGACTGGCACGGAGAAAGGCGTCGAAGAGGGAATGAGCCAGATTGCCTTGCTCCCCATCCTGCTGGCTCATCCTCCTGGGAGCTCAGCAGCAAGAAAAAAGCCTGGATAAGAAAGAACAGGTGAACCATCAGCAACTCCTGGATCCGGAACGTGGGGCTGCAATATGATGCAGCCCCTTACCTGTAGCTGACACTCAGAGATGGGGAGGAATGTGAGTTACGCAGCACCTTGGTTTCACACCCATCAGTGCCCTTATATATAAGCCCTGTTCAGCTGCATTTCAACTCAAGACCTACAGTACATAGTTTTACCATGAGATGGGTTTTCAATAGTAGAGGTGGCCCTCTCTGCGTGGACAATTGCCATGACTTGCCAAGAGTCTGTGGTGTATCTACAGGGGGATACAGTGCTAAGTTTTGCAAGCAGCCACTCCTCCTCCTCTTCAGAGTCATTCGGAGCCAATGAAGCCTCCATTTTGCTCTAGCTACCGGAAATGGCTCTGAAGAGGACAGGGAACAATTGCTTGCAAAACATAGTGCTGTGACCCCCCGCTAGGTGCACCTCTGCTCAGAGCTCCTCCCTTACACCACTGACCCAATCTATATTGCAAACATGCACACATTGAAATGGTTGCTCTTCTTATATTTTTTGCCTAACTTCATGTGCTACTCAGTCTACTCACTTCTGATGCCATGTTACTCCCTCTTTTCCTTTGGGCTCAACACATGTGCACCATCATGGCAAATTGTCCTTCTCATTCTTTTGCAGATACAGTCACTATGACAATTGAAACCTGGTGATGAAGCTGTTGACTAAATAAACAAATGTTTACACTTTGCAAGAGGATGCATCAGGAACTCTGCCAAGAAGATAGTTGGACCATTAGATAACAGGACCATTATATGGCTCCTATGTAAATTTCAAGTGTAACCACAATATACAGGGGCAATAGATGATTGCCCCTATATAAATCTATGATGTGGTCATATTGGGAATACTGGATACAGTTCTGGCCACCACACCTTAGGGAGGATACTGTAGAATTGGAAAAGATACAAAAGAGGACAACCAAAATAATCCGAGAATTGGAACACCTTCCTTTATAGCAAGATTATAATGTTTGGGCCTTTCTTGCTTGGAAGAAAGTGATGGAGTCATGGATAAAAAGAGGCACTTCACGCAGAGCATAGTCTTTGGAATTCATTGCCACAAGATAGGTTGATGGCCATCATTTTGGATGGGTTTAAAAGGGAATTGAACAAATTAATGGAGGTCTATCAATAGGATGTGGTGGCGCAGCAGGTTAAACCGCTGCTGCTGGGCTTTCTGACCGGAAAGTTGGGAGTTCAAGACTGCGCGACGGAGTGAGCTCCCATTGCTTGTCCCAGCTTCTGCCGACCTAGCAGTTCAAAAGCACCTAAATGCAAGTAGATAAACAGGGACCACTTTGGTGGGAAGGTAACGGCGTTCCATGCGCTACAGCGTAGAGTCATGCCGGCCACATGACCACGGAAGCTTGTCCTCAGACAAAATGTCGGCTCTACAGGCTTTGAAACGGAGATGAGCACCGCCCCCTACAGTCGGTCACGACTAGACCATTTGGTCGTGGGGAAACCTTTACCTTTTTATCAATGGCTACTAGTCATGACAGCTATCTCCAGGTTCAGTAGCAGTACATTTCCAAATACCAGTTTCAGGAGACCAATGGCAAGAGAGAAGCATGCCTTACACTCCTGCTTTTGGGCTTGTCAGAGATAGATGGTGGGCCACTATAGGAAACATCACACAGAGGAACTACGTGGGTCTCTGGCTTGATTCATCTATTTTATGCAGAACAGCTGCTAGGGTGAAACAATGACCTGCAGTCTCCTACCCGGGGTTCATCTTGTCCTGCACAGAAGCACACAAAAGTTTTCATGATTTCTGTCCTGATCAGAACTTGACAGCTCATTATCCTGGACTCTGCTTAGGCACTGGCAAAAAAGGGGGGGCAGTCTGCCAGGCCTTCAGAAGCACTGAAGCAACTGCACTGAAATTGCAGCAACAGAAGGCGATACATAATGAATACAGTTGTAAAATGAGAAATCAGCCACTTTGATTAAGCATTGCGTCTGAGAGCCAAACTACATGTTACACATGTTACATTTTATATTTTATTAAATGCAGGGGGAAATTTTATTTGATCAGGTATGCAACAGAGGACTAGCACTGTTTGACTCCTTTGCTCCACACCATTTTCTCCCATTTAACCTACCACATCACTACTATTTGCTCTAAGAGGGAAACTCAAGGGTATGATGCCTGTATTTATGCTGAGAGAGAGAGAGAGAGAGAGAGAGAGAGAGAGAGAGAGAGAGAGAGAGAGA
>JAJKFI010000055.1:363485-375611 GCA_029204185.1 Lerista edwardsae
AGAGAGAGAGAGAGAGAGAGAGAGAGAGAGAGAGAGAGAGAGAGAGAATGATTAGCACTGGGAGCAATTTAGATCAGGAAAATAAGAAGGAGTTAAATGCCCCAATCCTCAGTTCTCCAGTCACATTAGTATCTCCATACCACAGCTGTTTTAAAATGTTGCAGTATAGCATGCCTTGTGGCCATGAACAACTCTGGACACGAAATGATGGCTGATAACAGTGAAGGTCAACTTTCTCTCTGCAATGTATGCCTGAAGACTTGCAAAGTTCAAGAAAGAAACTTTCTTCTCTCTTGTGCTTTGCAAGTCTTCAGGCATGCATTGCATAGAGAAATTGCAATGTGAGTCCACTCTTATCATCCTTCCTGTGTCTGGAAGGTAAGAAGGCGTAATGAACGACAGGTGTGTGCATACAATTGTTTGCCAGATTGTCTTTGCAGAGGCCAAGGCAGGCATATAACTTCTAGACACAATGAAAAAGACCCAACACGTGTTAGATCTTCTTGAGAGATTTGTCTGTGGGGGTGGGCAGGAAGTTTACAATGAAGAAGCAAAGAAAAATCAGTACAGAGAGCAGAAGTAGTCACTGTGTCACTCAGGAAACCAAAAGCTGCCATTAGAAAAATGTTGTGTGCCCCAGGCGGCTCTTTTGAGCCATTCACTAAGGGCGGATCAAGACATTACTCCTCCTCTTGAATGGAAACAAATAGCGGTAGGACGGCTTTACACTTATAAATCCAGACTCCTTTCTTGTAATTCATGCCATTTGCAGCCTGATCACACATGTAGTCCTTGTTCCTATTTCCAAAAGTCATTTAAGTCCAATTGAAGGTTCCCTTCTCAGAATCTTGCTATTCAGAGTGTGCATCGATTCAGAAGGTTCAAGAACACGCCAATCGTAGGTAACCTCCAAGCTTCTGTACATGAGCTTTGCAGCACGAAAACAGCAAGAAAGAAGGTGTCTGACGTGTACTGTTTACGCCGGGTTTCTTGGGGGGAGGGGCCATTATGGCAGTGTGCAAATACACTAAGGGGAAGTCATGTTTCCACTTCAAAGAACTTCCCAGCTATTTCGCAGGGCATTGCGTGAACGAAAAGTGGTATCTGTGGGTGTCAGGGCTGCACTGGCTACAGGACCCGACACTTCTTCCTAACACTGTTCGCAGCAAGAAGTTTCCTGATCGCCTGTGACAGGAAACTACTTATACAGAGTATTTGTTTTTAAGCTTTTCATTTAGTCGTAGCTGAAAGCCACTTTGCTTCCTTCTAAACAAATGCACAGATATTTATTTGCGATTCCTGCTCTGAGTGAAACACATGACTGGTCCTCTACATCAGTGCACTTCAACCTGTGGGTCGGGACCCCAATGGGGTCCCAAAGCCTCATTTTGGGGTCGTGGTAACTTTTCAAAGCCTGGGCATGAGGGGGCTTGGATCCAGTCCGACGACGATACTGCCTTAACAAAACGGAGAGTGCAATCCTAAGCGGCTCTGGAACAGCGAGGCCGGCAGGCGATGTGCTGGGGAGCCTCCCCTATAGGTTCCTCAGAACTGCACCTGCTGTATAGCAGAGCCAAGGAAGCTGCGCGGCCTAAATTGGGGCTGCACGACCTGGGGACGGAGGTTTGGATGTGGCCTAATGGCCGCATCCCACCTCCATCTCCCCCAGCCCCTGGGTTGGCACGCCTACAGGCCTGCCACCCCCACCCAGTTCCGCCCACCCGCCTGCCCTCCTGCTGCCCAGAATTGCTCATGCGCTGATGCACAAGTGGCATAGCGGTGCCTCAGCCCAGCACCCTTCAGCCAACGCTGCTGCTAATGTTGGCCCAACAGCCGCCACTGGATTGCACCCTGAATTCTTGTTCCTGCACAGCATCGCCCTGCCCTGTACCGCCTAAGGCCAACCCTGCTTAGGTTGCTACCTCGCAGGGTTGTTGTGAAGACTCAAGAGTTGGGGGGAAATGTGGCAAGTGGGGCAGAGGCAGTAGTGGGATCTGGGGATTGACTACCGGGACGGTGGGCGGGGCTTGGACGGGACTTACGCGTCATTGGCTGCCCGTCCGTTCGGTCCGCAGCCCGTCCTGGCCTGGGGGGGTGCTGGCTCGCCAGGGGGACGGGTGGGGGGCGCGCCAGATGATCGGACATGCAGCAGTGGGGCACGCTCCCCCAGAGAAGCCCGCGCAGCCGGCCGGCAGCCCAAGGAACGAAACGGGCGGGCTGCCAATCACACGTAAGTCCCGCCCAGCGTTCTGCTAGTCAATCCCCAGATCCCATTACTGGGCAGGGTGCGTGTAGCAATGAGGGCAGATCAGGTCCTGGGAGAGGGGCGGGATTAGCAGTGGGTCCCCAGTCTCATACACCAGTTATTCATTTATTTGGGTCACGGCACGGAAAAGGTTGAGGACCACTGCTCTACATCTTGCACAAGGTCACCTTTCCCACATTACCCTGAAAACGCATAGATAAAGAAAGCCGAGTTCACTCACACTTCCTCTTTCAGTATTACCTTGTAACTTTCCTTTGGTTGTTTGTGCAACTTGCTGCGGATCCGGAAAACAGCTCTTACAAGTTCCAAGTATAGCAACATAGTGGTTATTCCTCTAGCTCACAGATATTATTGTTGCCTCATTCCTGCCCTCCCTCCCCCACACTTCCTCTTGTGCTCCCTCCGCCCCAAGGTGAAAAGGTATGAAACACATGTGCCGGGTTGGGCAACCTCAGGAGGTTCCTCCATTTCAGATGATTTATTCTGGGAACACTTAGATTTGGATGGGGGGAAGTGGAGTGTGGGGGGAAAGGCGTGACTATGCAATACTGAATAGCATTTGAGAGTCTATGTTAATAGCAAACCCAAAGAAACTTATTTATAGCATGACTAAAAATGCTAATCATGACGTTGCAGACATGTGGGATAAACCAGCCTGTGCTGGCAGTGACCAGAGAAGGAAGCTTCTTGTCACGTACTGAACACCCCAGACAGTGGCAAGAAGCTCAGCAATCCTTCCAGGTATGATTAACCCCGACTCACTCGTTTTCAAGCCCTGAACTGCAGAAGTCACGCAGGGCAGGAAGCCACCTGGGTGCATTTGCCTTGTAAATTCGACAACTGTAGGATGGAAGAAACCAACAGGACAAGCAAGATTTAGTTACCTGGATCCACTCAGGAAATGCCTTGTGACAGGAGGGCTGAGTAGATTGGCCCAATGCCCACCCACTTCTTCTTGAAATGCTATAAGCGCAGCATGGCATTTCAAAATGGCAAGTGGAAAGTTGGCATCCTGAATTTGGATCGCTGACTCTTCCAGGTTCTTGACTCTCTTGCTCTGTATTTCTCCACCTGCGAGTCAAACCACCTAAAATGCTGGAAGTCGCTGCTGTTACTGAACATGTCAGTAGCTGAACAATGCACTGCTCAGATGCAAAGACGGGCCATACTCAAAATCCAGCTGTTGTTTTAACAGAGTGCGGGGAGCAGGGGCGATCCGGGGGGGTCAGCACCAGGGGGGGCACACCTCCAAGGGTGCTGCCTCCCCCCCTCCCCCCAGCGTGCAGCACCACCTCCCGGAGCAATCCGGACCTCAGAGCAAGGGGGCAGGGGGCAGGCGGCATCCCTGCCTGCTCTCCCCCAGCCCAGAGCCTGGGGCATTGGCACCCCTTGCCCCCACTCCAGTCCGCCATTGGCAGGGAGCTCTTTGAAACAAGTCCCAGGGTCCAAGGCTATGCAAAGTCAGTCCCATTGTGTTCAGTGGAGCTTACTCCCGGAAACTGCCTAAGATCACAGCCTGATTCTCACACAAGGGATCCTTGAAGGCGCATAGTGAATGTGCATAACTGAGGGCATGGGAGCTGCCCCTATGGACCTTCTCCCACAGGGGCAGCTCCCATGCCCTCAGTTATGCACATTCACTTGATCTTCTGCACAGAGAACCCCCATAATTGACCAATCCCGGACGACATGAAGTTGCCTCAAGCGCCAGATTATCAAGCAGCAGGGGAGCTGGTGGCGGCACCCTGTCGCCCTCTTTGGCTGAATGGCGGCAGAAGTGTATGAACAGCTGCTCCTTCCCTTTCCCCACTTGACTCTTTGGGCTACCCATCGTCTCTCTTCCCCACTTTCTTGACCATTCCCCGCTGCCCCTTTTGTCCACATGTGTTGAGGGAAGGGAAGGGAGGGACTGGCACTTTGCATGGTGCTGCCAGGGGAAGGGCAGAGGAGATAGGAACACAAGGCAGTGGCAGGGGGAGTGGACGGCCACTGTACATTTGGGCCTCTCAGCACACAACTGGAAACTCCAGAAGAGCCAGGTTCCAAATCACAACGACCAAGGCCTACCACTTGCATGCCATTGTATTGACTCTACGTATACATGCAAGAGAACATGCACAGATCTTTCTTCCGTGTTTCCTTATTCTGGATACGTCACAAGAATAGGGCTGAAGACTTTGCCCCAAAGTTTCAGCTCTGGAATATATTTCAGATGCACACAAAATGACACAGTTTATGGAAAGAAAGCATAACTGGCGAAAAAGATGAAGGCCTTTGAAAGTACAAGACATGCTGCCTAGACCACATTTGAATACATGTATCATTTTATTGTGAAGTATAAAGATCGTCAAGCTTAGCAAACTATGGTTAACATATGGTGAATTCCTGAGGCACCCCAATTTCTCAGCATTTCCTCCTCTCACAAGTGTCACTCAAAGTAGAACAAAGGCATGGAAACAAAAAAAAAACTTAATGTAGGTCATATTTTACATCTTTGTTTCCCTTTGTTCCTCGTGTGTCTGCTGATCTCTCTGTAAGCCTCGAGGGCTGGATCTGGCTTTTTAGTGCATGCTTTAATATTTGCAGCGCTCCATGATTGGCAGATGCTCAAGAAATGATATCATTATGTTATTAAACATTATCGGGGACCTGTGAGGTGACGGCAGCAATGTGTCCACCATTAGGTGCAGCTTTGGCCTAAAGCAAAACTCACTATAGCTGCTAAGTAAATCTTAACGTGTATTGTTTTCCCTTCCCCCTCTGTATTGGAAAAGGCAGGAGATACCCCAAGGAGATAGGGAGTGGTATCAGCAATGGCCCCTTGTCCCAGATTAACCAGGGATTATGGGGTTAATCCCAGAACTCCTGCAGCAGGAACACAGCTGCAGCCTGATAAGGGCTCTGGCAGTGAAGGGAGGTTAGCACAGGTGCAGATGGGTGTGGCTGATGAATTAAAGCCTGCCCACTGATTGGCTGGCCTCAGTATAAAGCTGGAGGCAGGAGCTGGAGAAAAGGGGCTGGGAAGGTGCTGGATGAGAGCACCAGGTAGGTGCTGCATGCATGCATTGCTGGCTGGCCTGCCTGCCTGCCTGCCTGAAGGACTGTCAGATGGACTGGTTGAAAGGAGACTGGATAAAGGAAGGTAAGGTTATTGTGGGGAATAACCATTGGGAGTTGTTGTATGTCTGCCACGCCCCTGGAGCCATCAAGTGGAGGAGGCAGTTGTGGCTTGGGCAAGCTGACTGCCTATTGTTTGGTGTTAGGGTTTGTTGATGTTAGGGTAGTTTGGAACTAAGCCAGTGATGAGGGCAGTCTGGAGGAGGCTGAGCAGCCAGTGATCCCAAGCGAAGCTGCTGGAAGAGAGGAGGCCCAGTGGGTAAAAGAACCCCCTTCCTCTTGCCTATCTCTGAGGCCGCTCTGGGGGGGAATCTAGTTAGCCTGTTGTGGGCATTGAGGCCCTTGGGGAGGCCTGGCAGGGAATTTGGTGGAACACCCTCCCCCCAGCAAAGTAATACAGAGAAACGTGCTTCCAGAGTGACTGTGGAGCATTAACCAATCCCACCCTGGAATTTATGGATGGAAAATTTACCAATGCAGGAAGTGCCTGCTCTACAGACAGGCTTGGCACAGCTTGGCAGTGACTCTGCAGTATGGCAAGAATTACGTGCAGAGAGGAGGGTGTGGAGAGACCACGCATCTTGATCATATTCTGTCTATTCACCATATTCTTTCAAAACTCATCTAGAGCAAGGGACTGAGCAGCTGTGGGAAGCAATTTAATCTCCAAACCGCCCATTTGCCAATACTGCTTATACAAGCAGCAAGAGACAGAGAGCTGCAGGAATTTGCCTTCCGTATGCCTTCTTCCACCAATCAATATTAAACAAATCTGTCTGAACCTCTCCTGGCAACTTGTGTGCGGCTTGGCTGCCAGTGGCACCAAATACCTGCCTGTGTAGAGACCTCAGATGCTCCATGCCTGTGAAACCAGAGCATTCCTCGACTACACACACAAGATCACACCCGACGCTCCATGTTAATCACTTTGGATGAACTGCCATCCCCAGACTGGAGGCTTATAATCATGGGTTGCATAGGTGGAGGTAAACCATACTAATGCACTCTTCAGTCTCCCTAACTAGGAGTACAATATGCTACAATTAAACATGCAACCCTATGCATCTGAATCCATGGGGTTTACTTCCAGAAGTGTGCACAGGGTTGCAGCCTAAGTAATCCATGTTAAGTGATCCTGAGCATGTGCCCCTAGATCAGTGGTTCCCAAACAAGCTGTGGCTCCCCAGGGAGCCACAGAAACCAGCCAGGAGAGCCATGGAATCCTTGCAAAAAACATACCACCCTATATAATGTATAAGATTGTAGTCCCAATGGTGAGCTGCGGCCAATGGTCCAGTAGGTCAAGGGAACCACCAGTGGAAAACCACTGCCCTAGACTGAGAGAAACGGAGACATCCCATCCCCGTTCAGTACCTTAACCAAAGAACAAACCTGCCTTTTCAAACCCATGTCACAATTTCGCACAGAAAAATCCTCTGCCTCCAGGACACTTCCAGCTCACATTGGAACAGCTGGAGATGGTGCACCTCTCCATTATTACATGTCTCTTGAGGGAATTTCTGCATCACAAGGCTGAAGGAAGAACAGTTACTCAGCCAGCAGGCACGCTTAATTGTGGTGACTCACATTGCATCCAGCAAATCCTTGTGGTCTTTCCAAATTCAGTTTCCAGCAAGCACAAAAATGAAACAAAGCATCATTCAGATGTGAATCAGGCCCTTTTTCATACAGGCTGGAAGCTGCCCTTTAAGAAGCCAACTTCAGTCTGATATGAATCAACTTCCACTTCAATCCCACTTGCCTTCCTTACATGCAGTTAGTGCAGGGTATTGTTTGGGGCGGGGGGAGAATACAGGGATAAAGACAAGGCTGGCTCAAGACTTCCTGATTCAGTATACCAAATGCTGCCCTCCCTTACCCACTGCTGTGTCAGCCTCGGCTCCTCGCACTCTCAAATGTTCTAGCCCAGCACACCCCTCCTCATTTCCTCTCCTTTTCCAAGCCAAGGAGAAGAAGGGGGACAGGCTGGGGAGGGAACTAGGCAGACAGAAATAAGCACCCCCATCATTCTGCTGCCTGAGACACCTGCTTCAGCTGGCCTCACAGATGGGCTGGCCTTGGGTAAAGGCCTTCTATGGCTACAATCGCACTCTATTATCAGCAGCTTTCAACCCTTGAGTCAGTTCCAGGAAACACACAACCTGCGCTTGTTAAATGTAATAGGCGTGAAAAGATCTACAGAGAGTTATACGGCGATGCCACCGCTTGTTTACACTGGAGCCAGTATGGAGCTTATCTGGAGCTAAAGTCAGTTTGACTTTGCTTTGGATAGTTAAGAAAAAGTGGCTGCAGTAAGGTAAACAATGTGTGGCATTCACGGCTCCCTCTAGGTTTGCTGATGCAAAGGGATCCACCATGCCAGCAGATTTCTGTGCTTCATCAGTGCGAAGGGATTTAGAGGCAACCCTGCTCATTCAGGAAGCATGACTCACGGACACCACTGTGGCCCAAATATACAGCCTCTGGTTTCTATTGATGGGACGGCTATTCAGGGTACTGAAGTTGAGTGGCAATAATAGTCCATTTGATTTTCCCTACCTTGTTTGCAAAGACCAGTATGTGCCTTACCTTACTCTTAAAAGAGGTCACTTTTATACCCAGTGTTGGGCATTGCATCCTCTTTGTGCTAACGTAGCGGGTTCTTAAACCGTTGATGATTACAGACATCCAAAGGGTTTCCCAATATGTTCCTATTCCCCCTTTGCCAGACTGTCAAAATAATCATCATCACCATTCCTATTGGGTACAAGTGCAGGATCCTGGCCCCACCCCCTTCCCGGGCCAGGCTGCCCATGGGCTTGCCCGCTCCCCACCTTCTGCCCACCCATTCAGAACAAGATTTTTGTTCTGGGCATCTCTGCAAAATGGCTGTGCCCCTGGCCCCCAGCTGTCCAGGGGCCAGGGTTGCAGGCTGCCATCCCCCCTCCCAGACTGCTGCCACCCTAACCCATCAGAACCATACAGAGCCTCACACGATGCTTCACTGCTGTCCGAAAGCATTCCTAGACCGTCGGACAGCATTTAATCAATACTTCTGGTTCTTCAGAAGACGGCATGGTGGTGGCGGAGGTGGTGGCACTGCCCCTAAAGGGCTTGGTGGCGGCGGCAGCTGGGGGCATTTGCCCCCCATCAGCCAATGGCAGAACCACCACTGCTGCAAAATGAGATAGCAGGACCTTGTCAGAAGTGGCACCAACATTGCAGAGTGCCCTGCTTTGCCAAACACCCCACACTCCTCCATCAGATGGCAGGCCAAGTACTGGCTTGTCTGGAAAGCTTTGGGGCGAAGCACATCCATGCAGTTTTGGATGTCTATAGACTGATGGTTTGTTTTTCCTACGCAGTTGCTCTGTTGATGTAGCTGCCTGTTATTGTTTTAATACTGCTGTTTTTGCATGGGTTATGTTCTCATTACTCTTTAGATTTTTCGTTTTTAAACATGCGCTGTGTGCCGCTTTGAATTTTTGCTCTTAATCAGGTCAAAAGGGATGGCAGCATTTCCAAAAAAAGACAATTGGCATATATATTTCACATTTTATCACTACACTAGCCCATCCCTAATGAGCTAGCAAATGAACAAGGATTCCCACAACTCATTTCATGTTGACAGTAATAAAGACTGAGTAATTTCACCTTTGAAACTTAAGTGTTGGCAATCCTACCCACTAATGAGGCATATATTTCACAAGAAAATAGGCGGAGATTATGCACTTATTTAGCTCAAGGTGTCAGGTAGAAGGAATTATTTATAATTTCCTACTCATCACCTACTTGAATATACATGTACACACACACGTAAGCTAGGCTACTTCACTTCATTTTACACCCAGGAACAGACCGGAAATCAAAAGGTCTTTGGTAAGGTCAAGCAAGGAAGTCAGTGTCAGAGCAATCAGAAGAATCCAGATTTTTTTTTTCATACCTCAAGCCACCGTTACGCCATCAAACCTTCTATCCAGTTTTAAAATTGCAAAACAGAGACCAAAACTTCTCCTCCCCGCTTCTCGGCTTGGAATTCATTATCCAGAACTTGTTCACCAGGCTATCCAAGTTTCATTCACCAGGAGCTTCATCTACAGATTGCAAACTTGTTTTGGGACTGCGTTTAGTTATGAAGTATGTAAACTGTTCCTGCCAGGAAACTATTTGGATCTTGACCGTGTTTTCACTCAAGTGGAAGCCAGGCATGGCTCAACGAAGGGAAAGGTTTTTCATTTTCATCATTTCCTACTCTAATTCCTAACTGTTACAGTTTGCCAGAATAAGAAACAACTATCAAGGTCCTGCTGTGCTTGTTTTATAACCATGGGGCTCCAGTGAGTTATTTAAAGAGAGAGAGAGTACACTTCTATAGCAAGCTATAGGAGGAAATGAAGGCTCTAAAACAGCCTCATCATGAATCTCTCTTTCTTGAGACAGTTATAAATACTGTCACCAAATCCATTTTTTTCCTAAAGAAATGAGGATGAACCATGTTACACTGGAATAAATGACACGTAGCAGGTTATTTCCTTATCAGAATAAGCCTCTAGCTCCTAAGCCGCAATTTGAATAAAAAGTGGTCAACCCTGAAAAACATTTTAAAAGAGTGCTAAAAAGTACACATTATTAAACCCCAGACAACAACACACAAGAGGTGACACAAAAGCATGCTGTTCTTTTGGGACTTTCCACCTGATCAGTTATTTGCATAAGAAATGTGAAGGAAACCTATTTATTTTTTATTTGCCACAGACTATTAGCAGGTTAAACCGCTGTTGCTGAACTTGCTGACCGGAAGGTTGGCAGTTCGAGACTACGTGACGGAGTGAGCTCTCATTACTTGTCCCAGCTCCTGCCAACCTAGAAGTTTGAAAGACAGTAAAAATGTGAGCAGATAAATAGTAACCACTTTGGTAGGAAGGTAACGGTGTTCCGTGAGCCACGGTGTATAGTCATGCTGGTCACATGACCACGGAAGCTTGTCCTAACCCTGTGTTTTCTCCCAAATGGCTGCAACATTTGCAACTGGACAGGCTCATAAAGAATTGCAGGATGATTGCCTCAGATCTTCCCAAATGTTGTAGTTGGAGTGAAATGCATGCACACTGAAGAACGTGCATGATACGTAATAATATTTGGTGGTTTGGAACCTGGTAGTATCAGGGGAAATACCATCTCGCTGCATTGCATTCACCAAATAATAGAGGGGAGTGCTATCCCAGGATTAGAGAAGGCAGAAATCCTCCCATTTTTGCACCCTGCTTGATTCCCAGCAATAGGTATACAGACCACACACACACACCCCTGCCTTCTGGCAAACCTCAGCCATCAGGCCAACTACATAAATCTAGCCAACTCGCAGCCCAATCCTAACCTGTGGTGGAATAGCCAGGACGGTGCAGTTGGGCTGCATCCTAAGCACATTAGGAGGCAGCAGCAGCTCAGCGTGGGGCAAGGGGATGTTTTCCCCTTGCTCCGAGGTAAGCCCCAGCCAGCCCTATGGGACAGCTCAGATCTGCGCCTGCAGTTTTGCAGGCATAGGTCCACGTGGCCAGAATTGGGACCACCCAGCCTGGGATGGGGTTTAGGATATGGCCCATATGGTCTCTGCCCCCATCACCGCCCACAGCACCACTCCACTACGCCTCTGGCATGCCCTTCGCACAGTCCTGCACTGGCCAAGTAACGCTGCATCGGGGAAACACCAGGTTAGGATTGCACTCTGACCTTCCTTGTCTAGACAAGCAAGAGGCTGGGCAAGTTCGGACATAGATGCATACTAAAGTCACAGAGGGAGAATTTGTATTGGATGCCACAGATACCATCCAACAGAGGCCCATGATATTTATGTAGTACATTCTGCAGCGTAAAGAGGGAAAGTCAACTTTAGAACTTTTAACATTTGCCTTATATGGTGCCCAAACTATTCTCCTTCCTCCTCAGCAGCCAATATAAGCTTAAGCAGTTTCCTTTCAAGCCCCAGTTCTTGAGGAAGCCAGGAACAGATGTATGCATAAGCTCCAAGACAGGGACACAGTTAGAGGTAGAAGCCCCCAAAACATCTAGGATAGCAGTTCCCAAACTAATGGGTCCATGGCCCACAAGTTGGTCTCGACCCAATTTTTGGTGGTTTGCAAAACCAGCAGGGCAGATTAGGCTATGCATATCAATGGTTAATCAACCTGCTTGGGGGGGAGCACTGCTGCCAATCACCATTATAGCCACAGGCTGGAGTGGTTGGTAAAGTGACACTTGTATTTTAATGGGTCCCGATGTTAAAAAGTTTGGAAACCAATGATATTCAGTGAAACCAATGACAGTGATATTCAAACTGTGAGTTGGGATCCACTTGGTGGGTCGCAACCTGATGTCAGGTGTGTCGTGGAAAGCTGGGAGCAGCCATCTTGGAAACTGCAGACCTTACTCTTGTTATTCTTTTTGTGAGTGTACACAGATTGAATTTTCAAATGAGATTTTTTTTAATTTTGTTTTTAGTTCAGTGGTTTTACATATATTTTGTCCTAATCTGGCTTTCTGTCAGGGATTTTTCATGGTTGTACAATTGCTGCAGTCCAAGAATGCCAATTTGCATTTCAGGAGTGTCATTTTATTACGTTACAATTACAGCATTTCCTGCTTGATTATGTCAATTCCTGCCACAACATCACTTCCAGGCAGTGGTGTCATCTACTCTCTCGCAAGCCGGAACGCTGGGCAGGACTTGAGTGATTGACAGGCCG
>JAJKFI010000055.1:375711-401844 GCA_029204185.1 Lerista edwardsae
GTTTCTTCGCGCGCCCCGCGCGGCTTTCCCTCGCCTCGGAGGGAGCGGCTGCTCGCCGGGGGGATGGGTGGGGGGCGCGCCGGGTGCCTGGGCGAGCAGGCGCCCCCTCCGAGGCGAGGGAAAGCCGCGCGGGGCGCGCGAAGAAACCGGAAGTCAAACGACGGCCTGTCAATCACTCAAGTCCTGCCCAGCGTTCCGGCTTGCGAGAGAGTAGATGACACCACTGCTTCCAGGTTAATGACATCACTTCTGGTGGGTCCCAACATGAGTGCCATTCTAAAAAGTGGGTCCCGGTCTAAAAAGTTTGAATGCTGCTGATCTAGGAGATGTTTAGAGCACAGTTCCATTTAACAGCAGCCTGCAGCTCAGTTTGTCAAACTAGAATACTAAATCTTTAGCTGCAGAATAATTCTGGATAAATTTGGATCAAGAGCCCCACTTTTAGATTCTCACCTAGATTAAGGGTTTTATTAATCTACTAGCTTTTTGTTACCCGGCGTTGCCCGGGGGAAAAAGTATCCCCAGTGTGTAGTAGGAGAAGGAATGAATACAGGGACAGAATCAAGCAAAGGAGCTTACTGAAATTGTCACACGCACTGATCAATGTCTGCAGGTCCCGTGGCAGTGTGAGAAACTCACAGTAATGTTAATTTAACTCAAACCCTGTTTGTAACCCACATTGTTAGTTTCCCCTCCAGGAGGAAGAA
Source organism: Lerista edwardsae (assembly GCA_029204185.1). Lineage (NCBI taxonomy): Eukaryota > Metazoa > Chordata > Lepidosauria > Squamata > Scincidae > Lerista > Lerista edwardsae. Next base: position 376,419 of record JAJKFI010000055.1, read on the forward strand.
TAAATATGAGGAGACAGGGACAAAATCAAGTACAAGGGCAAACTGGAGCAGTCATACTCACTGACCAATGTCTGCAGGTCGTGTGTTAGGATAGCACTGAAGTATGAGGAAGTGGAAGAGGTGGCCAGCTAGCTCTCTGGAAATAGGTCCCTCTCAGATCCGACTGGGTGCTGCCAAAAAACGGGGGGCTGTAGGGGGGTCTGACCCCCGCAGTGTTCTTTGCCAGGCTGCAAGGTACGTGTGTGCCAAGTTTCGTGGCTGTGGGTCAAGGCACGGAGACGCCTATAAATAACATACATACATACCCACATACATACATACCCACATACATACACACGTCCGTTTTTATATATATAGATAGATATGCTTCTTCCAACTTCTCCCCCATGTGTTATTTGATTCACTCCCATTGTGAAGGACACACAAGGTCATTATGCAAGGGGAACTGGGCTACAGGCTTTTAGTGTGCATTACAATTGGCAACATCAAGGCCGCAAGAGACACAACTCCTTTTCTTGATAACACAGAAGGAATTTACAGTACTTGTTTTGTTGCAAGAGTATTATGCTTTCAGGAAAGTCAAATACCAATTAGATGGGATAGCTTATAGAGTTAGGCCTCAGTAGAACCCGATAACCATGTTTTTGGACTCTGCTATCTATAATACTTGCATTAAGAAGGGTGGCCACCTGGCTGCTGAAAAGGAAGAAATCCATCTGTTTTCTGCAGTGGGAGCTGGAGGCACCCCAGTTGCTGGTTTGCACTAATATTTCAGAACTGTGGCCAATCAGCTCCTCCAGAAAGGTTCTGTTTTCTCGGATAGCCCAACAGGAAGGCTGGAAAGGCTGCTCTCTCCTTCATGCTGTCCACGCACCCCATCAAAGTGGGATGGACACCCAGTTCCAGTGGAAAGTCCACTTCACACCAACTTTACATCCTATGCAATCCTATGCATTTCTACTCAGAAGCAAGTTCCATGGTGTTCAATGGAGCTTACTCCCAGGAAAGCGTGCACAGGATTGTAACTCAGTCTTTCACCAGTTCATTAGTGCCCCCCTCCCATATAGCCTACGAAGTATAGCAAAACTAGATAGCCAGTGCCTAGGAGAATGAGGCCCAAAGTAATATTTCCTGTTTGCTGCAAAGATGCCTTGTCTGCTGGGGGTATTTATAAGCAGGATAAAAGTAGTGGGTGGAAAATGGGCTTTACTGCACTTGAGCAATTAAGCTGCCTGAGCAGTTGAGAAGAAAGAAGTGTCAGGAAATGCCAGTTTCTTTAGTGCAGGAGCATTTGCATCAAAGCAAAGTCCAACTTACGCGCCTTTGTCATCAGCACAGATTCAAACGCAGGGGTGGTGTCAGGAACTGGCAGTTGGACTGCTCAAAGCTCCATTGGGGTAGGCAATGGGTGCCCATGGGGGGGAGGGGAAGAAGTTGAATTGTCTCTCACTGTTAACAAGACCACTTGTTAATCAAGTGGGACCACCAAGCGCAGACATCGAACTGAGACAGGGCAAGCTTAGGATGCCAACAGGGCTTCCTGTGCCTTTAATAAGTACATAACAAGAAACTGCTGCCACGTTTCCTGGCATAGAGGCGCTGTGACAGTAAGGCGTTACCCATTTTTGCCTGCCGTGTAGCTATTAAAGGGACAAGAGCCCCACCAGGAAAAAAGATAGTGTCGGCAATCCTTTCTGTTGAAGGCAGGTGCTACTTTGTGCAATGAAAAAACCTGTAATCCTCCTGAAAGGCTTCCCCCTTGTTAGGCAGGCTGCTGCAGTAATAAAAGAGGCAGTTGCTCTTAGCGTGTTCACAGGTTACAGGGATTCAGCAGCTCGAAGGCCGAGCCCTTTCACTTACTCATCCAGTTCCACGCGGAACAAAGAAACGTCATTTTTATTTAGAAGATCACTTACTTTAAAGCCCGCTGGAAAGCAGAAGGAGCCCCGCCCACTCCCATCCCTGCTCTGAGCAAGGGGGCCAGAAAGCCCAACCCCACAATCTGACCGGCAGCGCGAGCCAAGACCTTCGGCCGCCCCACTCCACGGCACTGCCGGACCCCGGCGGATCCCTCGCAAGGTAGCGGAGAATGCTGGGGCGCGCGCCACGCTCAGAGCGCACACGCGATTCGGCGCTGCGACGATGTGGTCCTGCCCACCGACCTGCCCCTCGCATCGGACTCCTTACAGCCTTGGCGGAGGGCTTCAGTTCTCACGCTTGAACTGAAAGCGACGAGGACGCGGGCCAAGTCCTCCGCCCCCCCCCCCTCGGCTGGCAAGGCGGGGCCCCTCGGCTCGAAGCTGTAACCGCAAGCGCCGCTCCAAGGCGTCTTCCTCTGCCGGCATCACGAAGAGCGCTTCTCCTCCAGGCTCTTTTTTCCCCCCGACTTTTCCGCCCGGATCGGAGCTAATCGCTAAGGCCGCCTCCCCCTTGCGCCACCACGTTGCCCCCAACTTGACACCCATCGCCTCCAAGCAGCGTACGGGGCGCGCGCGCCCCTTCCTCGACTGGCTGCCTTCTCCTCCGTGGAGAACGCGAAGCACTGCGGATGATTCAGGGCAGAAAGGCACTCTGCACACGCTCTACGGTACTCTCTGCTGTCCCAATGGCTGGCGGAGGCTAGGCTTAGCCCTGGCTGTTTCCAGCCCAGAGGCGTGCGCGATCACTCACGTTCAGAGCAGTCCGTCGCGGCTCCGCGTCAGAGGCGCCCGGGCTCGCTGCGCTCTCTTCCTGCCCTGCGGCCGAACCAAGCGGGGAGCGGAGCGCGCCAGGAACTCGCCGTTGGCGCTTGAGGTGCCTCGCCTGCCTTCCCTCCCGCTGCTGCGCTCTGTCTCTGCCCGGCTTCTTCTCTCCTTGTCCCGCGAGAGGGGAGCTCGCTCAGCAGCCCGCTACGCTTCTGGATTGGGAAACGCGGCGCTTCCATATAATAGTCCTACCCCCAGGCTCGGAGGGGAGGAGAGGGGACGGTTGCAGGAGTCCCAGCGCCGCGGGGCGGAGCGTCGTCGCTGCCCGGGCACTTCAAACCTCCTGCCTTGCTGAGAGCCGAGCCGCGCGCGGCGACCAGGCTTTTTCTCCTAATATAAAGCTCTGCTTCGAATAGAACGCAGCGAATCCGCATTAAGGAGTCGCTGCGCTCCGAGTGAGGGACCCGCACCCGCTCGCTGCGTTCCCGTCACATAAGACAACTTCACGCTCCGTTGTAAGTAAAAAGAAAAAAAAAGGCATGACCCAAGCCAGCGTTTTTCGTCACGTGCCGTTTGGACCGGAGCATAGAATGGAAAATTGGGGCAACACAACACCAACCCGGGAGTGGCGGATCCAGGAGCCGTGCTATGGGATCAGTTTGTCATCATGCCGGTGTCAAACCTACAAGAGCGGGGAGCCAAAACAATCGTCCATCCATTACCTCCACCATTCCCCAACCATACTCTAGTAATAGCGCTATTTAGGACCAATCAGTATGACACAAAAACGTCAGGAGGCAGTTTTTGGGTTACACTGGAAGATCAGCCAAACAAAGGAGAAAAGCTGGACATGTTTAAGAGCACAGGCCTAACCTGGAGTCAGGCACAAGGGCCACTGTGAAGTGCGTTTGGACCACTCTCAGAGTCAGGGAGGATGGCGCACGCTTGTGTGTTGGCCTCTATGACTCGAGGAGTGGTCCAAACACACTTTACAGTGTCCTTTGTGCAGCCAAACTTTGCTGGCCTAACTGTGTCAGCCTCACTCCAGGTTAGGATTGCGCTCAGAGTCTGCAATTGAGAGCACAGAAACAGTGTCACAGACAGACAACACAATCCTATGTGTGTCTACCTGGAAGTAAGTCACATTGTGTTCAATTGAGCTTACTCTCAGGAAAATGTGTATAGGATTGTAGCCTGAGTTTGATTAGGTGGCAGAAGTTGATTTGGGATTATATTTGGTTAGCATAAAGAAACAAAGTTGGCTGTTGGTTTTTTAAGAACATTCTAAATATGTTTATATATCTAGAAGTTACTCAGTATTCTCTCCTAAATTCATTGAAGCACATGAGGCCCTTGTGAGACTGAGATCAGATTGTAAGGGAAACATGGCAGTCATAAAAGGACAGCTAAGATGCTATAAAGGTCCATTCAAGTTATCTATGCCAGGTCTAAACATTCAGTCAATCAACATTTATATACGGCTTTTCAACAAAAGTTCACAAAGCAGTTTACAGGCAAATAAATAGCTAAGAACAAACTGAAATGAAATGCACTTTCTAAGATTGTGTGATAATGAAACATCACAGCATGCTTGCCTCCCTGTTGGTGCTATGTACTTGCCCATACCATAAGGAAACCATATATCCCAGAGAAGCCAAGGGCCCACAAACACATTTTTTGTGATACCCCCGGTTACATCTCACCTGTCTTCCTTGGAACTGGAGGCAGTGAATGTACAATTCCCTGGCAGCCTCCCACTTAGCACTGATGCGATCCAGATCTGCTCAGCTTCAGCAGTGCTGCTGCAGCATCATGTGCCTTCAAACCATATCCGGCAGCTAAAGATCTTGTTACAGGAAATTCAACATCAGCAATAACAAACTGATTACACCGAGCTGTTGGAGGGAGGGGGTTTGAAACCCTCTTGGTTATGGATTAGGCCGAATGTATATATGCAAAGAACAGGATGATGACCACTTGAAATGCAACTATCCACGTGGCAGACACACATGATTTCATCACAAGCCTTCTCAAGTATGCGTATGCGCCTGTGGTTATGACATAACTAAAACCACTAGCTTTGTGCTACACCTCCATGCGTTCATCTTTGTAGCAGCCCCTTCCTCGCTGTTTACATGTGCAAAGCAGACCTCAGCCACGACCACGCAAGGAAAAAAATCCCCAAGTATAAGTTTCTTGCAAAGTTTTGCAATGTATGTCTAAATAATCAAAAGAAACATCAGGTTTTAGGAAAAGGATGGAAATAACACAGTAGATTGAAGTCACAATATCAGCTGCATTTGCACCATTGATACAGCTCTGCTTACTCCAACTCTCAAAATACCTGTATTTTACTAAATGTCAAAGTGACTACAGAATGATATGTTTGAGGAGTAGCAGCAGCAGCACTGCTGTTCAGTGAAGGAGCCTGCAGTTGATTGGGGGCGGGGAGGGTACCAAACAAAAACATTGTTCCTCTTTCTTTTTTATGACTGGGATGCCAAAGCACATTGACTCATTTAGAGGGAGGAAAATCATATGTAATGAGAAAAGATGTAGCTAAGAGAGGAAATGAGAGAGCGGGCTGAATGAGGTTTTTTTTTTTTTTTTTTTAAATCAAATCTTACTGGCAAGGAAACTCTGCTCTGTGTTCCAAGAAAGGCTGAATCCTTCAACTTATGCATACTAGAGCAATCTGCATAAATTTGATTCTGCATCAAGGTATGGCGCTAAGCCAGGAGCTGAGCAGGGCACTGGAGCCCTCTTCCCCTGGACTTCCTGCTTCTTCAGTCCCAGCCTCTGGCTCTCTTGCATGCTGTCAAGCCTGTCCTTGCTGACTGTATTTTTTTTCTCATGGTACTAAGCTTGGATGATTCTTCTTGCCAGCTGCTGTGCCAATATCCTCGTTCTGTCCTAGAAGATGCAATGAGAGCCAGTATGGTATAGTGTTATTGGACCTACAGAGCAGTGGCTCTCAAACTTTTTAGCAGTGGGACCCACTTTTTAGAATAACAATCTGTCTGGGACCCACAGGAAGTGATTTCATGGCCAGAAGTGCCGTCACTGTGACGCCAGAACCTGCTGCTTTTCTAGAATGCAGCAATAAGTTGGGTTATTTCTCAGTAATTTTCCAATAGCAAAGTCAAACAGAAAGAAAAAAGCCTATTGACAACCTTGACACAAGCAAAACAATCACACAGCTCTCCCCCGCCTTTCCAGCATCCCATCTTCCTGTATTTTTAATATGGCTGCTCTAGATGCTTCATGATCCACTTGAAATTGGCTCGCTACCCACTGGTGGGTCCCGACCCACAATTTGGGAACCACTGCTATGGAGTATTGGACCTAGACCAGGAAGACCAGGGTTGAAATCTCCACTCCACCATAAAACTTACTGTGTGACTTTAGTCACTCTCAGCCTAAGCTACTTTACAGGGTTGGTTTTAGGACAGAAGAGGGGGAACAGAAGGAGCCATAGACATAGACCAGAACCCCTTGAAAGAAGGGTGGTATATAAATGTGAAAAATAAAGACTCCTCTCAACTTAGTGCTACTTCTTCCTTTCAGTTATCTTATGCTCTGTCTTGAGTTAACACCTGGATCACACCTGATTTAGCAACACAGCATGACAAAAGAAGCAGAGGGGGGAAACCCACAAGGCAGGAAGAGGTACCAATGAGTTTGAAACAGTTTCAGTTCCTGTTTTGCTGAATTGCGCCAGCATTTGCACCTCCAGCCATCTGTCTGTCATTTAGATGAGCAGTGATGTGCGCAAGGCAGTGCTTCCCAAGCTGGGGTCTGTGTGCCCTCAGGGGTACTTGCTAGTACTAGGGCCTTTAGGGATTTAAAAAAAGGAACAGTGGTAGGTCTGTATTAGAATGCCCTGTGAAGCTGGCAAGGCAGGCAGGAAGGAAGGCAGCTAGCTGGCTGCAAAAGGTCCACCAGCTGCTAGTTTTTGGATATCAATGTGTGTATTATCAGCTATAGATCAGTAGTTGAAAACTGGCACAGTAAAAAATGCTGAAACATAATGTGGAAAGTGATCAATCACTAAGGAGGCTTTGGGGCAAAAGATTGAAAAGGCACAGGCTGCAATCCTATGCACACTTACCTGGGAGTAAGCCCCTTTGGCTAAAAGCTTGAGCTCATAGTCTTCAATTCTTCAAAGAAGGCAAAAAGAGAAACTACTGTGATGAGTACATGGTTTTCGTATATAGGAAGTGAGGACTATCCTAAGCCCCAGGGTGTAATGCGAGAAGCAGCATGAAACCTTCTTTACTCTTGTGGTATTTACAAACAAAACATGCTGGCAATACATGTTTTGGTTGGGAGATGTCAATCTGCACCTTATGAAGCAGGGCTTTGCCCTTGTAACAGTGGAGCTATATAATCTTTGCCCCATGTATTGCTTTATTGTGACATACATAGGGATCTTCGCTTGCCCTTTTTAAGTTCGATTCTTTTGAACCTCCCAGGAAGATCGGAGGAGGATGTTATACGCTATTTATTAGCTGGTGATGATAAACAACATATAAGTCAAGTGGCCAATTATCTAAATTTGTTAATGCAAGCCGTAGAGCCATTTTTGTTAGCAAGGAGCTGCTGTAGTAATGGAGTAAAGATTAAGGGACTTAAGTATTATCATTATTCACATTAAGGATGTATAATTTTGGGATGGATGTACCTGCTATTGCTTTGTTTCGAGTATTTTATCTGCCAAGCTCAGTATACTATTTGGTCTTAAGAGATGTTGTATTTTAGTTATATTTACATCTGTGTTACTAAATGTATGTATGTTTATGTATGAATGAATGAATGCCATTAAAGGTCTATGAATCTGCATCTGAATGCTGGCAATACAAACAAGGATATGGAGCTGGTGGAGAGGGCTTTCTCTTCTTATGCCTTCATATCAATAAATACTGAATTAACTTGACTGCAGTTCCAGCTTTAACACTGTATCTTACATCAGCTGAACCTGATTTCAAACATCTGTGTCCCTCAAAACAAGCTCAAGGATCACACTGAACGTTTGTGGTGTATAAAATATTTGCTCTATGTTTTATGAAAATTATTCCATTTCTTTTTCATCCCATTATTGGGCCATTTATTTACAGTTGCAACATATAAATTTGAAATATCTGCAACTATATTAATTAAGCATGTTACTAATATGAGGGTACAATTTCTGGAAATGGGCTGCCAAGGGGTACACAAGTGAAAAAAGGTTGGGAGCCACTGGCAAAAGGGATTGGCTCAGCTCCCCTCCCCCCCCCACGCTACTTGAAGATGTCTGGTGTGCTGAATTAGCATGGCCAGCACCCAAAAAGCCCTCCCTCTGGATGCATCCATAGCTTAGCTACTTCAGTTGCTCGGCTTTCTTGGGCACTTCTCCCAGAACAGATTTGCATCCTGGTTGTAGAACTGAACAGTTCAACAACAGTTGGAGTGAAGTGAAACAGCTGTTGACAATACTGTGGCTGGAACTGGAGGGGAGAGGAAGTAACATTCACAGTCTCATATATTTGTGCACACTTAAGGTCAAGGATCTTCCCACATATTTACTTTCCACGTTGGAGAAAGGTGAGTCGTGTTTGCAGGAAACATATCAGTGCCTGTGGATTGGAAGGCCTTGTTGACACTTACTGTTCTTACTGTGCTCTGCACAAATCCTTTCCCAAGGTAAATGGCAATTGGCCATCATCTAAACAGGTTGGAAAGTAGATGCAGAAGAGGCATGTCATGGACCACAGAACAGCTTTGCAGGTGCATCCTTCCCCAAAGATTAAATTCACCTTTCTTGCATATAAAAAAAGGTAAAGGTTTTGACCAAACGGTCTAGTCATGACCGCTCATCTCCATTTCTAAGCCAAAGAGCCAACGTTTGTCCAAGGACAAGTTTCCATGGTCATGTGGCCAGCATGACTATATGCCCAGGCTCACGGGACGCTGTTACCTTCCCACCAAAGTGGTACCTATTTATCTACTTACATTTTTACATGCTTTTGAACTGCTAGGTTGGCAGGAGCTGGGACAAGCAACAGGAGCTCACTTCGTCACACGGTCTTGAACTGCCAACCTTCCGGTCAGCAAGCTCAGCAGCAGCAGTTTAACCCACAGCGCCACCACGTCCCCTGTCTTGTATATACTGCGTTCCTGCTTAATAAATCCTGCCCACTTTAACCATTCAGAGGCTGATCTTGACAAACTAAGCCAAACTTGACAAACTTCGTAAGTGCTTGTGGGGGCGAGACAGAGGCTAGGGGGAGGACCCAGCAGCAGCTATCATGGTGCTGTGGGCATTTAGGGGCATTTGCCCTACCTGGGGGAGTTGAGGAGGTGTCCCAAAGGGTTGGGGACTTCAGCTGGCACAAGAACAGTTCTGGGCAGGGAGAGGGTGGGAGGGCAGGAGGAACTGGGTGGTGGGTGGGCGGGCCAGGAAGCATGCTGGCCCAGGGAGGGGGTGGGGACTGGATGCGGCCGGTAGGCTGTGTCCAAGCCTCCCTTCCCAGGCCATGTGGCCCCGATACATAGCAGGCACAGACCCAGCCTCCCCTGGGGCAAGGGTGTGAATGTCCCCTTAAAGGGAAATGGCCCATTTTGTGCTCAATAATGGGTCACAGTGCTCTTCAAACCCACCATTTGAAGAGCACTGAACTAAGCACTGAAAAAACTAAGGGCACGGTCCCAACTAACTTTCCACCATTGGCATAGCTGTGCCAATGGAGCGTGTGCTGCATCACGGAGGCCTCTTCAAGGTAAGGGAATGTTTGTTATTTCAGCCTTTATCCCAGGGCTGGGAAGTTGGTTAGGATTGTGCCCTAAGTGTTATTCAACTTTATTGCTCTGTAAAAAAAATATTGTTGGATCTTGTTAGGTAGGGAGGAGGTTCTTCTTCTCACCTTCCAATCCAGACCTATGCACGCTACTCATGAATAAGCCCCCCCCCCCACACTGAGCTGAAGTCAGCATAAGTTAGGGCTGTAACCTTAGAGGTATCTTAGAGGTTGCCCCTGCTAACTGGGAAAGAGGCACTTTTTCAAGTGGTGTTCCTCAGGGGGAAGTCAATTGTTCCTATTCACCCCTGCACAGTGCCTTTTCTTGTGGCTGTAGCTGGTGGTGTTCTGCATTTTTTTAGATTGTGAGCCGTTTGGGGACAGGGAGCCATTTAACTTTATTATTATTATTCCTGTAAACTGCTTTGAAAAGCGGTATATAAATACTATTGATTGATTCCTGTACGATTGTGATACTTTTTGCTCCATGGGAGTATTAGCAACACCTTCTGGTGGAAAGGAATATTGTACATGATTCCATGTTTATGGTGACTTTCTGTTGTGGTCTCACAGGTAGAAACTTTTAAAGTGTCTTTCGATTCATAGAGGAATAGGCCAGGGATGGGAACTTGAGTAGCGAGACCTGAAAACTTGAGTCCTGGAAACACATGTTTTTTGCAACTCATGCGCAACTCGAGTTATGGGCATCATGTACTCTCACACGACTTGGGACTCAGGCCAGTGACTCAGAAAAGAATCATGACTCTTTTTAGTCTGTATGCTTGCTTGCTTTTTTCTGTTGCTTTTGCCTTGCCCTTGTGAGTGATCCGGAAGTTGTCTTTCAGACTGCCTATGGCAGCAGCAGACATGGTGGGAATTAGGTAGGTGTTTCCAGGAGGCAGGACTGGGGGTGGGGCTGAAAGAAGAAGGAAGGCTATTCTTTTTTGCTCAAGGATTTGACCTATTTCTCAAAATGGTTTGAGTCAAAATGACTCCGAAATTTCTGCAAGTCACGTCACAATAGTGTGCACTATTATATGAGTCGAGCCATGAGGGTCACTGACTCATGACTCGTGATTTGGGCTTCACAGCTTCAGCATATCCCTGGAATACGCACTAGTGTGCATTTCTATCACATGGTTGAAGTACAATCAAAACTTCATTGACTCAAAGACTGTCCCCATGCAAACACCAAATAAATACAGGACTCCTTTTTTTCTTAGCAGTTTTTAAAAAGTACATGAGCAGATGCAAGGAAGTACCTGTCTGACAACTCAGGACTATACTGCAGTGAAAAAGTAATGCAGGCAAACCATTTTAGTCACCTTCACCATTACACAAAAAACTTAATAGTTCTGATCTACCTTTTACAATGGGATGAAAAACCTGTCAAATGCATGAAAGAAAAATAAACAGAGATATATCTGTTATTTTACAGGGATTTCAGGAGTTGATTAACCAAGCGGAGAAAAGTCTCAGTTTCTGTTGAATTGTAAGCATGATCCTGTAAGCATCAGTGATATATTTATGGATTCATACTGAGGGCATGAATGACGTAACAGATCCAGAACATCTCAGAATCAAATGAGGCTTTTGGCTCTTTGCAGGCTTCTACAGCTCCTCTCACAGCAGACAAGCTGTGGCTACCACAACCCAGGAATTGTATGCCAGTCACACACAACAGGATCTTTTTCCTACTTTTATTTTTCGTAAGCAAACTGTCTGCGACTCTGATGGTGAGAAGTGCAGGCACAGTCATGCAGCTCTTTCTGTGCCTAGGAGTCAGAAGTTGGGAATGGATATTGTTTCTGGAGCTCTAGGATCCGGATCAGAACAAGGCAAGCAATCCCCATGAAAAACAGCCACAGCAAAACCCAGTAGTATGTGGGCATAGAGAACCAAAGTCTGCAAAGCTCCATTTTAGATACTTTGGACCTGTCAAGGAAGAAAAAAAAACAAAATTGTCATGCAGCCTAATCACTCACTATCAGTCTGATGTCCCACCTCAAAATCAGGAGGTCAAATCTCTAGGGAATTTTGCTGACATACTCAAAACACATTCCCAGTAACTATGAACTCCAACATCATGTCTATTGTTTTCAAAGCTTGTAACGTAAGATTCTATGAATGTTAAATACAAAGCAAAAAATAGATTTTGTTCCAAGGTAACCCAAATTTTGAACACAAACACCAGGAATTGAACTGGGGGCGCAATCCAAAATAGGCTGGCACAGTTAGGCCAGCCAAAGCACATTTGGACCACTCTCGGAGTCAGGGAGGATGACACACACCAGGTTAGGATTGCGTCCTGAATTTAGTAAACTCTGCAGATAATGCAAATTTGCACATATTTGTGTATTTTACAATATTTCTTCCAAATACACTGTGGTAATCATTGGGAGGTGGAAGGAGCAATGCATGGCACAATAGCTCATAAATCCTATGCACATTGGCTTGCCTCCAGCTTCCAAGAAGTTCTAAGCATTGCCCACCTTCAAGCTCGTCTCCACAGCCAAAAGGCCTAGGAACGTAAAAAATATTATAAAGAGGGCTGAGATTCTCAGAATGCAGAATTACGCATCCAATCCCAAATCCTTCTTTGTACAGAAATGTGGATTGTAGATAGCCATGTTTCTAACTGCAAAGGCTACCACAATTTAGCCATGAGTCAACACTACAATCATGCCAAAAGGAGAGTGATCCTCCCAGTTTCCACTGTCTTCTCAGGCAAACAATGTTCATTACTTAAACCTTACAGTCCTAGGGTATTAGATGGGCTCCCATGTTAATTGTTCCTGGTTCACCCAATCACTTCATTGATCGTGGCACTGTGTGGATGGCACAACCAGAAGACATGATAATTCACTCACACAAGAGCGTTCTCCTCAAGTTCTGCACACTCTGCATTCAGCCCCTCACTGTCAGACTCTTCCTCAGGCTCTTCCTCTACAGTTTTGCCAATGCTGCTTCTGCTCCGAAGATCTGATTCCCTCCTGCAAGGAAAGACAGCATGGTTGTTCAGTATTTAGCAAACCCTGGAAGAGACTTGTGGCATAGCCAAGGATTGAGACTGTTTCTGATGAAGCTGGACAGCACTTCAGAGGAACCATAAAGAACATCCCCACATTTCAAGCAGCTTCTTCAGGCCTCCCTCTCTGAAATGGCAGATTGCTTCAGCCTAGAATATATGTGTCCTCCAAGTGAAAGGACTAAAATGTACTGGCTTCATTTTGGAGACAGACTCAAGAGCACAATCCTAACCTAGAGTTAGGCTGACAGAGTTAGGCCAGCAAAGTTTGGCCGGCACAAGGGACACCGTAATTTATGTTTGGACCACTTTCAGAGTCAAAGAGGCCAGCACACAGATGTGCACCATCCTCCCTGACTCCAAGAATGGTCCAAATGCACTTTACGGTGGTCCCTGTGCTAGCCAAACTTTGCTGGCCTAACTCTGCCAGCCTAACTCCAGGATTGTGCTCTTAAGAGCATAAGAAGAGCCCTGCTGGAGCAGGCCGAGGGCCTACCTAGCTTAGCTTCCTATGTCTCACGGAGTGCAATCCAAACCCCTGGATGGAATAGGCTGGCTGACTCGCCTTCCCCCATATCCAGCCCAAAGTTAGATGTGCTGCCATGCTACCTGGGGAAAAGGGAAAACATTTCCCCCGTGTAATGCGCAGTGGCCCTGATGAGGCTACTCAGAGCTGTGCAATCAAAATCAGTGGAGCCTGTCTCCACCCCCTTCCCTGGGCCAGGCTGCTCAAGGGCCCACCCATTTACTGCCTCCCCTCGCTCCGTTCCACCCATCCACCTGCCCAGTTCTGCCTCCCCCCGCCCTTCCCAAGTCCCTGGGCCAGCCTTACCTTCAGGCTTCCAGGTCTGGGAGTCATCTGTGCCCTGACCTCTCTCTTGTGTAAATGCACTTTACGGCATGTTTGCAACAGTTGGAGGCCAGAAAAGAAACTTGTGTCAGCCTTAGGGCCAGTTAGCATTGCAATGTTAGTGGTCGGCCAGATGCCTCAGGGAGCCCTCAAGACTCCTTTCCATCTGGTATTCAGAGATGGCCTACCTATAAAGCCTGGAAGCTTTACATAGTCATCATGGGTTGCAAACTGTGATGGACTTTTCCTCCATAAGGGAGTTGCAAAGAGTTGCCGACTTGCCCCATAGCATCAACAAGCCACTTCACATTTTACATGGCCATAATCTTTACTGCCCATATACTAGGGTTTCCCACTGCAAATACGTTGACAGCACAATCCTACACTGCACATAGCGTTGACGCAACATTGTTGCGTCAATGCAACGTCATTAGTGCTGATGTGGGGGCGCCGAGCGGCACCCCCGTGTTGGCGCTAAAGCTCTCAAGCTGACGCTATGAGTAGCATCGGCTTGAGAGCGCCGACAGGGAGCCTCCCTTGTGCCAACCGAAGCTGGTCGGCAGGAGGGAGGCTCCGTCTCACTCTGGGATGGGGATTGGTGGGGGGGGGGGGAGGTTGTGGGCGGGACATGAGCGGGCTTGAAAGGCAGCCATATGGCGTCCCATTGTGGGCGGGACGTGGGCAGGCTTGGGAGGCGGCCATATTTAGCAGACGCAGATCCGAGAAGCACATAGGGGAAGCTCGGGCCTCCCCTACGGTAAAGGAGCGAACGTTCCCTTGCTGCGGGGAGGCTCCAGTCTCTCCTAAGCAGCACTGGACATGGCGCTGGCCCATCAGCCTTGCCAGTGCGGCGCTGCTTAGGATTGCGCCCTCAGTTTGAATGACAGGTGACACCCTTTAACATCCTTGTTACACAGAGCCAAATCCTATCTAACTTTCCAGCGCCAATACAACCATGCCAAGAAAGCATGCGCTGCATTCTGTGGTGGGAAGGCCGTCACTGAAGCCTCCTCAAGGTAAGAGAACGTTTGTTCCCTTACCTTAGTCCTGCATTGTGGCTGCATCAGCACTGGAAAGTTGGATAAGATTAGGCCCACACATCACAGAGCTGTGGCCCAGCCAGGCCTCCCAGCATAATGTCTGGAGGCTTTAAAGGACATGTGCCTGTCGTTCACACTGTAGACTTACTGCAAGAAATACTGTCCTAACCTTTCCAAATAGCTGTATGAAGGACAGAGCCAAGTAGCAGAGCTGGGAAGGAAGCCTCTCAAGCAACAGTCTAATAACTTTGCCACTTGGACATTTATCTTCAGGCAGGGCCGGCCTTAAGCCAATGTGAACCAATGTCATCTCATTGGGCCCCGCACTTTGGGGGGCCCCACACCAGCACAGCAAGCATATTGCCTGATGCTGCAGCTGAGCTCAATGGACTGTAGGTCAGTGGGGCAAGCAGAACAGCTTTACCTTGGCCCCTTCCACCTGCCCTGCCTCCAAACTGTCCAAAGTGGGCCTCTTGGAAGCAGTTGGTGGCGGCGTCATCATGTCACGCCCAACTATTTTCAGGAGCCACACGTGGCACCACAAGCGCTTTTCTTGGTGAGTGAGGGGCCCTGCAGAGAGGGTGCGGGCCCCCACAAGAATGCCCTGCATTGGGCCCCACTGCTCCTAGAGTGGGCCCTGTCTTCAGGCTACCCCTTCAGAGGTCATAGAAGTCCTTGTGCGCTTCCTAGGAGTAAAGGCTACCTTGAGAGTTCTCCTCACCCTTCTGTACAGTGGCTTCTGTCTTTGACATCCTCCAGGCTGTTTGCCCTCTGCAGGCGGCTCTGCTGTGAGGAGTTGGAAGATCCTACAGGCAGAACGAAGTAATTGTCAGCAGAGTCTTCCTGGGGGCAGTGGGGTTGCCTGTGGAAGGAAAAGGAAAATGACTCGTCAACACCAGGAATCAAGGAGGAGAATCTCCACACAGGACTGCAGGGCTGTTGCCTTGCATGCATCTGCTTATCCCTACCTTTCCAGGGTCTCTTCCTCTGAAGCTGTTGATTTACTTGCTTCCCCTTCCGAGCTATGCCCATTTTCAGGGCTGTGAAACTGCTGGAGTAAGAACCAGAAAAGAATGTGATCAAAACGGAAGAGTGGCCAAGAAGCCCACAATGCCATGACTGTGTCTTCTGTTGGTATAAATGGGAGTCTAGGGAAGGGTTGTGTAAAGGAACACAAGGGGATGCCCAGGAAGGTGTGTAAGACACTCGAATGATGAAGAAATACAGTACGGGCATACCCCAATATCCGCTGGGATTCCGTTCTGGGCCACTACCACCCCATGGATACCTGAAACTATGGATACTGGGGAGGCCTTTTTAAAGAAAGGGAAACATCGCGGTTTTGCTGCAACAAGGTTAAAAAAAGAGATGTGTTTACTCTACCCCTATTTTTTTAATAGGCATCTCAGTATCCATGGTATCCGTGGATAACTGAAACTGTGGATACAAACTCAGTGGATACTGGGGCATGCATGTATCGCACAAGGCTGTTTAGTATTCCCCATCAGGCTCAAAGATTTTTGCAGGGATTGATCCTGAGAACCTCAGCTGTTCTGGGAGCAAAGCCTAAAGAAAACCTAAAGAAAGTCCCAAATACAATTAACTGCTCGGGTCTCAGGAAGTCAGAAGGAGGAGACGGCAGCAGAGGAGGGTTTCTTGTGATTGGTGGTCCTTTCTGGTTAGAACCACTTGGAACTTTGGTCACAGCTGGAAACATTGGCAGATGGTGTAAAATGCTTTTGCCAGAAATAGTTTACTTTTAATGAAATGAAAAGCCAACAAAATGCAAAAAAAACAAGAGCCAGAAAAATGTGAGTCACAAAGGAAAAGCTTCACATGGACAGCCAAGAGAAAGCTGGATGTCACCCCTGCTAACTGGGCAAGAGCCACTTTTTCAAGTGGTGTCCTCTTATATTTAGCAGGGGGAGAGCAATTGTCCCTCTTCACCCCCAGCGCAGTATCTTTCTCATGGCTGTTGCTGGTGGTGTTCTCCATTTTTTAGATTGTGAGCCCTTTTGGGACAGGGAGCCATTTAACTTTAATGTTATTATTTGTCTGTAAACCGCTTTGTGAACTTTGTGTTGAAAGGTGGTATATAAATACTAGTGATTGACTGATTGATGTGCATTTTGTGCTCTTTTTGACAGATGTGGACTAGAGTCCCTTTTGCTGACATCTGGCCTATTCTGTTGCCATTTTTTTCCATTATGAAGAAGGCTGGCTATGGGGAAGGGTAGAGATGATCTCTCAATTTGACTTCATAGCTGATGGTTAAAGAGAAAGGGCAGCAGCACCAACAGGAGGCATCGTTCCTGGGAAGGAGCTTTCTGCCCCAGAGTTGTTAAAACAACAGGCACTGCATCCAGGAGAGTCGCTGGGGCTGACCTAGGGGACCTGCCTTGTGGTGCAGTCTCAAAGAAAAACAATCCTCAAAGAGGAAACAGGTTCAAACACTGATCAACTGTCCCCTCACAATAAATTGTTGCTGGGAAGAATTTGCCATTTAATTTTTAAGGAATTTCATTATTTATTTTTTTAGCATCAATGACACAAAAACACTTCACACATGAGTAAACTTACAAACTCATTCAAAACCTGTACCGTGCGAAAAGTGCATCTGGAATGCATGGCAGCCAATATCAAATGTCACTGTGCTCTAGTGTAACGCAAACCCACAAAAAGCAGGACCAGGCGCCTTCCCTCCTTGCACAAAGCACACACTGAAGGCTGCAGGGATTGCTTACCACCAGCTGTCTAGGAATAACAGCAATGCTGACTCGACGGCGGGCAGATCCCTAGGACATAGGGAAAAAACTGATTAGCAACTCTATAGTGGAGATGGGGAGGAGAGAACAGAAGGCCTCCTCAGAGATATTCCAGGCTCCACCCCAAATTGTCAGTTTTCATTTAAAGAAAGACATCCTATAGCCCAGCAGAGGTTCTCAAACCTCCTCCTGCTGTGACCCACCTGTTCTGCAGTGGAGGGCACTATGACCCATCTCTGGCACTGGGCCTCCGCAGGCCTCTAGAAGCCACCAGAAGTCACTTTCATGAACCCGGAAGTAAAGGAAGGGAGCCAAAAAAAGGAAGCCACACTGGGCCTCTGCAGTCCTCAGAGCACCTCCAGAAGCAGCCAAAAATGTCCAATTTAGACTTTTTGGCTGCTTCTGGAAGTGCTCTGAGGCCTGAGGAGGCACAGTGTGGCTTCCTTTTTTTCCACTCCCTGCCTCGATCTGCCTTTCCTCCGCCTTCCCTGCTGGCCTCTGGACACCAGCCTTATCTGGCAGCGGGTCCTGTCACCGGCAGGCCAATGCCTATCCTCATGTCAGCCTAGCCTGTACGAGAGTGGCAGAAATGCACTTTACAGCATGTTTGTGACGCTCAAAGGCTGGCGCAGGAGACAGGCGCCAGTCAGGATTGTGCCCTAAAACTACCCAGCTAGCTAAATGGCAGGTTGCACACATATGGTAGTTGTTGCACACTGGTTTACCCCTCACCCTTCTGGTACATCTCGAGATCTCTTTGCCTGATTGGGCAAGATCTGATGAGGCTCTTGGCCCTTCACACACTCTGACCTCTGCTGTAAGGAGCTTGCTCAGCAAATACGGTAATGGTTTGCCTTTAATGGGAGCCAGCCATGCATTTGGTTACAGGCCCTTTTAATTTGACTGTCAGCTGCTTAGGACAGCTTGCTGGAATGGCACAATATAAATTGGTTAAATAAACTTAATATTGCTGTTTCCTAGGATGAAGCCTGAAAATCTTTTGTTTATTGTGCATCTCAGTAGTTCATTCTGGGATTTGGCTAAAATGTGACACTAGGCACATAAATACGTGTTGTTGTTTTAAGTGTGTGGGATTCTGCGTGGCTGTATCACTAGATCACTGGGGCCTATGCACGCAGTATTACTAGTGTCTGCAGCCTGGGTTTATGCCACACTGCTGTGTCACTGCTGCCCATGTTGGGCACTGGAAATTGATTAAAGATGGTACTGGCTATGGGGAACCCTTTCTTCGGCCTGCCTAGCATCATACTGAATGACTTGTTACAGGGCTGGCCCATCCACAAGGTTGCATCAGCAGCAGATTGAGAAGGGTCTGAGGGGGATAGCAGATATGGGGTACCTCTCATCCTAGGTCTGCCAACTGCTGCAGTCACCTCCCTCCAACCCGCCACCAGTGCAAACCACAGTAATTTGCTTCCCTGGTATTTTTGGCTACCCCATCCCAGGGGATGAAGGAACCCATCACAATTGGCCCATTTGCCACCTACTGCTTCCACTAGGCAAAGCAGGAGCTTAACCACCAGGAAGCTCAGCACTTGTTTTGCAGAACAGCCCAGTCCAGGAGCTGGACATGGTTGTCCCCTTACCTGCTGGAACATTCTCATTGCAGGAAGCTTCAGTCTCTGCTCTCCATCATCTGAAGAGACAGCAAAAGCATTCAGGAAATCTGCTTAGTTTGCTTTATGCCCTCAGCTGGCCATCGGGACTATATTGGCTTCTATATTGACAGGGCCTCCCAACAACCTGATTCTCATTTTGCAAAGGGATGTCAGTTGCCATTCTTTTTGATCCAACACCACTTGTGCTAAACGCTTGGGCAAGATATACTCCGGATTAACTAGTAGTTAGGACTTCGTTAACCTTGGCTCCTGGTTTATAAATTCCAAGAACTGTAAAACAGATTCTCTGCTTATTAATCCTAACTTGGGCTGCAGCAGGCATGCTGGCCGGCCAGGACTGCATCCAAACCCAAGTGGGAGGCTTGCAAACCCATGCAACTTAGCATGGATCCTCGCCCGGGTAAGACGCAGGCAGCCCAATAGGCTGTGAAATAAAAACATCATCAAGTAACAGAGCTTCATTTTGCAATAAAAACACGTTACATTTCAGATACCTCTTTAACAGTATATATTTCTCCTGCTCCCACAAGTCTCTGAAGATGTCCTATGATTAATCCCGTATTAAAAACCAAGTCACACTCTGTAGCCATGACATTTTGCTTCCCGTATACAATGCATATGAAGAAGTGATCAAGGCCCCAATCCTATCAAAATGCCCAGCACCAATGCAGCACAGTGCAGTCCTAAGTAAGGAACTTTCCCTTACCTGAGTAGGCTTCCATGATTATCCCTCACCACCACAAATTGGCCCCATAAAGCAATTTGTAGTGGAAAAACACTAGGCATCTAGGCAAATTGCAGCCCCCCCCCCAAAGCCTTCCAAATGTTCTGGAGTATTTGGTAATGTGTTATCACCACCATCACCCCCCAGCTCCTGGGGTCACATTTTGTGAATCTGTGTGGCAAAACATCAATTCCTATGTGAGGAAACCCAACTATTACAGTATGAGTTGGTCCCAGCACACCAGTGATGCAAAACTGAGTTGTCAGGATGAATGCCACCTACCATCTCTAAGACGATTCACTGTCTATGATCCTCACTATTCTGGATAAGCAGGCAGGTCATCTTCTTATCCTACTAAATTTATTTTTGGGTCTTAAACCCTGGTGAAAAAAATCCCTTACCATGCTGCCAAGCCACAATGAAATTACTTAAACATTAAATGCTGAATTTTTTCCAGCAACAATTTATTCTGAGGGAGCCAGCCAAAGTCAGATGTTCCTTGCCTTTTCCATTCTCCTCAATGAAACAACAACAAAGCAAGTCTATGCAGAACACTGTGATCTTTAGCAGTCTGGATAAACTGGCCCATTATCTTGTTATCCAATCACAGTTTGTTTCTGGACCTTAAGCCCTAGTCATCCTGGAGTGATGCACTTGTGAAGTCTAACTATCCCGTTATCTTGTTATCCAATCATAGTTTGTTTCTGGACCTTAAGCCCTAGTCATCCTGGAGTGATGCACTTGTGAAGTCTAACTACTGTATATGGCTGGATAGTGTGACATGTTAAGAGTTCTCTTTAATAGCACTTGAAACAGTCTTGAGGAATGAGCTTTTTTCACAGCTCCATTTCAGTTTAAGTAGGAAGGAGAGACATGAACTTGACAGAAAACGGGCAGCCTTTTTTCATTAAGTAGACATTCAGGCTGAGTGGAACTGCAGGTCAAGTCCAGCGCACTTACCATATCAAATCAAAAGAATTCAAACGAAAGCCCTCTCAACTGGATTCGACAGTACTAGGTGTGCATATTGCCAGGATGAAACCCCGGGAAACTCCGAGTACCAGAAGTGGGCCATTTACAAGATGCCATTCTGAGAATAGGCCAAAATGCATTGAAAAGTCCTATACGTAAACTGCGCCAGTCCCAAGCTCGGACACAGTCCAACCACAGAGCTGGGTGTGCACATTGCAGGAAAGGCAGTCCGGGAACTTTGGAGTACCCGGGGTGGGCCATTTCCACCAGGTCCCAGTTTTGCTGGCAAGGACAATACAATGAGGAAGCAATAGAGTTGTCAAGGACCCTGAAGTAAGGTAGAGGTGATTTTGTGGCTCCTGAAATATTATATTCCCAGCTCAGCTAAACTGACGAACTGCAAATGTTTCCGTTTTGGAGTGCAGTTCCAACTTGGGCAGGAGCTGGCTGGCTGGCCTTGCCTTCATCCTAACCAATTTAGGAGGCTACAGCAGCTTAGTGCGGGGCAAGGAGACGAACATCCCCTTGCCACACACAGCCCAATAGAGCTGCTTGGATCTGTGCCTGCAAAATTACAGAGGCAAGTCTAAGCCTCCTGTAGCTGCCCGAATCAGAGCTGCACAGGCCAGGGATGGGACTTTGGATGCGGCCTAACGGGCTACACCCATCCCCCCAGGCACATCAGTTCAGCAACAAGAGGCTGTAGCTTGGGCTAGAGCACCAGCATTGCATGCAAAAAAGTTCCATACCTGGCATCTTTATGCTGAGCTGGGAAAGACACCTGTCTAAAACTTCAAAGAGCTACCACCAGCCTGTGCAAACAATACTGAGCTACATGGACCAGTGGTCTGATTCAGGATATGGCAGGTATTGGTATACCTATACAAGCCTTCTAATACCAAGGCTGGGCCCACCTCACCCCTGTTCTCTGCCAGCTGCCGGTTGCGGGAGTTCTGCTGAATCAGCTTCTTCATCTCTTCCAGCTCTGTATGCTCCCTCAGGTGATATCTTTTCAGGTTCTCCACATGCTGCACCATCACCTCTGTGGCTCGGCTCATGCGTGCCTCCTGTGGGGGCAAGAGGACAGGGCGATTAAAGCAAGACAGAGGGCAGATTTCAAAAGGGTGCAAAATCATCTTGGAGAAAACCCAACACAAAAGGTTTTCATGGTGGTTGCAGTGTAGAACTTCTTGTTTGCTCAAACAGCCAAAACTCAGGTGGGCTCTGCCATAGGATGTTTCAGTAGCTATTAGACCCAACTTAGGAAGTTGCCTTATACTGAATCAATATATATCGGGGATTGAACCAGGGACCTATACATGCAACACATGCACTTAGTACTTTTAGAATGTTCTAGCAGCTCGGCATATATTATTTTCCCAATAGGTCTGTGTCCTTCTATATGGGGTGAACCATGAGGTTTTGAGCATGAGGGATAGTAATACTACCGCTGCAATTTTCAACGTTTTTGTTCTCATGCACATTGACCTCTATGGCCTTCTCTATGGTCGTCATCTTTTGTGGTGTCACTTCCAGCTTCCAGGAGGCCTTTGCCCTGGGGTAGGTGCCAGCCAGCCCTATGGGCTACTCGGATCTGCACCCTCTATCCAGCAGGCACAGATCCAAATCTCCCGTGTGGCCATGCAGGCCGGGGATGGGGAGGGTTGGAAGTGACCTAATGGCTGCAACCAGGCTCCACCCCCCTCCCCAGGCCAGGCCGCCTTCCAGGTCACCCTTTGCCCGCCCAGATCCTCCCTCCCTCCTCCCACCCAGAATTGCCACTGCACAAGCCAAACTTGGCTGGCACAGGAGTGGCATGCTGCCAGCTTCTGCTGGCACCATGGGGCCAATGCTGCTGCCTGCGTTGACCCTGCAGCAGCAGCACTGGCGCGGCAGTACCTAATGGCACTTTTGTGACAGCGTGGGGCCGATGCAAGCGGCTTGTGTCGGCCCCAGGGTGCTCTTGGATCGTGCCACCAGTAGACTATTTTATATTCTTTCCATGTGGAGACCAGCTTGAAAGATGGGTAGGCTCTGTTTGATATACCTGTGTATCTACCTGTAGGATAAGTGTAGCAATGCTTAAAGAGAAGCCACAACCCTCCCAGATTTGCACAATCACTGTGCCCCGTGCAAATGGTGGCGGTGTGGCACTGAGTGCAGTTTCTGAAGCTCTGCTCTTGTTCAGATTATGCTCTGCCTGACTGCCTCTCCCCACCCCCTCTGATGCACCTGCTTCTGAGCAAGAGTTATAAAAGGCAACACAAACCACCCCCTCCAGCTCCTAGATTGGCAGTATAAAAATCAAATCAAACCCACACATCCCACTTCTGTCACTGAGAGATTGACATTTGCAAGAGTGGCTCACTGGGCCTCTGAATGATGCATATATATTAAGAGAATGCAAAACCAACTGCAGGATGAGGTGCCAAAAACTGGGCCGTTTTATGCCATCCCAAGTCAGGTGTATAATAGATAGGCTCAGCTTTGAAGAGGGTTTCCAAATAGCTGGACATGCTGGGCATGATGCATAAACCATTCTTCCAATTTGAGAGGACATAATGCTTTTTAGATGGGACCACAAGAGAATTAGATCCAAGGGTAGCAGCTGCTCCTGCAATCACTATGCAACGTGAAGCCTTGTTAGAATCCCTGTTGAAAGAACCTCACCTTCCCAAAAATTCAGAATGAGGGAGACTAAAGTAGAAACAGCAGCAAGAGTGGACAGGTATGGAGTGCATGCAAAATATTTCACCCATTTTGATTTTGAGCTTATAGCACTGGGAAAAAACACTATTTTTTAGAGTTTTACAGAGCCTCTTTCATCAGGAAAAAAAGACACATCCATATTGATCCAATGTCAGCCATAGTCTCTGGCATTCTAGGGAGCTACACACTACTCCTTTCTCAACCCCTTAGGACATTTTCACAAATGATGCTCAAACCAGCATTTTCTTTAAAGCTGTGCATAGTATAAATGTAACCTCACAGCCGCAAGAATGATGTTTTTTTATTATTTTTTGCCACAGTAACAGTCACACATGGCACAAACGGTACAGGTTGCGCTCAAAGTAGGTTTTCTGGCATCTCTTTCATGCTCCTAAAACCTAGACTGGAAATTCACCTGATGGACAGCTCCTAGTTTTTCCGCTGCAACTGTAGCTCGCTCAATTGCTCCTGCCAAAACTGTCAGACTGTTCCGCAACTGTTCGGCCAGTGCCTTGTGCCTGGAGTCCAAACGGGCCTGGTCCAGCTTCTGCAAGGATAAAACCAACAGTTTTTGGGTTAAATTGACATTGGCTAAACTCCTCCTTGAGGTTCTGCACCCAGTGGCATAGCTAGGTCATTTGACACCTGAGGCCCATATATTTTTGACACCCCCATACAACAAAATTAGTTATATATGTATATGTTTATATTTTATTTATATTTTTCACATTGTATACACCCTTCCTCCAAGGAGCTGAGGGTGGTGTACATGTTCCCTCCCCTTCTTTTGTCCACACAACAATCCTGTGAGGTAGCTGAGGATGAGTGATAGTAATAGTCATGACATGACATGAATAACAATGACCAGAAAATAAATGCAGTGAATATTTCCCCACAAGCAATTTAAGAACATCAGTGCCCAGCCCTGCTGTTGTTCCTCTGCACATAGTACTCAGTGACATTGCTCCTGCACCTGGAGGTTCAATGAAGCCATCATATACAATATTACACAAAACATTTATATTTTTGGTTTTAAGTTTTTGGCCTTAACTTTTGATAGAATAAAGATATTGCACTCCAGTTTTTTCATTGAATTCCTCATGAAATTCCATATCAAATGGTATGTAACATGATGGTAAAGGTAGACGTTTCGCCACAACTGAATGGTCTAGTCATGACCGACTGTAGGGGGCGGTGCTCATCTCCATTTCTAAGCCTCGTTTGTCCGAGGACAAGTTTCCGTGGTCCTGTGGCCAGCATGACTATACATCAAGGCGCATGGAATGGCGTTACCTTCCCACTGAAGTAGCACCTATTTATCTACTCGCATTTTTATGTGCTTTCGAACTGCTAGGTTGGAAGGAGCTGGGACAAGCTACGGGAGCTCACTCCATCACGTGGTCTTGAACTGCCAACCTTCCAGTCAGCAAGCTCAGCAGCAGCGGTTTAACCCGCAGCGCCACCATGTATCATAAATACATGATGGTATTATTCTTTAAAGCCATGATTTTCCAAATTTAGGATCTTGTGGTGACACCTCTGAGGGTAGCACCTGGGCATTCCCCCTGTCCCATAGGTAGCTATGCTACTGTCTTTGCTAGATCTTAAAGGGCACCACAGGATTGGATCCATGCATTATCTGCACTTTCCAGTGGCAATGGCCCAGGAATGTTTAGTTGAAGGAATGTTGAAAACCTAACTTGGTTAATGCTGTTGTAGACATTCTCTGCTCCGCCTTCACCTCTTTAGTTCTTTGTAAGAAGACAATACTAGCAATGGGTCCAATTTCCACCCTCAGGAGCTTGGGGGGGGGAATTCTCAAGGAGCCTATACAACGGTCTCACTGACCTGCACTATTGCCTGGCATTCTTCCAGCTCCTGCTGAATGTTCTCCTCAGCCGTGTTCCTTGCCCGCTCTTCTATCTGCACCCGTCGCTTCAGTGTGAACATGTCACAGCGGAAGGCCAGAGCCAAGTGTGCAAATGCTGCCTGCTGACGACAGGGGCAGGTCAAACAAACCATCCAGGGGAAACCTTTCCTCAATCAGTGCTCAACAGTCATGCGCACGCTTTAGAGAAAAACGCAGCAGCACCACTTCAAAGTTTAAACATTTCGTGAAAAATGTTTATGGAATGGGTGCAAGAGAAGGGAGACCGACTCAGAATGTCCTCTTGCCTTTTGCTGAAACATTTGTTGCAGTTTCACATCTCACAGTCCTGAACTGGTAGAAACTGGCAT
>JAJKFI010000055.1:401854-431276 GCA_029204185.1 Lerista edwardsae
GGTCTCCAAGCCCCCAACTCTGCTACTATTTACACAAATACACAACAACATTTTCATGGAAGGGGAGGGAAAGCCATTGAGCAATCCCAAAAAGGCCCTTGGGCCAATGCTACGTGATTGCATCGGCCCAATGGCTGACTGGCACCCCCACGTCGGCACTAGTGCTGTTGGGCAGCAGCGTCAGCCCAAGCGTGCCCGGCCAAGGTGCCACAGTGCCACTCCTGCACCAGCCAAACTCAGATGATGCAAGAGCAGTTCTGGGTGGGGGGAGGGCAGGCGGGGGTGGGTGGGCTGGTAGGCATGCCGTCCCAGGAGGGGGGTGAAGCTGGGATACAGCCAGTAGTATATAGCCAGCCCAGATCCAAGGAACCCATTGGGGAGGCTTGAACCTCCCCTGGGGCAAGGGTGTGAATGTGCCCTTGCCCTGGGAAAGCAGGCACGCCGCCTTCACTATTCCAGTGCAGTGTCGGCCCAAGGGCCTTTCTAGGATTTTGCCCTTAATGTTTGTGGTAAGCTTCAGAACATTTGCGAACTAGCTCAAATCTATGCCCAAAAGGGACATTTGACAACCAGCCACCAACAGGTGGAAGTACTCACCTCCACATCCTGCTCTGTCAAAGCCACTCTGCAAAGAAAGAGCACAGGGCACTAAACCATACAGAAGGGATAGGCAGCAGTCAGAGCAGAAAATCTGTGCCTTCCTTCCTCAGAAACTTCACCCAAGAGCTGAATCTACACAGAAGCTGGAGGAACAGTCCAGAAAAGCCTGGAAATGCATTCCTTTCTCTATCTTCAAGGAGAATCTGTTGCATCCTCAATTCTCCTACTTAAAAACCTCTGAGCAAATAGAACAGAGGCCTAGACAGATCTCAGTACCAATATTAACCCAAGGCATATGAGTGAACCACTATGGCAATAAGGCAAAGTTTCTTCTTGGCTTTACCATATTTACATTTCATGCTGTTTGGCACACATTCGTGTAATCTGAAGCAGAGCAATTTGCTTCCACCTGAATTTAAGACCATTTTAACATGCTACCTTCTTGGAATAAGTGCTGAGTTTCATAGAGCCCTTCCTGTTCACAAGACATGGGTGGACATAGGGGAGATTCTTACCTGTGCAGGCCTAGCCTTTCCAGGACAGAGAGATCCATCAGGGAGGTAGTCAGCGGGTCTTCAGAGGGACCTGTGTCTAAACAGGGAAAAGCAAAATTTAGTCTGGATTCAGGATCCACAAAATAGAGCCAAACAGGGAAAATCATCTTCCAGTAATCCCTATGAAATTATCCTATTGCTGGGAAATACCAAGGCATGATGAACTAGTAACTGGACATGGGTCACAGACTAGCAGCACAATCCTCTGTGTTCAAAAAAAAAAGTCCTATTAAATCCAATGGGATTTACTCCCATGTAAGTGCATATAGGATTGCAGTCTAGGACTGTCTGGGTAGTAGCATTACAAGTAGCTGACAGTCTACAAATCAAGTGAATGAAATGCCAGTGCAGAATCAGAACTCAGGAACCATCAAAATTGAATTCCTTGGAACATGCTGATCCCGTAAGGATGGAGAGCATGAGAAATGGGAAGAGAGAAAGCAAAAGTGTAAAATATAAGAGACTTAACTCTAGAGAAAGAGGATGAGAGAGACTGTGGGTACACAGAAACAATCAGAACCAACAAGATGTGAAAGGAATAGTGAACAAATGGGAAGGGGACACTTCATGGAGAGAACAGCAAAATGGCCGAAGCAATGGCAAAGCTCACTCACCAACCTTCATCGCTCTCACCACTCTCTTCAAAGTGCACACCAAGTTCCCTGCTGTTCCTCTTTGGTTGCTCTTGGGATCTCATAGCACAAGGCTTCAAGGGAAGAGTAGGTAATATAAATGCAGGCTTTTTGCCTCTCAGGTATGAGTGAATCTAGGAAGACAACTAATCAAAGCCGTAGTGGTGCAGGGTCTCAACTTTGCACAATAGAGGCAGCTTAACCAAGTGCTAAAGCAGTGGTTCTCAAACTTCTTAGCACAGGGACCCACTTTTTAGAATGACAATCTGTCTAGGACCCACCAGAAGTGGTCATGGCTGAAAGTTCCAACACTGTGATGCCAGAGCCTGCTGCTTTCCTGAGAACGCAGCAATATGTTGGATGATTTCTCAGCCATTTTCCAATAGCAAAGTGAATCAGAAAAAAAAGCCTATTTATAACCTTGACACAAGCAAAATAACTACGAAGCCTTCCCCCTTTCCAGCATCCCATCTTTTCATATTTCAGTATGGCTGCTTTAGGTGTTTCGTGACCCTCCCAAAATTGACTCGCGACCCACTGGTGGGTCCCAACCCACAATTTGGGAACCACTGTGCTATAGTGTGCTTGCTAGGATGAAAGTCCCTGTTTTATATAAAACATGATATCTGTTTAAGATCAGGATGGTGTAGTAGTTTGGGAGTTGGGCTTAGACCTGGAAGATCCAGGTTCAAATCCTTGCTCAGCTATGAAGCTTCCTAGGTGATCCTCGGGCAAGTCACTAACTCTTAGCCTGACCTATCTTGCAGGGTTGTTGTGAAGACAAAAGGAGGGGAGGAACTATGTACAACACCCTGAGCTCCTTGGGGGAAGAGTGGTATAAAATGTGGGGGGGAAATAAATAAGTCAAATCTTGTAAGGAGGGAGTAGGGTAGACTACTGAAGTTAAGCAGGCCTAAGGTAAAGGTAAAGGTTTCCCCATGAACGAATGGTCTAGTAGTGACCGACTGTAGGGGGCGGTGCTCATCTCCATTTCTAAGCCTGTAGAGCCAGCGTTTTGTCTGAGGACAAGCTTCTGTGGTCATGTGGCCGGCATGACTATACGCCGTAGCGCACGGAACACCGTTACCTTCCCACCAAAGTGGTCCCTATTTATCTACTTGCATTTAGGTGCTTTCAAACTGCTAGGTTGGCAGGAGCTGGGACAAGCAACGGGAGCTCACTCCGTCGCACAGTCTTGAACTCCCAACCTTCCGGTCGGAAAGCCCAGCAGCAGCGGTTTAATCTGCTGCGCCACCACGTCCCTAAGCAAGCCTAATCAGGGCCTATACTAAAAGCCACTTGAGACTCCCCTCCCCGATCCCCATGGCGAAAAATGCAAGAAAGAAAACATGGCCCTAGACCCATTTACCTTGTTTGTGTTCTCGGAGCTCCTCTTCTGATTCAGCGCCATATCAGAAACGCCTTCTGAACTTGCCATTGTTCCTGAAGAATCAAATGCAGGGAAAAAAAGTCCTTTGGGAACCCGAATTCTATGCATCTCAGCTTCTGATGCGTTATATCTGTGAAGTCAGCATGGAAAATTTCCTGCTCAACTCAAAACTATAAGCGAGCGACAAAATCAGTGCCATCAATGTACTCCTGTATCATCTAGGATAGAATTAGGTGACTAGCAGCACCTGAGATTCCTTTCAGCCATAGGTCTTTTTAAGCAGAGAATGTTGAAATTATCTTGGAGGTCATTAGCCCAAGCCCTGCTCACAGTGGTGGGATTTAAATAAATTAACAACCGGTTCTATGTCCTCCTTTCTTTGTACTGCTTCTTACTACAGCACTACTTTTTGTATATCAATAAATTAGCAACCGGTTCTGCAGAACTGGTGAGAACTGGCTGAATTTCACCACTGCCTGCTCAGTGCAGGAAACTGCTACAGCATTCCTGATAGGTGGCCGGCCAATCTCTGCTTGAAAACCTCCCACAAGAGAGAGCCCACTACTGTACAAGGCGGACTGTTGAGTGTGGAATAGCTCTTATGGTTACAAGAAGAAGAGCAAAAGTTATACTATTGTAGCAGGTGGGCTACATGAAACCATTGTAAACAGTGTAAATGGAACTTCACAAGTAAGTTAATGGGTTGACTGCAGACAGCAAGTACAGTCAAACTAGAAAGGATTGGTTATCTGCACATGATTGAGAACCAAACTGGTAAGCAAGGAGCTAATCCTAGCCTTCAGGGCACTGGAAAGACAGCATGGCACCCCTGAGCCACATAAGACTGATTGAGCAATGTAAGACTAGCTAAACCCAATCCATATATTATTACACCAAGACAGCATTATCAAGACAGCATGAGCCAGCAACAGAAATGGGCCATTATAGTGCAGAAACTCTTCAACCCAGGCAGAAGAACAATATGGAGAGTGGCCCTGGATGTTATGGTGACAGTGGGAATAAATCACAACACGAAGAAGGTTTCATATGGCCTCTGAATGAGATAAACATAACCTGCAGATCATGCCAGAATATTGTGCAACCAGTTTGTGTTAGTAGGCCTTGCAAGAGAAAAGTGGCCCAGAAAAGTGAATGGGGGTTTACGTTATGTTGTGCCCTGGACAACGTGGTCCCAAGAAGATCATGACATGCTGGACCAGTAGCTGAACTAAGAGATGCTGTTCATAGCCAGTAACCAAGCCTTCCAAGAAGAAAGCATCCCACCTGGGGAACAGGCACAGTAAAGAGGAGGATCAGCTCTCAGAAAGTTAATGGATACCATCCTTTTGTGTTAAAACATGCAGCCTCCTAAGCACTCCAACTGGTCAGTGATCAAGACTCTGCCAGGCACTTACAGCACTGGGTTTTTAGCAATGCTCACGAAACACATCAAATGAGCACCCAGCAACAGTGTAATCCTTTGTCCTCAATCCTATCACAGCACAAGCTAGAAGTGCCTCTTTCCTCCCCATCTCCCTGCTCTCTTACCTGCATCCAAAGATAGCGCGAATCCATGCAGCTCTGTCTGATGCTGTATTGACGGTTCTTTGCTGGAAGGATAAACAGGCTAGGTTAAGGAGCGCAGATCTCCATTCACACGGAGAAGACTTGGCCCAGGCAGGGAAACACACTTCTCTCCCGTCTTCTTGTCACAGGGGTTAAAGTCCCACAGGATTTGCCACTTCAGAAATGAGAGCCATAAGGTGCCGTCTCCTGGACTCCTTCGGGAGCATGATCTGGATCCACAGAGTGTTGCAGGGACTGCATTGCAATCATTCCCCCTCCCTCCCAAGCATCCTCTACTCCACCGATGCTGGCTGGCAGGGGGACAGCTTACCTCTGCAGCACTGCTCCATCGTCCATGCCGGGCCGGGCGGCTGGCGGCCAAGGCTGCGGAGTCCTTGCGGTGACCTTTCCCTCCTGGGTAAACTGGACAGAGAAGCTCCCTGTGAAGGCATTTCCAAAAAAGCTATGAGTCACCGACCCATAGCAATGTTTGCATTCATCACATTTCCAACTACATTGACAAATGGGCCTTCCTTGCAGTCTCCAGGCTGCTACTGTTAAGTAAGTGTCTTCCAGGAGGTATGGAAATGAGTGAAAGATAGAGGAAGAGGGCCATCTGCTGGAAAGGTCTCATATTTCAGCTTCAAGAGCTTCAGAGGAGCAATCCCACGCTCAGTGTGCATGACAGACAGCAGGGAAAGCTGCTCAAGGGCTGCTTTTCTCCAACATCAACGGAACTGTTAATCAGAAGAGAGGACCCCACTTTAGCACACTTTCATTTCAATACACTTTCCTGTTGTTCAGCAAAGTACTTCGCCAGGAGTCAGAAGCAGGAGTCAGAGGCTCTACTCCTGGCCCCGCCGCTTACCTGCGTAAGAAGCATCCTCATGACACTATCAGAGTTTTCCTGCCCTAGTTCCACTCGCTCAGAAAGTGGACCTTCAGCTTAGCCTTCAAAGCTGATTGGTTGTTTGATGTGAGATATCGTTGTTTGTCCTCTTGGTCTCAGTTACAAAACCCAAAGGAAAGTATCGTGTTTATTGTAAGCCGAGAGAGCAAGGAGGCAAGAGCTGTTTCTCGGCAGCAGCCGCCACCCCCATTCTGCCTAATATCCTCTACTGCAACATTGTAGAACCTGAATGTTTACATTCTTCTGACCCACAAAACCTATACCCATAAAAACCTTTGGGTATAGTAGAAAACTGAGGCTGACTAGGACACTTGTCCCAAGTTATGAAGAGATCCTGGCAAAGTGGAGGTGGCTTAAATCAGGGCTTCCCAGCTAAGAAGACTACAAAACCACAGACAAATGCAATAGCAGTTGCCCTAGCTGTGTGGGCTATTTCATGTGCAATGTGTTTCCTCAAGTTCCAGGTTGGGCATTTCAGGCTGCAATCCTATACACACTTTCCTGGGAGCAAGCCTCACTGAACACAATGGGTCTTACATCCGAGTAGACATGCATAGGATTGTGCTCTCAGACATCCTCCATATATACCCCCCCCCTCTGTGTGAAAATGGACACAGGTCATCATCCGCAATGGTTAAACATGGGGTCTATGCAACTTTCAGCAGAAGGTGTATCAGTGTAGGAAATGTGTAGTTTGTGAAGTGGTCTTTGGGAAGTCCTTTTGTCCCAGCTATTGTATCCATCCTACCACACAGTTCACTATCAGCCAACAGAATTTGTGGGTATGGTTTTCCTCCCCATCCCCACTGGTCATTGTTTTACGTGGTCACTGCCTCATTAATTGTCCTGAAGAAATCTGATGGCCAAAAAAGGTCATGGAGCAAAGGCTGGCAGCTGTGCAATTCCCAATCAAGCCAAAGCAATATAACTCTCCAAAAGAAGTGGTGAAAAAATCATCTCGGATGGGTACGAATCCGATGCCATGTTTTGCATTCGAAGGAAAAATGGACAAAGGTAGAGGAGAGGAGCAGAAAAAGATGGAGTACTTAGACTGATCACTAGCTCATAGTGACCAGTGACCATAGAAAGTCCCAGATTTATCTCATAGCATCTTCACGAAGGATTGGGAGAATCCTCTGTCTGAAATCATGGAGAGTGATTGCCAGTCAATGTAGACCAATGGTTCCCAAACTGTGGGTTGGGACCCACCGGTGGATCTCAAGGTACTTTCAGGTGGGTTGTGAATATAGCAGCTATATTGAAAATATGGGAAGATGGGATGCTGGATAGAGCTGCATGGTTGTTCTGCTTTTGTCAATGTTGTAAATAGGCTTTTTTTTCCCCTTTCTGATTCACTTTGCCTTTGGAAAAGAAATAATGGCTGAGAAATCACTCAACTTATTGCTGCATTCTCAGGAAAGCAGCAGGCTCTGGCATCACAATGATGGCACTTCCAGCCTTGACATTGCTTCTAGTGGGTCCCAGACAGATTGTCATCCTAAAAAGTGGGTCATGGTGCTAATCACCGTGTCTCACTGATGTAGACAATTCCGCGCAGAGCAGCCCATCCAGTAGGCAAGGTGAAATGGTTTTGCATCAGTGGAAGCTTTCAGGGAGATAAATGAGTGGCAGATTCAGGGTTCCCTTCACCCTAAGTCTGCCACTGCCTCCTTCCTGCCCACTGTGGACACAAACTTCATTTATCTTGACCTTTGTGTGGCAAGTTTTTAGCATCAAACTGAAAGTGGCCACTCGACTCAGACCACTTTCTCCTTTGCATTCCAATGCACTCATACTCTTTGGAAGGTCTGCAAATCCAGGGAGAAAATAACAGTAATCTTTGGCGTTTGTGAAATGACTGCCTTGGGTACAGGGCCGGCCAGCCCATCCATGGGGGCAATGGAAGCAGTTGCCACAGGCACTGGATTGGGGCGGGGGGAGACACGTCTCTGTCCACCTACTTGTTTCCACTGTCCCTCCCTCTCCTTCCACTTCCTGGATTGGAAAGGGAAAGGGGGACAGACATGAGAGGACATATAGAGTGTTGAACTAGAATACTGGAACTAGAATAAGGAGCAGAGGCTGGTACATCATCATGGAAGGGGGGCAGCATTTGACGTGCATCAGGAGGTCTTTGCCTGGGCCTGCTTGGGTAAAAGATGAATGTAGAAGACAGGTGGAAGAGTGGATGGAAATGGAAAGGTGCACTATAAGTAGAGGTGTTTGTTTCCAGGAAGATAGGGCCCATCTACCTATATAAGATACAGCCTAAGGGCTCAGTCCTATCCAACTTTCCAGCACTGGTACAGCCACAATACAGCCCCAAGGGAATAAATGTTTCCTTACCTTGAGGAGGCCTTTGTGACTGCCCCCCCCACTGCAGGGTACGGAGCACACCCCATTGGCACAGCTGCATCAGCACTGGAAAACTGGATAAGATTGGGCCCTAAGTCTTACAGAACACCATGGGCTTACTGCTGAGAAAAAATAAATAATGCCATCTTCAAACACCTCTATAAGGCTAAAATGGATGGTAAAATAAGTACAAGATGAAAACTGAACAGCACCAAGTCTGGCATGTAAGGAAAGATCTCTCTTGTTTCAGAAAAGCAGAATGTTACTTTTGCACATATGGCAGTGGTTCTCAAACTTTTTAACACTGGGACCCCACTTTTTAGAATGACACCAGAAGTGCTGTCATGGCCAGAAGTCTGTCATTGTGATGCCAGAGCCTGCCGCTTTCCTGAGAATGCAGCAATAAGTTGGGTTATTTCTCAGCCATTTTCTAATAGCAAAGTGAATCAGAAAGAAAAAAGCCTATTTACAACCTTGACACAAGCAAAATAATCACACATCCCTGTCCCTTTCAAGCAACGCATCCTCCCATATTTTCAATTTGGCTGCCATAGATTCTTTGCAACCCACCCAAATTGACTTGCAAACCACTAGTGGATCCCGTCCCACAGTTTGGGAACCATTGATCTATGGTATATTGTTATTGTCATCCATTCCACTCCTCCCATATGTTGCATGGTTTAATAGTTCACAAAAGGCCAGGCATAACAGATGCATGTAGTGCCTCAATTCTCTCTCTGCCCCATATTCAAGGACCAATGAAATGAACATGAATCCAAATTTGTTGTGTATACTGAAGACATGTACCGAAGAGTATGTACTTTTCTGTATAACTTCTGTGGATGCCTGTATTAATATATCAGGGAAACCAGTGGGTTCTAGTGCCAAGAGTGATGGCTCTGGGTTAAATAAAATCCCTTCTCAGCCATGTGTCCACTGGACAGCCATATAAGAGCAATTACGCACTGCAGATAATCCACAATATAAACACTCTAGCAGAACACATACCTCGGGGTTTCATGAGACAGTTTCACTTGCTTGGTTGAGAGAGTCTCCAGGGTCACAACAAACACGGTTTCCTCTTTACGAGACTCTCTCATGCTACAAACAGTTCTGTCCACAGCACAACTCCCCACAGCAGGCTACTGCCTCAACACACCTTCAAGCAAGTCTTCCTCCCAAAGGTCCCAACATGGCTTTGGAGAAAAGGCAATAGGGAAGAGAGAAGCGTTCACAGCGGTGGCAAAACCACTGTGCACACCGGGGCATTCTTCTCTTCCGAGAGCACCTGCTTAAGATTGATCTTTTTCTCACCACCTGCTTATCATCACCACAGTGCCCAGAAGCGACGGGGAGTTCTTTCTCTTAAGCCCGTCCCATTAAAAATGACTATACAGTACTGTAATCCTGGTCAAGGGCATAGAGCTGAGACAGAGGAAGCAGAAAGGGGTTGGCCAATGGATTCTGTAACTCTTATAGCCGTTGCCATGTATGAACTCCATGCCGCATCACACAGGTGCCCAGATGTTGAGTGTCACAACCCACAACAGCTGAGGGACAAAGGAAGAATTCTGACCTTTCCTGTCTCACCCATCAGATTCCTGTACTTCTCTTAGGGCACAATCCTAACCTGGAGTTAGGCCAGCACAGTTAGGCCAGGAAAGTTTGGCCGGCACAATGGCCACCCTAAAGCGCTTTTGGACCACTCTCAGAGTCAAGGAGGATGGCGCACGTCTGTGTGCTGGCCTTTCTGACTCTGAGAGTGGTCCAAAGATACTTTACGGTGTCCCTTGTGCTGGCCAAAATTTGCTGGCCTAACTATGCTGTCTTAACTCTAGGTTAGGATTGCGCTCTCAGTCACCTCATAGCAGATGTCCTTGTGCATCAAAATAAACACATTCATCATGTGTTCGTAGGAGTGACTTTTTTTACCTTAAGCCTACTGAATGTGGGCTGCATTCACATTATTATTCTTCAAGGGCTGACTGGGGAAAAAATCTGTGCAAAACTGGCTGGATTGGGCTGCGTGACTCCCACTCTTACCATGTCACAGGGTGAGACTTCAGAGGAGCTAGTATGGAAGTTTACTGTTGAATATTTCTACCTCGCCTTTAGATCACATGGGCCCAAAGTGGCTTACAAGTCATCAAATGGTATCTACATCAGCATCAAAGTTATAAAAAAAATTCAGTGGAGCACAGAAAATGCTGGGAGAAAACCAAAGTACAAGAACAGCTATTTCTGCATCTGACAGTTAGCCCTTGACAATAAACAAAACTTACTCATGGACTTTTCTCATCTTGCCTTACAGCTCAATTTTAGATCACTTTAACACACATATATACACACGGACTCCTTTTCCACCAGATATCTTGCCACAGTCTTGCTGAGCTGGCTGCACGGCCCCCCACGATAGCCTAACGGACTCTTTTCTTTAAAGCCACAAAATGCACTCTGGAGAAATGCATTTGGTTTTTCCTTTCCCTGGAATCCACTGATAATGCCAAATCTCATTTGGTGTGCAAACCTAAGCATGTTTACTCAAAAATAACCCCCACTTAATTAAATAGGATTTACTCCCTAGTAAGCATTGCAAGGACTGCATCCTTAAGCACATAAACTAGTACTAAATGGGTGGAGGGGGAAGGTGGGTGGATTCAGGGAGCTAGCAGGTTGAAAGAGAGAGCCATCTGCCCACCGCTCCCTGGGGATTCATGTTCCCCATCAATACACCAAACAGAAGAATCATTTCATACCTTGATCGGGCTGTGAGGATTGTGAGGTGCTGGGATGTAAAGGTCTAAGCATGAGCACAGACAGAAATCCCCTCCAGAGCACTCTGCTTTTCTATGGTGATGAAGGCACCTAGGAATCCAGAGACGGAGGGCACAGCTTTAAGCTCTGCCCCCACCGAACAGAGTCACCCAACTCATAACGGCCAGGCAGTTGTCCTGCTCCTGCTGCCCCCTTCAAAACAGGCTCCTTCCTGCCAAGCTGGCTGCGTTTGGAATGCACTTTTGCTGCCGCCGGAGAAGCTCCTTGTTTATAAGCCGGATGGCTGCTGTCTTATAAACACTGTGCGCTTGTCAGGGTTTCAAGGCTTTCTAGCCATATGTTAGTCAAGCCCAAAGCCTGACAAGAAGGCTTTCAGTTCCATCCTCTCGTCTTGGAAACACCGTGCCACACCACAGCGAGGAGGGGAAGAGATTACCTTGCAAATAAAAGGTTCTGGCCGAACAAGGAGGCCCGGAAAATAGATGATTACATAAACTATAATCAGCATAATTCAAGATGTTTAAACTGCAATTGCCTTCACGGTAATTTCAGTCAGGACATCCTAAAACATGAGAGGCCCTAATTAGCAACAATAAAAGTACCTCAGAACAGGGCTGGTCTTAGGAGCTGCAGAGCCCAATGCAAAACATTTTTATGGGGCTCAACCCTTGGGGGCCCACCCCATCACCAGAACGAGCCGCAGTGGCAAGCCCAGGGCCGATGGTGCCTCACGCATAGCAGGGCACCCAGAAGTAGGTGGTGCCAACTACTCCGGGGCAGGGCAATTTCATGCCAATTGGCCGCAGGGACACGGGGGAGGGCCGTCCAGCGGCAATGCTCCATTCACTTCGCTCTCCTCATGACTCCTTGGCACAGAAGATTCCATGCTGGAGTGTGAACTACAGGGTGAGGTGCTGGCTGTGGGTGCAGGTGCTCCACTCACTGCCTCAGGGTGGGGCCCCTCCCGGTGCAGCCCCTGGTTCAGCCAACTTTGTCAGATCAACTTAAGACGCAGCTGCAATGCAGCCCTGAGATTTCCTTGAGGATGTTTCCATGACCACCCCACCACCACAGGATGCGGTGTGTGCCCCATTGGCAAGGCTGCATCGGCACTGGAAAGTTGGTTAGGACTGGGTTGTTAATAAATTAAAAACCAACTTACTAACAAAGTACCTTGAACTCATCGGCATCTTTTAAAATATATTTTTAGCAGAAGAATTTATTAAAAAATGAGGGTGGCAGGCTGATGGCTTCTTAGGGACATTCCTTCACCTGCCACACAAGGGAATGCCACTTCCTGGGGCATGTGCATTTATACGGTAAACACAAAGGAACTGTGTGCCTTTTTTTCCTTGATCAATACTAATTACACTTGCATATGAATGAAAATAATACTCACTGGTTGGCCAGCTAAGATCATTTTAATTGGGTGATTCTTAGAACAATGAGCATTATGCAAGAGCAAGAATGACTGCATTTGTTTGATTTATGTGAGAGATCCCAATACACATGATTTTTTTCCTGATAAAATTATGGGATTTTATTAAGAATAATGGAGTCCTCCTCCTCCAGTAAGTTGCTGGCTGCAGACGTTGCACCCCAGAACACATCTACTCTTCAGGTTCAGAAATCATAAATCAAGGGAAAAGAATGACCATCTATTTTAAGGCCTTTTAAGCCATGATGGGGTTCTCATGTGTTCTCGTTTATTTTTTTAATGTATAGTTCAGGTGTGCCAAACATAAGGCCCATGGGCTTATGTCACAGCTTCCAAGGGGGCTAAAATGCCTATGCTAGAGGAGTTGCAGGACCAATCCAAGAAACTTGAATAACCATTCATTTGCATGACCTGAACTGAACTAGCCCATGGCCAGCTAGCCATGGCAAGTCTTCTGTCAATCTGACCTGCCTGTCTGAGAGGGGAGTTTCCCAGAAGTACCGCGCTGACCCTGACTGGAACTACGGGAGAAAGCCCAGTTATCACACAGGCTGCCCTTTCAGCAGTACCACTTCTGATAATTGGGCTTTCTCAGCATTATACTGGGAGAGCCCAATCATGTGGGCCAGATAAGGAGCTTCTGTGGGCAGTATGTGGCCCACAGACCTTGTATTTTGACACCCCTGGCTTGGGGCTTTAAAGGAGGGTGGTCACCTCCTCTCTGTTGAGCATCCCTAGCCAGCTCAGGCATGAACGATTCACTTTTAGGCAAGTCTGACCTGTGGTCCTGGCATTTTCTGACCACTTATCCCAATGCTGCAGCACCATTCTACATAGCCAAGCCCTGCCGGAATGTAAACTTAATTCCCTTTCTTCTTCGACAGCCTTGGAACTCCAACTTCTCCCAGAGCAGACTCTTTTCTAGCACAGGTGTCCTGCCCATGAAGCACCTTGAGATGTTTATTTCAGGTTTGAGATTTGAAGGAACAATTTAATATTTTGTCTCAAGCAGGAATTAGGCAAAGGGCAGCCCTGCATTCTGATCTGCTTTCTTATCTTGGAACTACATGATGCACAGCTACCATTCCTAGCACAACATCTCCCCCCAAATTCAATCCTCCCTGCCCCCGAAGCAGCTTTGTTGCTTTTGATCAGACATAAGCTGCAATGATGTCTGTGACAGCATAGAGATAAGTAGATACAGACCAGGCAGGAAAGAGCTCCATTGGTTCCTTGATATCACATGCTTAAGACAATCTCAGATCAAATGCAAAAGGAAGAGCTCTTCAAGCTTCTTGTGACCCCAAGCTTCACAGGCCCCAATGAAGAAGGCTTCTGGGGCCAGCTGGAGAATCTACAGTAGTCTTCAGCAAGTAAGTGTGCTCATTTGCCTTTTCCACTATCCCAGTGCTTCTTCATTTCACCCACTTTTGTATCAGCAAACATTCCTAAAATATTGGAAGTCTGGCTTTCAGGCAAGAACATCTTTTTCTAACTTTTTCCGGTTCTAACACTGCATTTTGAATGCTCCCACATTTATTTCAAAATGCAGATCTGGAGGCAAATACTCTGAAAATTATCTGTGAAGCCTTAACAAAAATTGCATAAAGCACAAGATTAAAAAGAAGCAAGATAAAACAGAACCACATCATAACTGCACCACCCAAACTGCAATTGCATTGGATCAATCAAGAGAATGAAAGCCATTCATGTGGCTTGATCTCATTGATGCAAAAGTAGCCACTTTCTAGATAACCACTTGATTTGAAATTTGAAGAAAAGAGGAAATGGTTTTCCGCAAATTATAACCAAAATTCCCAAGCCTTCAACATTTTGGAAAGCAAGCTATTCTTTACATTCCGTTATAGGCTAGTCACACATAAAAACATGGTATATCCTTGATTGGTAGTGTTCCACAATGCCCAAATTATATGACATGGTAGGAAGTCTTCAGTCTAAAATGCCAAATGGCATTAACTGAAGTCTCAAGCAAGTATTAAGCATTCATCTAATGTTACTTGTTTAACGTGATCACATTTTTCAGTCTGTGGATACCTTTGTAACAGGCTTCAATCTTTACTGAAGCCACAGCTGATAAAATTGCACAAAGGACACACTTCCTTCAGTCTGCTCTCAAAATCTAATTTGGAAGCAGACCTCTTGACTCCACAGAAATAATTTCTTGAGAAGCCATATGAATGATTCATCTTAACTGTTCTCCAACGATCAAATTTGGACATATTAGGTTGCATACCAGGTACAGAGATTGGGTAATCTCGCTTCTGATACAGATAAGTTTGAGACCAAAACTAAATGATGCAATTGAGCTCTTTGTCAGTAGGATACCAGTTTCAAGTTTTAAAAAAAGTTTTAAAGACACCTAATGCGGGTAATATTTTATACTAGAAGCAATGAACAGCCCAATCCTAGTCAACGTTCTAGAACTGGTGCAACTGGCGGCACACTGCATATCAGGAGCGTCATTTTTTTATGTTACAATGACAGCACTTTCTGCTTGATGTCACTTCCTGCCACAACATCACTTCGACATCACTTCTGGTGAGTTCTACAAGGGCTATTCGAAAAAGTGGGTTCTGGTCTAAAAAGTTTGAATACCACTGTCTTAAAGGATCCAAATTAAGGGAAAATATTCTTCCTCCTGAGGATATTTTTCCCCAGTATCTATATATATAAAGAAGAGCGTATGTATGTGTGTATGTATGTATGTTTGTTCCACATAGGCTCCGCAACGCCTGGACCGATTCGCGCCAAACTCGGCACGCGGGTGCCTTGGCCCCCCGAAACCATCGCTGCGCGGTTTTGGAACGGATCGCGCCCCCACGGGCGCGGGTACAAGCGAATTTGTGGTTCTCTATGGGTGGCTATGGGCTGAGCCGCAGCATTCCGAGGCTCTGGTGATGTCATGATGAGATGCAAATGACATGCGGAATCTTCAGGCAGCAACTGAACTCTTGACAGTTGAAGACAAACAGCAGCAAACAGGTTTCACGCAGGCAAACCGATACAATGTGTTCTGTGGACATGTGGGCGGTCCCTGCTTGGCAGTGGACAGTTGGCACAAGGTGCTGTGGCTGTTGCTCTCTCTGAAAGTTTACTTTCACTGTGTAATGTAAGGCAATTGGGCAGGTGCAACCAAAGGCTACAAAGATGAAACAGTGTACACAGGAAACACCTGAGGGGAAAAACAACAACAACTTGCAACGCTACGTCACAGAGCTGCTACATCTAGAGCAACAGAAACAGTACAGCAGCGTGACAAAAGACTCCACGATAAGAGAGACAGAGCTGCTACATCTAGAGCAACACAAACAGTACAGCAGCGTCACAAACAACTACAGGATATGAAACAGAGGGCTACTACACCTAGAGCAACAGAAACAGTACAGCAGCAGGGATGGGACATATCAACACCCGGGCACACATGTGAGTGGGGGTGGGGTCAGGGATGGGACATATCAACACCCAGGCACACATGTGAGTGGGGGTGGGGTCAGGGTTGGGACATATCAACCCCCGGGCACACATGTGAGTGGGGGGTCAGGGATGGGACATATCAACACCCGGGCACACATGTGAGTGGGGGGTCAGGGATGGGACATATCAACACCCGGGCACACATGAGAGTGGGGGGGGGGGTCAGGGATGGGACATATAAACAGGCCATCTGTATGCCTGGTGAGTGGAGGGGTCAGTGAGGGGACATATTAACATCCGGGCGAAGCCGGGTACATAAAAGCTAGTGTTAAAATAATACATACATACATTTATATAAACACTTTAGGGCCAAATGTCCATAGAAACTCAAGAGGCAATATTTTCTAATAGAAAATGCTATATATACGTATAATATGCTATATACGGTATATACACCCTGCTCTTGATTTGCCTGAACTCTTGCCTCCCATACATGCACACATATCACATGAGAAGGTCTGCCTGGCAAGCAACACCTCACCCTCGTTAGCCCCATTTTTCAATTTATCTTTAAGAGTCCTTCCTCCTACCATCCTCTTTGAACCTCTAGCCCAGTGGTTTTCAAACTCTCAGGGATAGAAAACCACTGTAAGTGCTTGCAGGGAAGGGTGGAAGGCAGTGACACAATCTCCAGGATTGCATCACTGCCTTGGGCAACGAGAGCTGCCAGAAGTGGGTGGCAATCGCCTCCCCCCCCCGTATTACAACATTGGGGGAGCCCTGCAGAGGCCTCCTCAGCATCTCTGTTTAGCAGAAAGAGACAAATACTCAAGGGACAGCAAGTACTAGGACTTTATAAAATCCAAAATCACAAAGAATAAGTTAGACACAGAACAGTGCTATTATCAGTAGAGACGCTGGGGTTTCCCCATGGTGCTCTTGATGTACAGGGCCCGCACGTTTTGCCAATTTTTCTTCAGCAAGGACACCAGGAAGTTGATGGCCAGATGGATGTTGTAGACTAACTCATCCTCGGTCAGCTTCACGTGGCCTACAGCCACAGCCAGACAGAGCACCTGGGAGGACACAGTAAAATATTTATTCATGCAGTTGTATAAATAAAAGACTGGCTAGGGATCAGAAAGCAGGAAAAAGGAACACATGTATCCCGATGCACCCACTTAGCAGCATCAACTCTAGAACACTGAATAATGCTACACTAGAACGTCAGCCCAAAGAATAAGGCATTATCCTACTGAAAAGGACATTCATGATGGGGGTTGACAGTATTTAACAGGGTTGTTTTTACCAGATTTTTAAAAGATGCTTTTACTGCACAGTTTCATTATACACAAACTGCAAAAGATTACATTGGTCAGGTCTAGGGTGTGTAAAAGTCATTTGCTTAAGAACATTAAGGTATTTGCAACAGATGGAAGACTGAAATTCCTGTTTAAATCAGGCTGATACACTCAGATCTTTGCAGGGGGAGGGGAGGAACTTTTGCTAGATTAACTAGATTATTTCCTCTTCCAATGGCCTCCAGTTAACACTGGCCTTGATTTGGCACAGCTCTTAAGCATGTGCTTTGATCACTGGGACTTAAGGCATTAGTCAAGACAATCTGGTAGGTCAGGGCCACAATATTTTCCAGGGAAGTGGAAAGTCAAATACCTGACAGAACTAAAAGGAATTTCCCTTTCACAGGTGGCAATTTCCCCTTTCATGAGAGTTACGCTAGGAAAGAGCTACTGTCCTGGTACACAGCAAAATAAGTTCTCATGGAAATACTTTTTCAGATTTTATAAAATGTTGGATATTAAACATCCATCATACTGCAGAGTCCTGTTTGTGATCAGGAAAATGTTTCCGTCACTGGGATGTTCGATTCTGTTCTTTTTGGAAGTCAAGAGACTACCACAGCTAGAATTTGTATACAGGTATGCCTCAATATCCACTGATTTTGTATCCATGGTTATCCACAGATACCATGGATACTGGGACTCCTTTTAAAAAAAAATAGGGGAACATTAAACAAATCTCTTTTTTTACCTTGTTGCAGCAAAACCACAGATGTTCCCCCTTTTTTTAAAAAAAGGCATCCCTGTATCCACAGTTTCAGGTACCCACCGGGGGGGGGGGGACACACAGGAACAGAACCTCAGCAGATGCCAGCGCAGGCCTGTATTTGGTTTTGAATTCCATCATATTTGTAAGCTAAATGAAGCACAGTATTAAAAATATGCCCTAGGCACCCTGGGCACCCATGCCATTTTTTTTTTTTTTTAAACAAGAACGCTAACCAAGTTCCCCAAAAGACCCAACTTGTTAGGTACAAGCAGCGGTGTTATGCTGCCGGAACGCTGGGCGGGACACCCGGGTGATCGACAGCCCGCCCGTCGCGTTCTGCAGCGTTCCGCCATTTCCGTAACGTACGCAAGCTGCGTAATTGGTTATGCAAACGGCGTAACGCTCCGGAACGCTCTAGGTGGGCTGTCCATCACCCGGATGTCCCACCCAGCGTTCCGGCAGCATAACACTGCTGGGTACAAGTACATGCATTTTCTTTGCTCGCTTAACTCACCCCACCCTGTTTTTCAATCTCCATAAGCCGCTGCCTATCATCTCTGGGCAGGTCTTGCTTTGTAGAACAG
This sequence comes from Lerista edwardsae, assembly GCA_029204185.1. Classification (NCBI taxonomy): domain Eukaryota; kingdom Metazoa; phylum Chordata; class Lepidosauria; order Squamata; family Scincidae; genus Lerista; species Lerista edwardsae. The sequence goes on from JAJKFI010000055.1 coordinate 420,164, forward strand.
CAACAACGGAGTCTTAAGCAAGCAATGCCCAACTGCTGTGGTTTCAGCACTTCCATGTTCCCACTATCAAAAGTTCGGTATATACTTTTTTTTTTTTTACCTTCTTCATTTGAAACTTGATAGTGGATTTGACTTCGTCAACCTTGGCTACCATGTTCTCATTGTGAGTGAGAAGAGAGGGGAACTTGCCAGCTTTGTTCAGTCCTGGGCCCAAGATTCGAGGTATCTGCTTGATCAGAGATTCAGAGGCCAGGAAAGCATCATATTTCTTAGCTGCAAACAAAGACAGAATGAAAAATTAAGACACAGTGCACAAGACACAAAATTAAGACACAAGACAAAATTAAAATCAAGACACAAGACAGTTCACAAAATCTGCAGTTCAACTCCAAAGTTTGTAAGGCAGACCTCAGACATGACCGACTAAACTGACTCGTATACAACCAACCAATACCAGTGGGGAAATTTTAGTCTGAGAAGCTATACTTAAGGAAAATTTGGGGCTAATAAAGAGCTCATGTGACAGATTGTATCACTGCCATAGTTGAATTCAATAATGTTCATGTAACTTCCAGCTGAATGATTAGCTTACAGACCATGAAGAGCATCTCTGTCCCCAATGGCTGTGGGGGTGGCAAGTTCTGTATGCACAGTGAGGCTTCTGAGCAGGCCCACTCCCAAGCCGCTGATAAGCTGCTTCCAAAGCTCAGTAATTAGATACAGGAAACTGGACTAGATGGGCCTTTGGCCTGATCCAGCAGGTAATTAATCTGTGGAACTCCTTGCCACAGGAGGCGGTGATGGCGTCTGGCCTTAGTTTCTTTAAAAGGGGATTTGACAGATTTTTGGAGGAATGGTCCTTCACAGGCTACAGGCCATGATGGGTAGTGCTTCCTTATTGTGGAAATAGGCTAGTTCAGAATGCCAGATGCAAGGGACTGGCAGCAAGATTCAAGCATCTTGTTGTCTTTTGTGCTCCCTGAAGCATCTGGTGGGTCATTGTGAGATACAGGAAGCTGGACTACATAGGCCTTGGCCTGTTCCAACAGGGCTGTTCTTACGTTCTCAAGGCAGCTTCCAAATTTGCATCTAAAAAAAATGTGGGTAACTTATGCCAGAGGTTGGGGAGGAGAAAAGTAGCACATGCACACAACAGTCCTAAAAAGGCGCTTTGGATGCATACAATGTAAAACTTTCCACATGTTTTGAACAGGGAACAGCTCTTGGCCCACCAAGTATAACATTCTGGAACCATGATATCATCATCACTTGCTAAAATTCCAGACAGAGGGCACTGCAGGGCTTTTGCATCACTGTAAGAGAGGCCTGAAATACACAGGGAGAGCTCATGGTAGGAAAAGGATGTAAGCTTTTTAACACAGACAAGAAAAAGCAATGCTTTCTCCTGCCCTACGTTTCATTACTCAAATAGGGTCATATTCCAGTCACTCCTAGACTCCCAACAGTTCAATCCTTTGTGCGTCTAAGCCCCACTGCGTTCAGTGGGACTTACACCCAACTCAGTGTGCAAAGGATTGCTGCTCGAGACAGGACTTCCTCTTTGGAAACCCGACTCCCAATTTTGCTCACCCAGCTTCTTCACTAACTTCTTGTTCTTATTGAGCTTCTTCAGAGCTTCTATGTCCATGTGCGGGATGTCAACTGCTTTGGCCTCATCACAGTGCTGCTGGTCCCCCAGGACGCAAATGGAGAATTTTGGCCGCGGAGCAGACTTGAGCCTGGTAGAGAAGAGAGGGGACCTCATAAGAAGGCTCATCACAGCCTCCCAAGTGACACAAATGTGAAAAAAAATGTTCAGAACCATGGCTGAAGAGCCTTACCACAGCCAACCAGCTTGTCTTCGTCCACCAGTGTCTAATCTGGCTTCTTAAAAGTGGTCGGTGGGATCAGCGGAAGAGCCTCACCACACCTTCCCTCATGTTTTAAGACCCAGGGTAGGGGTCCGTCCAGCCACACCCACTTTACAGTGGGAGGGATCTGAACTACCCGGGCAATTCAGTATTGCACCCAGCTGCCATGTTCAACCAGCTGCCAGCAGTCAACCTGCTGCAGGCAAGGAGCTGACTTCAGGGCCCGGTAACAGGAAGAGGGGTGCAAAACTGAACGCTGGGTGAGACAGGAACAGTGCCAAACCTGACAGTGCCAGAAAAGCGCTTGTCCTTTTGCGGGTCATAGTTTTTCAGACTGATCTGCAACTCCACAGTCTCCAAGAACCTAAAGAAACAGACAAAAAATGAACACCAAGAAATGAAGCCACACACACAAGTGATGGGAAGTTGGGAAAGCGGCTCATAGTCGCCTCACTTCTGCAATTCAGGCTGCAATCCTATCCATACTTTCCTGGGAGTAAGCCCTATTGAACACAATAGGATTTACTTCTGGGTAGACATGGATAGGATTGTGCCCTCAATGACCACATGAGCAAGAACCCTACTTCTCTTTGGGTAAATCTATATATGTTCAGGATGGATGATCCTGCACTATTTCCCCCCTGATTTGCCTGACAATACTAGTAGCTTCAGATTACCTTTTCATTTTTCTCTGGCAGTTATCAAGGATGGGACAGAATTTTGCTCCCCATTTCTTACCCAAGAAAATAATTACAGAATGCCCAATAACCCACTGTTTCTGAAGGGCTGTGCTTGAGCAAGTTAAAAAAAAAGAATCCAGGAATTTTAAGGAACAAAATAGTACAGACTAAAAAATGAAGAGTAGCTATTGTGTAACCCATTAACACATTACTTCAGAAGAATAGCAGGTAAGTATGAGCATCTACACAGCACAAAAAACATTTCCAATTCAACTTAAAGAGCCAGCAGAGTTACTACTGGTCAGGCAACTGTTAGACTCCAGATCTCCCTCCCTGACAGACAGACAGGCATAGGATTTCCATGCATCCTGTTATGTTTCCAAGTCTGGAAACAAGGTGGGCCATTCTGACAACTCCTAGCCTCCCCATTCCCCTCCTTGACAGCCAGAAGCTGTGCACAAGGCTGCCTTGTCCTTCAAGACTTAGCAAGCTGCAGCTTAAGGCAGAATGGGAAACAAAACCACACTGTGCAATCTCCATAATACAAAACATTGACACTTTTTACATGATCAGACTGCGATGCTTATGAGCACCCATGAACTTTCTTGTGAAGTGTAGGAAGGAAGATGGTTCAAGGAATTCCTTACTTGCGTGGCTTCGCCTGACTCCCCTGAAGGACCTCCTTCACTGCTTCGTACAGCGTGTCACGGGAGACTTTGCTGCTGTAGGAAAATATAATATCCATGTCAGGCTTACTCTGTTAGACCATGAGCTATTTTTTAATCAGACACAGGACAGCCAACGTAACTTGTAAGAGACCTCCTGATCACATCCAGAAACACCAAGGCTTGGCCTTTGACAAAGCCATGGCCAAATAGGAGGAACTCCTCTTTATGTACCCTCCTCCAGCAGCCATGAAGTCTAGAATATGGGAAAGTACGCAAAGTTCTACTCTCACATCCACCAGATTCAGGCTCCACACCTTGGGGTGGCTTTATGCCGGTCCTTTCGAAATAACAACCAGCCACAACACCAGAAGCCCATCTAATCAAAACAAGATTTAAAAACTTGAAAGCTCGTAAGGAAGTTGAAAAGTAGAATATAAATACTGTTAGATTGTACCTCTCACCACATGTACAAGGTAAGATGCAACACAGGAAGTATATAGGCCTAGTCATACTTGGTTTCCTGCACACTATTTTTTGAGAAAAAGCTAGCATTAACTGACTACACACCAGTATCATCTATGCCACAAAAACTGTTGGCGCAATTGTAACCAACTTTCCAGCACCAGGGTAAGGGCAATGCAGCTCCAAGGTCAGGGAACAAACACTCCCTTACCTTGAGGAGGCCCCCATGACTATTATTCCACTGCAGAACGCAGCACATGCCCCATTGGCATGGCTATGTCAGTGCTGGAAAGTTGGTTAGGATTACGCTCTGTGGTACGTGCACCAGCTACTCACAGCATATACAGGTTTTCTCCTGGTTAATTTATGAATTGGCTTAGAGTTCGAAGATGATAACCACATTTAGTGTACTTGAATAAAGAGGCTTGTTCAAAATTACTCAATATTTTACATACTTAGACTTGGTACAGTGCTTTCTGAGTGTGCAAAGCACTTCATGTGTATTGTTTTGATGTTGTCACAAAAAATCTGTAAAATGTATTATCTTCATATTACAGGTAGGGAAAACTGAGGCTGGGAGGAAATAGCCTGCTAAAGACCACCTGGGGAGTTTATGGGAGTGGTGAGATGTCAAAAAAGGAAGTGCTGTACAGCACAACAGAAAAGCCAGTGTACTATGTACTTCTAAGTATTTTGATACTAGGTCTAGTCACAGTACTCACTACCTTTCAACTTCCAGTACCAGTGGCACTTAAAACAGAAAGAAAACCATGGTTCTAATAAGATACACAGGAACTCCTAAGTTCGTTAGGGCTTTGAAAACCATAAATCAGCCTCTAACACATTCTTGTTCACACATACCTGGGAGTAAGTCCCAGGTAGTAAGTCCCCCTCCCCCATTAAACTCAATGGGACACTTCCAAGTTGATATATATATATATAGGATTGTACCACCAGGGCAAGATAATGGAAGGAATAGATCCAACCCTCTTTCTCTCCAGCAACTCCTTAATGTCTTATCAGACCCCAAAAGAGGTCAGTCCCACAACCACCAGCTTCTTGCGGTTCAGAGATTGAGGCACATGTACCATAAAGTGGGAGCATCTGATGTGAACCACCAGGTTTCCAAGACGGGCTATGTTTCAGTGCTTACAAGTTACAGGTACTCCCAAATACATTTAGGATTGCAGCCTGGCGTCCTATAGTTTCGGGAGTGGGGTAGAGGAATTTGCCCTCTCAACTCCCTGATCAGAAGCGCGCCCCGGAGCAGAACAGCAGGGATCCCATCCGATCAGGGCACCATTCGCCCTCACCCTTCAATCTATTTACGGCCCCTAACCACCCCCTTATTCGTCGACAACGAGGCCTCTTTAGCGCAGCCTAAGAAAGCCATCAACTGGCCGATGGCAACGGATTACTCGCCCAGTCCCGGTCAGAACGAAAACGCACCTCATCTTGCTGCTCCGCTTGCAACGGAAAAGGGTCCGCCTTCTCTAGATCCCGCGATACGAAGAACACCTGATATCGCGAGACGTTAGCGTGGCTGGGCCGCGAGATTTCGGCTCGGTTCCCATTTTGAGAGAGGCAATGCAAGGTAGGCGGGGCAGCGTAACGCTTCGGTGGATGTGACTATATAATAGGCAATCCGTGTGCGGTGGTTTGCGGCGAGCAGGCCACGGTACGAAGGTTTGTTTTCTGAATCAAGCAAGGTGAAGCTTGAAACGAATTCACGTTTGCATGCATTGGAGCCAAACCCTGATCTGCGAGGGTAGTAGGGGGCGAGCGAGCAAGCAACTCACTCAGCCCCAGGGCCGCTCTCTTTTCTCACCTGGTCGCCGAGTTTGTTCCCCCCCCCCCGGAATCAAAGCCAATTTCCAGGTTGGACGCAATCCTAGAGGTGTCAGCAGGGCATGTCCAGCATGACAGCAGGTGGGAAGATAAATTCCCCTGGAAGGGGAGGAGCTCCCATCAGGCAGGCTTCACAACTCTGTGGTAGCAGTAGCTCGGCATGAGCGAGAAGAACGTGGAAGTAGGGGAGACAGAGCCCCTACCACATGCATCTAGCTAGGGCAGGCTCAGCCGTGAGGTGAGACAGGCTGTGTAGCTGTAAATGGGTGCAGGTGGCACCCTGCATCCATTGGCCATCTCTGCAGCTGCCTCACCTCTTTCCAATTCGTTCCCTTACCTCTTCCCCCTTCCTTGTGTTGCTCTCTGTTTCTCAAATAGAACTTCACAGCTAGGTGGAATAAGGAAGCCAAGAGAAGCCCACTGCTACTGGTGCTCCGCAGGACTCTCAGCCCTGCCTGGCCACCCTGTTTCAAAACAGAGCAAGAAGGAAATGGCTAAGGTGAGGAGACCGGCCTCCAGAACCATGGCTGGGGGGATGCTGTTCTCTAATCAGAGGAAAGGCGGGGTAGAAATTTCTTAAATAAATAAATAAATAAAATAAAATAATCGGGAAGAGGACCACCACTGCCTCCTCCTTTTGCTTCCAGCTGAAGCAAAAACATTGAGGAGAAGGGCCATCCCAGAGAAGCGGGAGGGCTGATAAAGAGACTCCTGCTGCCTCTTCCACTTCTAACTGAAGTAGGGGGCTACACAGGTGCCTGTAACTTATGTTTTCTGTGGTGCTTTAGGCACCATTTCCCTTTAGACCAGGTCTATCTAGGACAGGAGCTGTTGTATCTGAGCCTCAAAATGGTGACAGCAGCATTGCTGCAACCCACCTGCTGAAGTTCTCGGCCCTAGAATAAGGCCTATAATAACCAGTGATGTGTTCCAGTGTATTTTAGAGCAGGGTGAAGTACAGCTTTCCTCCCTGACCATGTTTAGGCGGCAGAAGCTTCACCTGTTGGAATTCTGATTGCTAGTTTGTTGAAAGCCACATGAGCCCTATCAGGAAAGCAGTTAAAGCTAATATTTGCTGCTGTTTAAAGCAGTGCTGTTTGAGTTGTACATGGAACTCTTCAGCTGGAAAAACTTGCTCCAGTCTCACATGTCACACTTCTGAATTAGGCTAGCACAAACTATGGCTTTATTTTGTAGTTTTGCAAATAGTGCTCTAGTGTTATCTCACTGTAGGCAGGAGAGATAGCTGTGGGAGAATGACCAGCTGCAGAAGGCACTGGGGTGTTTTTTAGACAATGTGATTGTGTAACTTATTCTTTAGGCCTTAATCAGCCACAATTACCAATATTACAATATTTTTATTGTGTAAAGGAAAGGTACTTGTAGAGCCATTCAAATTAATATCAAAGTCTGCCTCAATAATATTTTAGACTTCATGAGATGTTCCTGTAGGGGGCAGTAGCACCATTCCTACTTGAAACCGAAGGGAGTTTTGGTTTTGCTGTAGAGTGTTTCCTACTGCTTTTTTTTTTTTTTTTTGCAGTTGTATATACAGTAATTAATAACAATTTTTTAATTACGTACATGTGTGTTTAGATGTGCTAGGTTTTATCGTGCTTTCTTGAAGGAATTCTGTACATGGAACTCTTCATCAATTTGTGTCTGCCGTGAAACACTGTGCTGCAGAAGAGTCTGAGAATAATCAGTAGTGTCCACTTGGTTCACAGAAGGCACTAAACAGGCCTCTTGCCCCTCACTGTTGACCTGCAAAAACTAAAGCTGCATTCCTACCCTGTATATACTTCCCTGGTTGTAAATCCCATTGGACGCAATGTGTATAGGATTGCGCTGTTATGAAGGTTGCCGTATACTGCATCAGTCATTTATCTGTCTAGCTCAGAATTGTCAACACCAGTAGTTCTCAAACTGTGGATCCAGGGCCCACCAGTGGATTGTGACACAATTTTTGTTGGGGTGTGAAACTGACAGGGCAGATTAGGTTATGTGCATCAAGGGTGAAACAAGCAGCTATTTGGGAGGATTTCTACCCAATCACCATTATAACCACTCCCGTTGGCATTTATAAATCAGGCAGCAGCCTCTAGGGTAGCAATTTTTGACCTTTTCCATCTCATGGCATACTGACAAAAGTGCTAAAATTTTCAAGGCACACCATCAGTTTTTTGACAATTGATTAGGCATACCACAGTGCTAGCAAGGGGCTTACATCCCACAATGACCCTACTAATAAATGACTCTCCTCCAAAAACCTGCAGGCCATTTGTGGCACACCAATGTGTTGCAGCACATTGTGTTGTAGTGGTTAAAAATAGCTACTCTAGTGCCTCTGAAAAGTTGGAGAACTACTGATCTACACTAACTTGCAGCCGCTATCCAAGGGTTTGGCACAAAGCATTTGCACTGCCACTGACCTGTGGTCTCTCCCATAAACCTGAGGGGTGTGATGTGTTTGAATTGCACTCAACACTCCAGTGGTTGCAAGGAGGAATGATACTGGTAGGAGCTCACTTTCCAGGCACCATTGACTGGCATTGCTGATCTTCTCTTTGAGAAACTTCTTAAGTTTCTGTATAAGTTCCCTGCTACCCAGTTTGAAAACGACTGCTCTGTTACTGAAAGGCCTGCTCAGCCTCTAACAAAGTTTGTTTTAATTAAAACTAAATAAATGTACAGAAGAGGAGAGGCATTGGAAGGGGACTTGCATTTCCACAGAGGAGGTCTCCACCCTCTAACCATGAATCTGGTGACTGCAAAAACTATTGTTCATGAGACTTCAGGCTGCAGCCTGCTTTATGAGATTGCTGAATATGCCTTACCCATGGCTTACCTAGGCCCATAAGTTGGAGGGGTGTTATTGTTCTGATGATATTTTTTGTAAAATTTCTTGATTAAAATAAACTGTGGTGTTATGTGTTTTTTATTCTACTCTGTCATTCCAGGTTCTCATATTTATTAATATTAAGTGCTTTAAAATGCTATATCATGTACTATGTAGAGACCAGGCCACATGGTCTCCTCGGATCCATGCCTGTTTAGCAGGTGCTGATCCGAGGAGTGCATAGGGGAGGCTAGCGCTTCCCCTACAGTAAGGACACGAACATGCCCTTGCCGCGGGGAGGCTCCAGCCTCGCCTAAGCAGCATTGGATGTGGAGCAGGCCCCTCGGCCTCACCATTCCGGCACTGCTTAGGATTGAGCCCTAAAATTGGTACATAGGAGAAATAGATGAAGGCTATGGAAAGTGTGATGGGCAGCAGAATCCTAACCTGTGCAGGAGCAGGCATGGGTAGGAGGCAGCAGGAGCTCACCACAGGGCAAGGGGACATTTGTTCCTTTACTGGGGTAAGTCCCGGTCAGCTCAATGGGGCTGCTTGGCCCTGCACTGTAATGAGGGACTGTAGTTTTGTTTTTGTTTTTTTTAAATGTCCTGTCCAGGGCTTGCTTGAAGGAGCAGGAACTGAGAGATGAAGAGGTGCGAAATGTCTAGGTTTACATGATAGCAGGTGGGCCTTCTGATTGTAGTCATCCTATCCCTGTCCAAAGTGTGTAACTTGGATAGCAGTGAGCTTCAGGGTTGGCCTTAAGCCAATGTAACCAATGCTATTACATTGGGCCCCATGCTTTGAGGGGCCCCACACCAGTGCAGCAAGCAGATTGCCTGCTGTAGCAGCCAGGATCTCTGTGGGCTGTAAGTCTGTGGAGCGAACACAGCAGCTTTGCGTTGGACCCTCCCACCTGTCCCTGCCTCTGAACTGCCCAAAACGGGCCTTCCAGAAGCAGTTGGCAGTGTCATCACCATGTAAACCACAAACGATTGCCACATTTCAGGTGCAGCACTGCAAGCCCTCTTCTTGTTGCCATGGCTGTTTGGTGAATGGGGCCCTGTGGGGAGGATGGAAATTCCCCACATTGGGCTCCACCACTCCTGGAGCCGGCCCTGCTGAGCCATGAGGGATGTGATACTTTTTCTAGAATTTCTTGACTAAAATAGGAAATTAAGGTGTTACATGTTTTTATTCTACATTCTCAATCCAAGTTCTCATTTTTATTAATTTTAAATGTTTTGAAAGTGTACTAGGTAGATGATACAGGTGATACAGTGTCAGCAGATGCAGCCACAGCATTATTTCTAATTGGAAAAGTAGTATAATTTCTGGAAAATATCTTACAACACCCAATGCCGTGTTTTGTGTTTTATTCAGATACTAGCTTGTCCTTACCCGGCGTTGCCTGGGTATTTATTTATCCCAAGCTCCTATTAGACAGGAAAAGGAATGAATTCTATCTATAGTGTAAAAGCAAAGTAATTTTATGTACAGGCAGTGGTGTCATCCAAATGATTTAGAAACCGGTACTCACTTTTGATTGGCACTTGTCCAAATGCCAAACAAATAATGATTTAGGCCAGCTCAACTTCTAGAAACCGGTACTCGCGTAGTGGTGCGTAGTGGGTGCATGACATCACTGTGTACAGGTAATTAAAAGTATAAGTACAGTATAAAAATTATAAAGTAAAATCTTTTACAAATTCATTATAATATTAATTTAACGGAAAATCTATATATATAAAGAAGAGCGTATGTGTGTGTGTATGTATGTGTGTATGTTTGTTCCACATAGGCTCCGCAATGCCTGGACCGATTCGCGCCAAACTCGGCACGCGGGTGCCTTGGCCCCCCGAAACCATCGCTGCGCGGTTTTGGAACGGATCGCGCCCCCACGGGCACGGGTACAAGCGAATTTGTGGTTCTCTATGGACGGCTATGGGCTGAACCGAACATTCCGAGGCTCTGGTGATGTCATGATGAGATGCAAATGACATGCAAATGACATGTGGAATCTTCAGGCAGCAACTGAACTCTTGACAGTTGAAGACAAACAGCAGCAAACAGGTTTCACGCAGGCAAACCGATACAATGTGTTCTGTGGACATGTGGGCGGTCCCTGCTTGGCAGTGGACAGTTGGCACAAGGTGCTGTGGCTGTTGAAAGTTTACTTTCTCTCTGAAAGTTTACTTTCACTGTGTAATGTAAGGCAATTGGGCAGGTGCAACCAAAGGCTACAAAGATGAAACAACAGCGTACACAGGAAACACCTGAGGGGGAAAAAAAAACAACTTGCAACGCTACGTCACAGAGCTGCTACATCTAGAGCAACAGAAACAGTACAGCAGCGTGACAAGACTCCACGATAAGAGAGACAGAGCTGCTACATCTAGAGCAACACAAACAGTACAGCAGCGTCACAAACAACTACAGGATATGAAACAGAGGGCTACTACACCTAGAGCAACAGAAACAGTAGAGCAGCAGGGATGGGACATATCAACACCCGGGCACACATGTGAGTGGGGGTGGGGTCAGGGATGGGACATATAAAGTCCCGGGCACACATTTGAGTGGGGGTGGGATCAGCGATGGGACATATCAACACCCGGGCACACATGTGAGTGGGGGTGGGGCCAGGGATGGGACATATAAAGACCCGGGCACACATATGAGTGGGGGTGGGATCAGCGATGGGACATATCAACACCCGGGCACCCATGTGAGTGGGGGTGGGGT
>JAJKFI010000055.1:438609-479033 GCA_029204185.1 Lerista edwardsae
CACACACACACACACACACACACACACACACACACACACACACACACGTCCATTTTTATATATATAGATGTATCCTAATTTTTATTACTGGGTAATATTTCTGATTGCTGGTGAATTTTTTCCCCTTTTGCCAGATGATGTAAAAAAGTGTTTTTATGAAGCAGCGAAAGAGACCAGGAGAACCATTTTTGGTCCCTTTTTTCCTGGTTGCAACATGGTTCGGACTTTACAGAAGGAATTGTACCAAATACTGCCAGAGAATTCTCACCAGATGGCCACAGGAAGGCTTTTCATTTCCCTCACACGTTTGGTGGATGGGCAAAATGTCATCGTTTCAGAGTACGGTTCCAAGCAGGAGCTTGTTCAGGTAATAAAAAGCTTCCAGTTGGTTTTGTTTAGGGAAAGAAGGTTAATAATGATTCAGAAAGCTCACAGGTGAACATAGAAGACAAAGGCTTCTCACATGTTTGGCTTCATACATATAGATGGTCTTTGGAATGGATATTTTGCAATGATGATGCATTGTGTAGCATTTTTGATGGTTTCAGGTACTGCACAGAGATTATTTTGTTAATCTTAGGGCCAAACTAGGTGTGACATTAATCATCTTGATAGTAGCCTGGTATGGTAGAGGAGTATTATTATCCTCATACCACAGGTCAAAAAAGTGAGGCTAGAGAGAGATTGGTTTGCATAAGGCATCAGTTGAATGCATACATGCTTGAAAATTACCCTCATTAAAGGCAGCACAAATGTGTTTTGAATAAATATGCATTGGACTGGGCTGAAAGTCTGTCTTGTGTGTTCATGGTTGAAATGAAAGTTGAACAAATATGGTAGAATGCAGTGATGTCATCTGGTAATGAAGAACGGGAATGCTGGGTGAGACTTACGTGTGATTGGCAGCCCGTCTGTTCCATTCCGCGGCTGCCCTGGCCTCAGGGGGGCTGCCCCCACCTGTCCCCCCCGGCAAGCAGGCGCCCCGCCTAGGCCAGGGCAGCCGCGGAACGGAACGGACGGGCAGCCAATCATGTGTAAGTCCCGCCCAGCATTCCCGTTCTTCATTACCAGATGACATCACTGGTAGAATGGCTTTGCTCATCTAGTAATATATCACCCTTGTCATGCTTTCTTCCCACAGGCATTGTTATGCAGCTGCTTCCTCCCAGTCTATGTTGGATTTATTCCCCCTTCCTTCCGAGGTGTGGTGAGTGTCCTTGAGCAAATAATCAAGATGAGGTGGTTTCTGCTCTCTGTCTTTTGAGACCAGTTTTGGATGCTTGCAGGAGCATCTTATGAAACAAGGATGCCATTTGCTACCTGGAGCAAAAAAATTTAATGTCCCCCTTAGAAATATTTCTGGCCTCCAATGTGCTTCATACATTGCCCAGGGTAATTGCCCCCCTGCCCCTTTTAACTACACCACTGGAAACACCACTACCTGAGAGCTTGGCCCTGCCTTAGATCAAATTGATATAGATGGCTTGTAGACTTCAATCAGTATCAGTTGCCTTATTGGCACGTTTGGACCATGTTTGGACCATGGTCCAATGTTTGGACCAAACCTTGGGGGTGTTGCAGTTTCACACCACACACTCCAGAACTGGTTGAAACTGGCATTCCGTCTCTTCGTCTCCAGAGCAGATAGGACACCTGCGTGTCCTTGAATCCTTGAGTTAATCAGCCTCCCAGCTTGGTAGTGCTATGTCTCTCACGGGAAGCACTGGCTAACAAACACCCCACTCTCTCATGAGCTCATGGTGTTCTAAAGGTCACCCCATTGGTTAACATGGGGCACGAGGGTCTCTAAGTACCCACCTACCAGATATAGTCTGACTGCACCCTTTGTTCTTCTGTCTGTACCATGTGTGCGCTCGAACTGTGAAGAGTACGTCAAAAAGCCGCTTGTACGCGGCAAGCCTTCGCCGGCTTTTGCTAACCGGCAAACTAAACTTCTCATCTTCTCACTTTCGCTACTGAAACCAATAAAATGGCTTTGATATTCAAATGTAGCGATCGCTTCGTTCCTTCGCTCCGATCGCGCTAGGCAAGCGCTGAATGGGTCCGCGAGCCTCCAACTCTGCTATAATTACCACAAATACACAACAGGTTATGGAAGATTCAGCAGTAACCCTGCAGGGGTTCGCCACGGACCCGATCCACGAAGCCGAGACTGAATTGTAAATGCGGCTGCACCCCTACACTCGCGGACATACTGACCGATGTCTGATGAGGAAGGGAGCATCGGTGGAGTCAAGGCGGAGACGGAGCGGGGGGAGTGGACGCTGACGGCCCAGGGGAACCCGAGCAATCTGAGGAAAGCGAAGAGGGCGAATCGGAAGACGACGATCTCGGACCTCTCTTTCTCCCAGCGGGGCCTCCCGACGGCCAAGCACCCGTCCCACCACCGCCGCTCGTCCCAGGGCAGGGTCCTTTCATCCCTCTGCCACCACCTCAAGTTCCACCGTTGCAGCCCGCTGGGCCCGGAGTCGGGATGGCGCAGCAGCCAGCGCCTTTCAACATTCCCATTCCACTTCTCAACGACAGCAACTATGTGCAATGGGCACACAAGATGCGGTTGCTGCTGGAAAGGGAAGACCTTTGGCAGCACACTCAAGCACTTCCCGGGAACGCTGCCGAAGAAACAGCTGACAGGAAGGCAAAGGCTACCATCGGTCTCGCAGTCTCGGAGGACCTCTTAGTCTATGTTCGCGATCTCGGACATGCTATGGACTATTGGACCACATTGAAGGAGCTGTTTGCACGTGCATCGCTGACTTCCAGCATGGTTCTGACACGCAAGTTGTGGAGATCGCGTCTTGAACCGGGGGGGGACTTACGAGTCCACCTAAGAGCAATGCAGCAAAACCTCAAAGACCTTGAGGCGATTGGGGAACGTGTTGAGGAAAGGCTCAAAGTTTTTGCGATCCTCAATTCCTTGGATGAGACGTGGGACATGTTTACCCTGACTTTGGAATCCATCCCTGCAGCACAACTGACTGTCACCCATGTCGTCGCACGTCTTCTCGAGGAAGCGGACAAAAGGGCAGACAACCAGAGGGAGCGAGAATTCCGAAAGGGGAAGAACAATATTTCTGGGAAAAAGCAGCAGCAGCCCAAGAATGAGTCCCAGGCGCAGGTGTGCACCAGTGTGAGACAGTGCTATGTGTGCGGATCAACTCAACATCTCGCGCACCAGTGCGCCAAGAAGAAAGGAGGCTCCAAAAAGAAGAAAAAGCCCCAAGGTGAGCAAGGCACGGGACAAGGGCAGTCTCCAAAGCCCCATGCACAGCAACCCAAAGCGAGCATCGCTTTTGTAGGCTCAGCGGCAGGTGTGCGCACGCGAGAGTCCTGGTTGTTAGACTCGGGAGCAAGCCACCATATTGTGACATCCGCTGACTTACTCACGAACAAGCGCGAGACAGATCGTGAAACTGTCGCCCTCGCAAATGGGACAACAGCGCCAGTGATTTGCGCTGGAGAGGTTTTCATGCCACAATTGCAGACTACCTTGAAACATGTGCTGTGTGTGCCAACAATGTCTCGAAATCTCCTCAGCCTTGGCACCCTCCAAGAAGATGGATTTAAAGTGACTTTCCAAGACGATGTCTGCGCACTTGAGAGGGGGGATCTTTGCGTAGCTGTCCCCCGAGTGTATCGGTTGTTCGTGCTTAGAGCGGAAACAACAGAGAATCATCAGGCAACTGCGTGCTTCAATCAACCAAGGCACCGATCCTGTGGACACCTCTGGCACCTTCGATTAAATCATTTAAATCATGATTACGTGAGGAAGACAGCAGAACTTGTGCGAGGAATGGACCTAAAAGACTGCGATGCTTTTGTGGACTGTGATGTGTGCAAACTTGCCAAATCGCATCGCGCATCCATCCCGAAGTTCAGCAACCGCCAGACCCAGACTCCCTTGCGGCTGATTCATGTGGACTTAATTGGACCCTTGAAAAAGACAGCAGGGGGGGCGCAATACGTTCTGACGCTCGTGGACGATGCTACGAGGTATTGTTTTGTATTTTTATTGCGCCAGAAATCTGAGGCTTTTAATAAAATCCGCAATTGGGTCAGGTGGGCGGAAAGGCGGTTTGGCCATCGCATAGTGGCGATCCAGACCGACCGGGGAGGTGAATTTCTGAGTAGGGAGATGTCTCAATGGTTGGAAAAGCAGGGCATCACCCACAGGCTCACCGCTCCCCGCACCCCAGAGCATAACGGGGTTGCGGAGAGGAAAAACGGCGAGCTCCAGAGCATGGTCAGAGCATTGATGGAGCAATCAAAACTACCTAAAGGGTTGTGGGGAGAAGCGATGAAATATTCTGCATTTATTTCAAATCGAGTTTACCACCGTTCTATAGACGGGATCCCCTACACCAGGCTATTCGGCAAACCTCCCAATCTTGCGTTTCTAAAGACGTTCGGGTCATACGCTTTTGTACATGCAGATCGGGAAACACGCAGAAAAGATGACCCGCGTGCCAGGCGGCTGCAGTTTATTGGGTTTGAACCGAATTGCAAAGCGCTCAAATTCCTTAATCCTGACCACAAAACGGTCACAATATCCAACTCGTACGATTTCTCTGAGCAGAATATGCTGCCAGATCATGCTGACAAAACGGTCAGCATCCCCACACAAGCTGCAGAAAATGGGGGGGAGGCAAGATTAGAAAGCACTCCCGATCGGCCCGCATCAACTCCTCAGAGAACTCTACAAAGACAGGAGCCATCTCCTGCCACACCAGCACGCCCTGACCAGCTGCTGGAAGGGATAGGGGCCAGTCCAGGCTTGGACACAAGCACTTCTTCAGAAGAAGCCACACCGGAACAAGCTGTTCCGACCAGGCGCATTCTTCCTCCAAGGGCTTTGCGTGGGGTTCCACCTCAGAGATTAACCTACCAGGTGGAGGTGGAAGAAGTGCCCCAGACATATCAAGATGTCATGGAGCTACCGCAAACCCAGAAGGAAGAATGGCTGCAAGCTATTCGGACTGAATTAAAGGCAATGCACGACTTAAAGGTCTTTGAACCAGCAACATTACCAGCTGGAAAACACGCGATTGATTCCAGATGGGTATTTGTTCTAAAAGATCGGGAAGGTGCTGAGCCATTAAAGAAAGCCCGTTTAGTGATTCGTGGCTGTAAACAAATTCCGGGTGTAGATTTCGAGGAAATCTACTCACCAACACTAGCAGCCACAACGCTACGCGCAGCGCTTGCCGTAGCAGCCAGCAAGGGCTATCAGGTTCACCACTTTGATATTGGGACAGCTTACTTGCACGCAAACCTGCAAGAGGAGGTATACATCACAATACCTCCAGGTGTGCAAAGCGATTACTCACATTTTCGTCTCAGAAAAGCTGTTTACGGGCTGAAACAAAGCGGAAGAAGCTGGCATTTCTGCCTTAAAGAACAGCTGCAAAAATTGGGGTTCACCCCCTCCGCAGCTGATCCATGCCTTTTCAGAAAGGGAAAAGGGGAGGAGTTGTGTGTTCTTTTGTGTTATGTTGATGATTTGCTGGTCCTCGCAAAGACAGGACAGCAAATCAATCAGATCACACGACAGCTTCAAAAAGCATTCGCACTTAAATGTCTTGGTCCTGTCAAGCAATACCTAGGAGTGAAAATCGAACGCACAGTTGACAATGCCGGTTTTCTCCTCAGTCAGGAGAAAAAGATTCACGACCTAATCCAGGTATGGGGCATGCAAGACTGCAAGGTTGTCTCAACTCCAATGGCAATGGGGAAAGAGAAAAAAGCAGAGGAGTCTGCACCATTTTCAAACCAAAACATGTTCCTTTCACTATTGGGTTCACTCACACACCTTGCGTGCTGGACGCGCCCGGACATAGGCGCTGCAGTCAATCACCTGAGCAGAAAAGCCGCAAGTCCCACACAGGCGGATTGGATAGCCTTGAAACGTATCCTCAGGTACTTGAAAGGCACAAGTAGCCACAAGTACCACATTACCCCAAAAGGAGCACTGCAATTAGAGGTTTTTGCAGACAGTGACTTTGGGGGGGATGACACAAGGAGATCCACCACAGGCTATGCCATACGCCTAGGGGATTGCGTGGTAGATTGGGGATCACACAAGCAGAAGACTATAGCGTGTTCCACCCTAGAGAGTGAGTACACAGCCCTAAGTCATGTGACCAACTACCTACACCTGCTCAGGCAATTGATGTCGGACTTGGATACTCCACAATTAAATCCAATCCGAATCTGGGTGGACAACCAGTCAGCAATACAAGTTGCTGGGTCAGAACGAATCCGGATGCACTCAAAACATGTTGACATAAAGCATAAACATGTCAGAGAAGCAGTCCAGAACGGGGACATTGACGTGCTTTATTGTCAATCACAAGAGAACATCGCGGACGTCCTGACCAAAGCTCTTCCTGCGCCACAATTCAAACAAGCAGTTCAAATGTTAAATTTGGCGCCAAAAGATGACTTCCAAGACGTAATGGGGGGGGTGTTGCAGTTTCACACCACACACTCCAGAACTGGTTGAAACTGGCATTCCGTCTCTTCGTCTCCAGAGCAGATAGGACACCTGCGTGTCCTTGAATCCTTGAGTTAATCAGCCTCCCAGCTTGGTAGTGCTATGTCTCTCACGGGAAGCACTGGCTAACAAACACCCCACTCTCTCATGAGCTCATGGTGTTCTAAAGGTCACCCCATTGGTTAACATGGGGCACGAGGGTCTCTAAGTACCCACCTACCAGATATAGTCTGACTGCACCCTTTGTTCTTCTGTCTGTACCATGTGTGCGCTCGAACTGTGAAGAGTACGTCAAAAAGCCGCTTGTACGCGGCAAGCCTTCGCCGGCTTTTGCTAACCGGCAAACTAAACTTCTCATCTTCTCACTTTCGCTACTGAAACCAATAAAATGGCTTTGATATTCAAATGTAGCGATCGCTTCGTTCCTTCGCTCCGATCGCGCTAGGCAAGCGCTGAATGGGTCCGCGAGCCTCCAACTCTGCTATAATTACCACAAATACACAACAGGGGGGATGGTGCACACCTGTGTGCTGGCCTCTCTGACTCCGAGAGTGCTCCAAATATACTTTATGGTGTCCCTTGTGCAGGCCAAACTTTGCTGGCCTGATTCCAGGTTAAAATTGTGCTCTCAACTTAAGCAGTCTTTCCCTTCTCCCCAAAAATGCATAAGCAATTTAATCAATACCTGTATCAATGCAGTATTAGAATGTAACTTTTACAGGCGGTCCTTCAGAACAGAGATTTACAACTGTAACCTATCTTTCTACAGCCCTGACACAAGCTAGCTACAGACTAGTCTCAAGTCCTATGACTTAAGTTGGACTTAAGTCCCATCAATCGCTAACCTGGGACTCAAAGCCATATTTCATTCGAGTCACTTTGTGTGTGTGTCACAAGACTTTCTGGGCAGCTGGAAGCGAGCACAATCACCCGGGCAAGGCATACAGGCACTTCCTGCCTTGCTCAGTGATCGTGCTACAGCCAGTGGCCGCCACCTCCCCTTTCCTTTAAATTTGACTCAGACAAGATATGAGACTCAACTCAAGAATTGGAGCAAGGACGAGATTTGATTTCTGACTTGAGACTTAAGGCTTGGGGTTAGGGAATGCATCACTGGCTAGCTAAATATAGAAAGAAATGCTTACATTTGGATCAAAGAATGAAATGTAAGCACCCATAATGGCACATATAAAAGACACCTACATGTATCCTTCTTAATCTGTATTTGATAATTCATCTATTATTGCCTTGAAATACTCCTCTTGCTTTCTTCCAGCATTATATTGACGGAGGTTTCTCCAACCTGCAGCCTCATTCTGACCTGGAGGCTGCCATCACAGTGTCTCCTTTTACAGGAGAAATCGACATCTGTCCTCGAGACTGCCCAGCCGTCTTCTATTGTTTGCATATCATGCAAACCAGCTTTCAGTTCTCCATAGAAAACTTGTGCAGGCTTGGCTACTCCATATTCCCACCCAATAGCCGGGTAAGTGGATTCAACTGTGTGGTTATATCCGTCAGGCTGTCAAGAAAGATGACAGTGGAGTCTGGACCATTGCCACCCTTTCTCCTCTCATTTTCTCTCCCTTAGGGTGCAATCCAAACCTGGAGTTAGGCCGGAACAAGTCACTTGTGCTGGCCCAGGAGTGTTGCAAACACACTTCTGTGCACATCCATGTGCCAGCCTCTCTGACTCAGAGAGTAGTCCAAGTGCACTTTACTGTGATTTGCAACGCTCTCGGGCAGGCACAAGTGACTTGGGCTGACCTAACTCCAGATTAGAATTGCACCCTAAGAGAGGGAAAATGATATAAAATTAATGTGTGGAACTCCTTGCCACAGGATGTTGTCATGGCCCCTGGTCTAGATCAGTGGTGTTATTCTGCCGGAACGCTGGGCGGGACATCCGGGTGATTGACAGCCTGCCCGTTGCGTCCTGCAGCGTTACGCCGTTTGCGTAACCAATTACGCCGCTTGAGTACGTTACGCAAACAGCGTAACGGTGCGGAACGTGACGGGCGGGCTGTCGATCACCTGGATGGCCCACCCAGCGTTCTGGCAGAATAACACCGCTGGTCTAGATGCCTTTAAAAGGGGATTGGACAGATTTAAAAGTCTATCATAAGTCATGACTGTGTGCAACCTCTGGGTTTTAGAGGTAGCTTATCACTGAATGCCAGATGCAAGGGAGATACATATCTCTTGTTGTCTTATGCGCTCCCAGTAGTGCCCGGTAGGCCGCTGTGAAATCCAGGAAGCTGGACTAGATGGACCTTTGGCTTGATCTAGCAGGGTGCTTCTTATGTTCTTCTGTGTGGTTTACTCTGCCGTTCAAACAATTTTGCATAATTTATTCTGGTTTTGCTAGTCCAGTGGTCAGGGAACAGGGGTAAATTACCCCAAATGGGGTAAAAATGAAATTCCTGGGGGTAATGGACGGTCATGCTGCCGAGACACAGCCGGGCATGCATATGAATCTATATGCATGCCCAGCTGTGTCTTGGCAGCGCGACCGTCCATTACCCCCATTCCGGTTCCGTCGCTGGCTGGCTGACTCCGTTTTGTTTTGTTTGATTTGCTCCGCCCACTTTCGCCGGCCAGCAAAACGCACCCCAGACTGCTCTACGCCTGCTCTGCTTTTCACACCACGTCAGCTTAGAGCACGCGGACGCAGCAAGGAGAGCAGCAGCGCATCGGACCTGAGCGGCAGCGGAGCAGAGCGGCAGCGAAGAGGCAAGCCAGGGACGGCCGGGCATCGGAGGTGAGGGAAGGCACGTGTCTTTCCCCCCCACCCCCGCCTCCGTTGCCCTGCCAGGCAAATAAAAAGCAATGGGTTCCAATATGTAATTTTTTTTCTTTTGTTCTGGTGGTGGTGGTGGGGTAACGTCGGCGTATCTAAATATATTTTGGGGTAAAAGGTAAAAAAATTCCCTGACCCCTGTGCTAGTCATTGGGTGCAAAGAGCCACACAGAGCACTGAAACTCCTATCTAAGGGAAACCTATTCAGCACTGCCCCCTCCACACACACTGCCCAATATTTCAACAGGAATTGCTTGCACTCTTCCAAGCATATCTCAAAGGGACAGAAACTTGCCAAGATTCTTCAGGATCTGGATGTTGCCCTCAGTACTACATGCTACTGTTTTTGGTGCAGTTGCAGAATTGTGGCATACATACACAGGGCCAGTCCATTCATGTGGCCAGCTGAGGCAATCGACTCAGGCGACAGATTGATGGGGACGCCCACCTCCATCTGCCCACTCATCTCTTCTGCTCGTTCCCTTCCCTAGACTGGAAAGGAAGAGAGGGACTGAGTGGAAGAGGAAGAGGACAGTGGTGCATTAGAGCATTCCCTTCTTCCTTCCCAAATTCAAGAAGTGGGAGGAGCAGAAGCTGGCATATTGCCATGTATGGAGGAGGGGTCATGTGGCATGGTGCTTCAGTTGCCAAAAGGCCTGTACTTGCAGTTCGGGCCATGGCCCTTTCATTTATTATTATTTATTGTTATTAGAGTGCAATCCTAACCTGCATTGCACCAGCGCGGCGCTCTTGTGCTGGACCAGTGCTGTTGCAAGCATGCCATAAGGGTATGCGCCACAGATTCGGTTGCTAGGCTGGCTCAGACAGTAGCACCTGCACACGTGTGCCACACAGCCTGCCAGCTGTGCTGGTCGTGTGCTGGCTTAGTTCTGCTGGCGCAGGCCTGTGCTGAGGGCATGACGGAGTCAGGCAGGAGGCAAGGCAAATGGGCAGAGAGGGGGTGGAGAGGGACATAGCTATTAAGCTGCAGCCAAACCCAAACCCCTGGGCTGGGCGGCCCTCATCCGGGCCACTCCTGGTTGCATAGGCTTGCACCTGCTATTTTGTACGTGTAGAGCCAAGCAGCCCCATAGGGCTGGCTGGAGCTTACCCTGGGGCAAGGGGAACATATCCCCTTGCCCTGCAGTGAGCTGCAGCTGCCTCCCAGCTTGCATAAAGATACCGCGCAGGTCATCCAGCTTGCTTGTTCTAGTGCAGGTTAGGATTGCGCTGTTGATTATTAAGTATATAATCTACTTTTCAACCAATAGTCATGCACAAAGTGGTTTACATAGCAAAATAGTTTCCTCTTCATAAAGGATTCACAATCTAAAAACACAACACATGGTATAAATTGAGCTGCATAGTCTTTGTGAAACATTTGCACACTGGCTGGCTTGTTATGACAGGAAATAGTTCTTTTCACAGGTTCTGGATGACTTTTATGCACAAGGATATCAGGATGCCATTTTCTTCTTACACAGACACTGTAAGTGTTACTCTCACCTATAAACTAGGAAACCATTTTATTTTTTTTACACAAGAACTTCTTGTTCCCACAAGTACATGCTAGTAATGGAAATACAGGGAAGATCCCAACTAATTGTTCTATTCTTGACAGAAAGAAGATATATTAGAAATAGTTTAGGGAGGAGGGCTTATCACAGTATGTTCAGTCCTTGAAATGGCTTTTGTTTGATCAATCTGTGTGTAAGTTCCACCACAACTGTCCTTCATTTTGAGGCAGATGAACCACCAAAAGCATATTACAGTATTTTGTTTATGTATAAATTGGGAGAGGATGTTGGGAATTTCCACAGAAACTCAGTGGTATGAGGAAGATTATAGACATAGCTAAATAGTGCATGGGGATGCAATTGAACTGGGCAACAGGCTGACCTTGACGCTAGTGGCCAAAATTATGAAAACCTTGGTAAGTACAAATAATAGCATCATGTTATATATCATTGAAAAGGAAATTTAAGGAATGCAATGAAACAAATCAGAGTATATCTACTCAATCAAATGTTATGGCCAAAAAAACAGAAAATGAAAATACAGTCATGTAAAAATCATGGTTTATTAAAATTGCAGTTTTTAGGAATTAACTGTCATGTTATATATCATTTGATGCAGAATTTCATGCAGAATGCAGTGAAACAAATTGGAGTGTAATATCTTAATTCCATCAAACGTAATGGCCAACAACAAAAAATACAACTGTGATGTCACTTCCTGTTTTGATGACACTTCTGGGACATCACTTTGCCTTCTGCACTGGGCTACATTTTCATTAGCTACGGCAGTGATTCCAGATCTGGCAAAGGAACTTGTGACTGATTCCTCCACTCTAAAGTTCCATTGATATTAAAAGCTTTGTTCTGTGGAGATTAGGAATGTGGGGGTCCCCCCCCCCCCTGCACTGGGGGGTAGCAGGCAGCAAACAGCAGGATAACCGTCTCACTCCGTTCAACCCTGGCAAAACAGAGCACTGGTGCAGTTCCCAGGAGTTGTGGAAGCAGCCCGGTAAGCAGACTCAAGGACACAGATCACTGAGACAGCAAAGTCCTTCACCAACATGTATTTACTGGAAGGCAGAGTGATAATACAGCTGTCCATTTATCAGGTTGCCTTGGCAACGGCTGAGGCAATACATCTTTAGGCTGTGTTTCAGGCAAAGAAACATAGCTCTCCTTAACTCTTTCCCGGCCTTGTTCTGCAAATTTGCCCATGAACAAATTAGCTTATGGTTCTGATCTGCAAATCTGCATGCTGGTAACCTATAAACACAAGACGCTTTGCTCTGTCTTGTCCTTTCCTTCTCAATTTCCCTGGCACGTGAGTCCTTCACCAAAGTGTATTTACAGGAAGGCAGAGTGATAATACAGCAGCAGCGTAAGCTCCACACACAGGAACCAAAAGACTCACTGCAATAACAAATCCTTCTCCAGACTGACAGAGTGTTCCGCAGCACTCCGACTTTCACACCAACTGGTCTGGGAGCCAGTGCTCTGAATATATACATGGCTTGGCCTATCAGTGCCTGTTATTGGGCAGGCTTTGGGGCAATCAGCCACACCCTTTTGCACCTGGCTCTGGAGTCACCCAGTAGGTAATCGGCTTACACCTGCTGAGTGACTCAGCACTTTGCACTAACAAGCCTCGTGCTGTTTCGGCTAGGGCCAAACCTTTACTCAGGCCTGGCTGTGGCCATCCTCAAATAGCATCCTCAGATAGTAGCAACTATACTCAAATTGTTTGGGGCACAAACCTTGACAGGTTCTGGATCTCTCCACTTGTTTTCCTAAATTCCATTGTTTTCTTGAGAGGCACACTTGACTTATGTACTAGCCTTATATTTTAGTAAGAGGAATACAGTATGTTGCACCCAGGCTGTGAATTAGCCATGCATTGCCCCTTAGGGAATCTAGTCTCCCGTCATCATACTCTTCCCCCCCCCCCCCGTTCCTGGGAGATGCCTTGCTGCAGACTTAAGATTCTTCCCAAGAAACATCATAATACACAGATAATAAGTTAACTAACCAACAGGTGTGGGCTAGTTTGGACAATACAGTCCAATTGACTGGCTAATGCATTCCCATTGACTGGTCCTACTGTCACACTCACACCAAAAACAGTGCAAGATTTAAACTGTCATTTCTTTTTTCAAGGGAGGCTGGTTTCCCCCCTTAAGATATTCTGTATATTTTTTGTTTTTTAAAAATACCTTCTTATGCCACCATTTATTTATTTCAGATATTTTTGAAATTGGTTATGTTGCCAAGACAGCAACGTCTGAGACTATTGGTGCATTCCATAAAAAGGATTTGTTCCACACCAGTGAAGGGGGTTCCTGCCAGGAAACAGGGAGGGGAGCTCTCAACGCTTTTAATGGGACAACTTCTGCAGATTATTCCAAGCAGAGTGATTCTGTGACTAGTAACATGCAAAGAATAAGCCAAGGACTAATACGGCAACTGCCCAGTCATGGCTCAAAAGGTAAAGATGCTGTTTTCTATTTGGTTTCTACTAGTAATCCTTTATGGTGGAATTGTTGTGGTGGGAAGCAATGCCCTGTATGTTATATGCAAAGTTTCTGTAGCACACCCACAAACATGGACAAGAATGTTAGATTTCATTCATTGGAGGTTAGAGTGAGAACAGTTTAGCCAATCACATTCTGTGTGATGAGTAGTCAGAGATGAGAGCTGCCCCAATCAGGCTTCAAAGACAAGAGGACTAGTCCCTTGTGTGCCTGTTTCTCAATTCTCCTGCCATCCATCAGCTTGCAAGATTTGGTCCACTGAGCTTGGGAAGGAGTATGGACCTGCAGGCTATTTCAAGCAGCAGGAGCTGAAGGTAACCCCTTGGGCAACTGCTGAAATTGCAGGCTTTTGGGATGAGTGGGGTGGTGCTTCTCATAACAGGCGCTTCTCATAACATCATCGTCACAACCTCAGAGCCATGTGCTTTCACAAGAACTTACTCCCAGGTAAATTTCCCTCGCATCGGAGCCTTACAGCCCAATTCTTCCACTTCCCCCTGCTCTCTCTTGACTACATCTCTTCTTGGCCCATTCCTCAATGAAATCTCTCACTTCTGAATTTAAGAATATGTTTATCAGTGTGTGTTGGTGTGGACATACCTGAATAGTGCATAGCATTCCACTGATTCAGATAGATTACAGAGATTGCCTACATGACGTTCCTTTCAGGTGAAGTCTGAAGGTGCCCCAGAGGTAAATACTACTGGCTTTCCTTGCTGTATTGCCATGTTTGGATTTCACAATTAATGGCCCTTGAACTGGGCCAGTGAGTGGAATTAGTGTGGGCCGATGGCAAAAACTGCTGGGTTGTCATGCGTAAAGCCAGTACAGAGTTTTGGGTCTTGTCACAGACAATAGAAAATTGGGAAGGGGAGCCTCCTCCAAGTCCAAACCACAGGATTCCCAAGGTCTAACCCATTCTCAATCTTGTTTCTAACCCACCCCCAATCTACTGGCCATTAGGATCAGGGGGCCTGATCCTAATGGCCATATCGCTGGCGGTATAGAAGTACCGCTGGCTAAAAGTGTTGCAAACAAGCCTAAAAACATGTTTACAACACTGTGCAAGCAAGAACCACTTTTGCTGGGCCAGCACAAATGAGTGTCTGGCCTTAACGCCAAGTGGGAGGCTGGCTGGCACTTCAGCAATACTGCCAAAGGTAAGAAAATTCTGGGCAAAGGGGAGGCAGGGAGTGGGCGGGACTGAGTGGGGAGGATTGGATCTGTGAGGGGTGTGTGGACGGTGGCAGCTTCTGCCACCGCATCCTGAACCACATCCAGAGCCAGTGGCCCAAAACAAGCCACTTCAGTTCTGTGCTCATTCAAACATGGGCACAGAGCCGAGGAGACCCATTGCCACCAGTTGCAGTCTCCCCAGGGGAAGGGAGCAAACACTCCCTTCCCCCTAGGAGACCTCTGGCAGTATTCCTTTGGGGCCAGGCCACCATTTTGGTGCCACTGGAGCCCTGGGCACTGCCAGGCTCAGGATTGGGCTATTAATTTAGTATTGCTGCCACTGACCTGGTCAAGTAGCCAGTACCTCTGCTCGAGGAAAAACTGAGGTCCTGCAGGCTGCCCCCTGGTGTTAGGTCAGCTGTGAAATGTTTAAACTCTGACATGTGGTTTTACTGGCTAGATGTCAATCATAAGAACATAAGAAGAGCCCCACTGGGTCAGGCCAAGGCCAGGCCAAGGCCCAGCTAATCCAGCTTCCTGTATCTCACAGTGGCCCTCCAGATGCCTCAGGGAGCACACAAGACAAGATACTTGCATCTTGCTGCCACTCCCCTGTATTTGGCATTCTGTTTCTCAGGAACATTCATGGTATTCCTGGTTGGATCATAGACAGCTCAACTGAGAACATGGCTGGTTGGCATCTAGACTTTCCTTTCTAATCCTTTCAAGTCTACTTCTGGGGGAAACTTGGGGAGATTTCACTTTTTAAGTCAAATTGTTTTATTTTTTCTCTCACCCTTTGGGTCTTGGCTGAAACTTCAGCTGTCCTTCATGCACTGACGAGGCCTGGATTGCAGCATCTCAAGTTCATGAAACCTCCCACAAGAATGGCATTGGCTTTATGTAAAAGGTATGGATACCATGACTGCAATCTTCAACTGGGTCGTTGACCTTGTGATTTTGTCTGTAACTTAGCAATGATATATTTTTGGTGATCAGAGCAGAGACACAGCACAATCCTATGTATGTCTACTTGAGTGGAGTGGGACTTACTCCCAGGTATGTGAATTTCTGTACCCTACTTAGTGTTAAACATCTGCAGCCTTCATTGCTGTTTGAGCAAAATGTATATAAAAGAATACAGGCATGTTCTGTTCCAGACTCCCCCGTGGATACCTGAAACTGTGGGTGCTGGGGACACCGTTTTAAAGATAGGGGGACATCAGGGGGTTTGCTGCCACGAGGTAAAAAACGAGATTTGTTAAATGTTCCCCTATCTTTTTAATAGGCATCCCAATTTCCATGGTATCTGGAGATAACTGAAACCGTGGATATCGAATCAGTGGATACTAGGGACAGCCTGAACTTTCTCTTAGAGACGCTTGTTTTTATCATATAGTACAAACAGTGTTCTTACAGACATGCCTAGGCATGTCTAGGAGTAAGTCTCATAAGTCCATGGAATTTACTCCCAGGTAAGTGGGTATACAATTACAGTCTAAGAAAATCACTATATCATTGGTTCCCAAACTGGTGGGTTGCGAGAAGCACTGCCCCCTTAAGGGGTGGGGAAGGCAGCGATGCAACCCCCAGAATCGTGCTGCTGCTGAGGAACAGAAGGGGGTGTTTTACACTTACCTAAGCTACTGCTAGCCTCTGGGGGATGCAGGTAGCCTCCCCAAGTCTCCAAAAAGCTAAAAATGGTAATTCAAACCCTCTTTCAGTTTCAGAATTTTAAAAAATCCAGTTGTTACTTTTAGGTTTTTGGAGGCTTGGGGAGCTCTTTTCACCCCCCTGGAGGCTGGCACTGGAGGCTGGTAACTGTAAAACACCCCTTTCCATCCACTTGGATGAATGGGCTTCATGAATGGGCTGACCCTAATAACTTGTGCTAAGGTGTGAACTTGTCTCAGGATGATTTTGACAAGAAAGTTTGACGTCCTGTTTTCTCATTTTCCCCTTGTCAACAATGCATTTGCTTTCCCCCCACCCCCTGTCCTTTCTTTTAAAGGCTAGAACAGTTGTGGCAGCTTTTGAAAGAAATCAGCTGGTTTGGAAGGCACTTTGGAAGGACCCAGAGATGATTTGTCCAACACAGCCAGAACAAAGGTTTACGGAATCATATGGTTCTAGAACTTCAAAAAGATTTGCCTACAAAAGGAAGGATCTGAAACTCAATGTGAGCCATTCAAGCATCTATTCCTTATGTCTGTCTCAGAAAATAAGTATTGCAATCTTGAATTTTCTGGAAAGTCATCATAGAGCTGTTCTGAAAATACCAAGTGTTTACAGCAGGTTTTGGGTCATTTACAGGTCATTTACAGCAGGTTTTGGATCATGACAAGTAGCCATTGTCATTTACCACTCTTATGGAAGGGGAAAAAAGCTGCAGTCTTTTTCTCTTGCATTTAGATCTGGTAAGCATCATTTATGATCCCCAGTGCCAATTTTGTTGCAGTGTGTGCTGCATCTAGTGCAGAATACCTGCCACCTGCTAACAAATCAGGGAGAATACCTGCTTCCTGCTAAAGGATGTTGGACAGGTCAAGGTACAGGTTTGACCTCTCATCCCAGGGCAGTTTTACTTAAGAGATCAGCTCATTCCCTGTGTCCCATTGTGACCTTCTGATGACTGAAGTTACTTTCTTGATCCTGTTCACCAGAGCTACATGATAAAGCCCCATAAAGAAAAGGATACTCAGTACTGCAATTATGGACTATCCTGCAGGAAGCTTACCCAAGCTTTCTGAAGTTTTACAGAATTTGGAGGGTGGGAGAGAGGACAGTTTCTGCAGTTGAGCCTGACAAATGTGTTTTTAGCCAAGGAGTCCATTGTTCTCAGCCCTGAGTTTGATATCAAGATAGAGAAACCTCATGAAAGCAGACTTCAAGACTTCAAGAAGACTTTAGTTGGTAAACAGAATATTGGAATTAGAGTATTGTGACTTTCCTAAAACGTCAAACTGCATGTTACTTAAGATGCAGATGTTGGAGTATCCTGTGCTTGGTTTTAAAATGAAATTAGTGTGCACGGTGGCCCTAATCCAGATGGGACTGCAGCACAGGAGCGGGTCTTTAACTCTTTCTCTCCCTCACAGTCCCAATCCAGGTTTGGGGACCCTGCACATTCTATTTTTGTGTATAAAAAAAAGCACAGAATGTTCAAACTTTGCATTTAAAGTATTTGTTTCTCTTAGTATACCATAGGACCACCCTGTACAGTTCTGCACTGCACAAGGACGCCACACCTCAGGGGTGCCATTCACCTAGGAATGCCAGCAGAAAGTCACTTCCGGCAGGGAGGAAGATGTGCCTTTTTGTACTGCGCACAAAGGTGTTGCATGGGGTAGGGGCGGCCCTGGTATACCAAGTAGTACAGATACACAATTTGACCAAACTATTTGCAATTTATGCCACTAAAGTCTGATGGATAAAGATTTGTCTTGAAAAACCATTCCATTTCTTTGTTAGTATAGTTCAAAAATGGCTGGTCTTTTAAATGGTTAATGTTCAGCCTCCAGGTTCCTCTTCTCAACTTTTTATTTATAGTTATTTATATACAACCAGAAACAGGAATGCAGAATGTTTGGGACACTAGTAAAGCTTATTTTAGAGGAATGGCAATGAGAAATGCATTGATTATGAAAAAAAAAAGGGAAAAAGAAATGCAAGATGTAATGGGAAAGTTAAAGAAGGAAGAGGAAAATAGTATACACCGACCAGAAGATGAAAGAATTCAACAAAAGATTAAGAAATTACAACATGAAATTAAGATAAAACAAACAGAAGAAATGGAGAAAAAAATTAGATCGCTAAGCAAAACTTTTTTGAAAACGCTAACAAATCAGGGAGATGGTTGGCATATAAATTAAAGAAGGAACAACAGCATGTCCTTTAAAATATCCAAAATATTTGGCCTTGTCATATATCAAAAATGTGTGCCATCCAATTTCCATATCGTGGGTTTCTAAACTGAATAATCTCTCATTTTGTAGCATAATCCATTCTTTAATCCATCTAGGTATTTTAGTATATACCTTATATCTTATTTGTTCCCATGACCAAAGTAAAGCTAGATGGATTAACCCTTTGGAAATATCAACCAAACCGGATGTAAGAGTAACAAAAGCAACAAATCTGAAAGAAAATCTCTTAAGATGTTTTACAGATGGCATTTAGCACCGGAGAAATTAGCAAAAATGTATCCAGGTACCTCGAATAAATGTTGGAAATGTAAAGATAAAGAAGGGACATTTCATCATATGTGGTGGACTTGTGAAAAAGCGAAAAAAATTTGGCATTCAGTACATACTATGCTACAAGAAATGTTGAAATGTGAGATAATGGTTAGACCAGAGTTATTTCTCCTTAATATGATGGGTAATATTCAAGATAAGGGGAAAAGGCATATTATAATACATGTAAATACAGCAGCAAGATTATTGTATGCCCAGAAATGGAAAAAATGAGGAGATCCCAAATGTTGAACAATTAATAGAGAAAATATATGAAATTGTAGAAATGGATGTTTTAACCGAGAGGG
Source organism: Lerista edwardsae (assembly GCA_029204185.1). Classification (NCBI taxonomy): domain Eukaryota; kingdom Metazoa; phylum Chordata; class Lepidosauria; order Squamata; family Scincidae; genus Lerista; species Lerista edwardsae. The sequence continues at coordinate 457,688 of JAJKFI010000055.1, forward strand.
TGATATAACAAAGATACAAGAATATTGGAGATTGTTTTATGATTGGATAGAAGAAAGGAAATAAAAATTTGATGCAAATGTATTATATTTAGAAGATTTAGGTTGTAGAATAATTATGTAAATAAGAATGAGGAATAAGAGTTATTATTCTTATGACTCCTGCTTTGCATACTATGTTAATGAAGCAATAAAATATTGCTTCCATAATCATTATTAGAAATTCTTGATATTGTCTACCATGGCCATTAGGTTAGCAAACGTATGTCAGTTGTTCAAATATCTGAGATAGGCATATTTAAAATTTAGATCCACTCTAATAGTTTAGGTACATGAATGTGAAAAGTCACAACCAATCAAAGAAGTTAGACTAAAATATAATTATAATATTTAACATTCTTACAGATATCTAGTCAGGCATATCAGTAAGGTAAAGGTTTCCCCACGACCAAATGGTCTAGTCGTGACCGACTGTAGGGGGCAGTGCTCATCTCCGTTTCAAAGCCTGTAGAGCCAACGTTTTTGTCTGAGGACAAGCTTCCATGGTCATGTGGCTGGCATGACTATACGCCGTAGCGCACGGAACGCCGTTTCCTTCCCACCGAAGTGGTCCCTATTTATCTACTTGCATTTTAGGTGCTTTTGAACTGCTAGGTTGGCAGGAGCTAGGACAAGCAATGGGAGCTTACTCCATTGCGCATATCAGTATATGATAGCAAACTTTGCTAAAGATGTAACACATCCATCTTGGACTCTGTTGTTGCTCACTCATTTCCAGTTGTAAGGCAATTCACTAAGAGCACAATCCTAACCAATTTTCCAGCACCAGGGTAAAGGCAATGCAGCTCTGGGGGAAGGGAACAAACATTCCCTTACCTTGAGGAGGTCTCAATGAGTATGGCTCCACTGCAGGATGCAGCACATGCCCCATTGGCACGGCTATGTCAGTGCTGGAAAGTTGTTTAGGATTGTGCCCTAATAAGCATATGTGCTTGGACAATGTGCTATAGATGCCTCATTATCACCAACAACAACCCAAAAACAACCTCCATGAACAAACTCTCTCTCTCTCTCTCTCTCTCTCTCTCTCTCTCTCTCTCCCCACACACACACACACACACACACACACACACACACACACACACAATTAAATGATTAAATGTCTCCCAAAAGGACTAAAAAGATGCAGAAGGAACACCAGCAAACAGCCACTAGAAAAGACACTGTGCTGGGGTGAAAAGGGACAGTTACTCTCCCCTGATAAATATAAAGAGGAACACCACTGGAAAAAGTGCTTCTTGCCATAGAGGTTGCACTAACAGCAGGGGTTAGGGGATGATTATGTGCGCAAAGGAGCACAACAGCAAGAATAGCATATACTGGGTGCCACATCTGTTGAAACAGGAGCTTCCTCCTCTATTGTACTATGAATTGTAATTGTGATTAGCATGGACATGACTTCGGTTAAGAAACAAACTGATGACAACAACTCCTGCAAGATATTCTCTCGACTTTCACCATTGGCAAGATATGGATAGTACTATAGGATCAAGGTTTCAAAGTTAACTTCTGAAGTGGATGCATTTTTATAGATCAACTGTGGAGTGGAGGGATGCTGGTGCTCTTGCTTTTGGGTGGGGAGGCAAAAGATTTGAATAAAAATTCAAAATATTGTTACAAAATACCCAAACGTTGGCCATGATCAGAATCACTTATACAAGTTGGTGAACAACAGTTTCTGTAAAAACTCCTCTTATGATGACTAATCACCACCATCCATTTTATCTTGTGCCAGAATTGTACATTTCCAATAAATATTCCTTCCTCCATACTGTCATGAACAAGGTCTGAAAAGAGTGTTGGTAGGATTCAAGGCAAGAATATGGAGTCAATAGATGATGGTATGTACTTGAAACTGTAATTTATGTTATTTATTTATTGGAAGAATTTATACCCTGCCATTCCCATTCCAAAGTAAATGCCCAAGGTGGCTTCCAGAGGCCAGTAATTCTCAAACTATTTAGACCGGGACACACTTTTTAGAATGGCACTCGTGTAGGGACCCACCACAGGTGATGTCATTAATGTGCAAGTGATGTTATAGCTGGAAGTGTCATCATCAAGCAGGAAATGCCATCATTGTGATGTAATAAAATGACTCTCCTGGAATGCAAACTGGCATTCTTAGACAGCAGCAATCACATAACCATGAAGTATCCATGACAGAAAGCAAGGTTAGGACAAAATTTTGTGTAAAAGCACTGAACTAAAAACAATTTTAAAAAACTCACTTTAACATTCAAACTGGTAACACTCACAAAAGAAATATTGCAAGAGTCAGGTCTGCAGCTTCCAAGATGGTGGTTCCCAGCTTTCCCACCTGACGTTGGGTTGCAACCCACAGTTTGAGAAACACTGATCTAGGCTGTAATGACATCAATCAATCAATCAATCAAAGGTACTTATATACCGCTTTTCAACATGAAGTTCACAAAGCAGTTTACAGGCAAATAGTAATAATAATAAAATTAAATGACATCCATGTAATGTTGCGATAATGCAAGCCTATGCACGTTTACTCGGAACTGAGTCCCAATGAATATAATGGTGTTTGCTCCCAAGTAAGTATATATAGGCCAAATGCAATCAAAGTGGGCGGAGAGTAGTTTGGATGCACTGCTTCTGTGTTATTGGTAAATTGTTATATTGTATTTTACTGTGTAAGCTGCTCTGAGTACTTTTTGGTAAAAGACCAGGATAAAAGTGTTTCAAAATAACTATGTCACAATGATGACCATCTTGCAAATACCTATTAAACTATTCAAGCATTTTGAGTCTCTGTTGGAGCTTCTTTGCTTGAGGAATCAATTGATACTATTAGTAGACACCAGGTTCTTTTTTTCCATGTTATCCAATAACTGCTGAACTGCGGTGGCATTCCCAGAGGGGATGCAAAGTGCTAAGTTTTTTCAGGCACCTGAATGCATCATGTAAAGCCGCCCCTTCCTGCTTCAGAGCCATCTGCGGCTGTGAGAACAAAGCAGAGGAGACACAGCCTCGAGTGGGAGGGGCTGCTTTACATGGCGCATTCCAGCACCTGAAAAAACTTAGCAGTTTTCCCCCTTCTGGGAATACTGCTTATTTGAAGAGCGCAAGACTTGCATTTTAAAAAAGTTATTCTGGTGTGCCTCAGAGTTTGCGGTCAGTGCCAGGCAGAGCCATTCTCCTGGTCTTTTGACATTGCATGAGTTCTAATGTTAACTGCTTTTATCCCAGTTATAAAATGTGTAGGTTTATAGTGTTCATTGTATTTTGTTTATTTTAGTATTATTTGTGCATGCGCACGCGCACACACATACATACGCACGCATGTACGCACGCATACAAAGTGGAACAATCGAACCGTCCTGATAGCTCATCCTGAAGGCTTGTATACAGATCAATAACTACTAATACACTGGCCCACCATTCTTGTCTCCTTCACCCTTCCTTTTCTGCTCTGCCCACCTCTTCCTTTTCCAGTTCTGAGAATGGGAGAAGCTAAGGCTGCCACGTCACTAGGTAAGGGAGACAGCATTGGATGTGCTGCCTCAGGTGCCAGAAAGTTTTGGGCCAGATCTATTTCTGGGAAATTCTAGGCCTGCAGTTTGCATTCTGCTTTATGCAACGTATAAAAAAGGCTAGAGTTTCTAATATTAATTTTACCTTTAGCTTTGGCCTCCCATCCCTTGAAAGAGTGACAGATTGGAACAGCTGCAGGTTCTTCCGTCTCATCTCTCAAGCAGCTGCTAATCAAGATGCCGACAGCCCCTCCCTTTTTCTCAGGACTCTGTGGCAGAGCTATATGGGTGGCTCTTTCCCTGAGAAGCTGACCACGTGGTCAGTTTAGCACTGTTAAGATGACACCATTGTGGCATGCCACCAGCACATACCATAAGGAAGTACAGTGGCTCGCTAAGGTACCCGTATGGGAGAAAGCAGGACTTTTTGATTCTGTTCCCAGATTTTCTGCTGGCACAGTGACCAGGAATGTCACTTCCCCTAAGAATCGGCAAGGAAGAACAAAAACCTAAAAGCCAAGGAGAGGGGATGTTTGAGAAATAAGAGAATAATGCAACATACAGGTCACAGGCAAGAATCAATCAAATATTGGTGCTATTTGGGCTGCAATCCTGTCCACACATATTTGGGAGTAAGCCCTAGTGACTATAATAGGCCTGAGCAGGCAATGGATAGGATTGTGCTGATAGTAATCTAAATAGCCCTCAAAGAGCTCTCCTATTGGTCTCAAATGCCATTATCATGAGGCTATTTTTAAATAAAGTGTAATCCACAGTTCATTACAAGTACCAGGAGTTCTGCCAAGTGCTTTGCAGCTCTCCCTCGGGACTTCAATGAAAACAATAAAACAGTGGTTCTCAAACTTTTTAGACTGGGACCCACTTTTTAGATTGGTACTCATTTGGGGGCCACCAGAAGTGATGTCATAGCCAGAAGTGGTATAATCAAGCAGGAAGTGCCGTCATTGTGATGTAATAAAATGACACTCCTGGAATGTCAACTGGCATGCTTGAACTGCAGCAATTGCACAACCATGAAACATCCCTGACAGAAGGCAAGATTAGGATGAACTATTATGTAAAAGCACTGAACTAAAAACAAATATATTTTTTTAAAACCCTCACTTGAAAAACTCACAAAAGGTATATAGCAAGAGTAAGATCTGCAGAAAAGGGAATAGAAGAGGGAATTTGGCAGGTGCAGCTTTTGAAACCCTTCCATGATGAGCTGCACCTGTTCAAATTCCCGCTTCCATACAGTGGTTAAAGGCAGAGGCACTCTGTACCAGTTTGTATCTGGTAACCCTAAATATGGTTGCATTGCTAGATCATTGGACATAGACTGTTCAATGCTCTAGTCACACAAATAGACCTGTATTCAAATCCTTTTAAATCCCTTCTCAGTATAGGCATTCTATTCCAGATTGTATCTGATAACCCTAACCATATTGGATCTCTTTTACCTCTCAGATCTCATTTTCCATTTTCTGCAATATCCATAGTATTGGAAAATCACCACCACTACAGCACTCTACAATACTAACCATCAAGGCCAGGTGAACCATTCATTATGCTGTGTATGGCAATGTGCATTTGTTGCAGTACTTCTGGTCCCAGCTCTTGTGGAGTCTTTGAAAGTTATCTGGAACGGCTAGGTTTGAGAAATAAGTCAAGGCTGGCCAAGACAAGAATGCCAGATACAGGGGAGTGACAATGAGATGCAAGTATCTTGTTGTCTATGCTCCCTAGGCATTTGGTGGGCCACTGTGAGATACAGGAAGCGAGGCTCTTCTTACGTTCTTATGACAAATCAAGTTTAAGTCAATGACAGTTTTGGGAAACAAGTAATGAAAATGCTTTATAATTAGAGTTCCCAGATACAGTCTGGGACAGAGTGCCTATACCCTTTAACCATTGTATGGAAGAGGGAATTTTGGCAGGTGTAGCTTTTGAAACCCTTCCATGATGAGCTGTACCTGCCCAAATTCCCCCGCTTCTATACAATGGTTAAAGGTATAGGCACTTTGCCTAGTTTGTATCTGGTCACGCTATTTTTTAAAAATTATTTATTAGACTGAAGCCTCTACCTTTAGTGCAGTCACCAAAAAGCTTTGGTGTTGTGGAAACACAGGAGTAAGGACGTTCCATTACTGGAGATGTATTTTTTCTGTACAGGCCCTTGCTCTTAGCTTTGATAGGTGAAAAGCACCATCAAGAGGTCATTCACAGAACAGTTTCATAATTACAAATGTAAGATTATACATGATAAACTGTTTCTTTGATGACACCATACAGGTGTGAAGTGCATACATTTATGAGTATCATACAGGTACATGCTCCAGGGAACCACTCTGAACCTTTGAAATGGCCTCACATTAGCCAATAGTCCATCTAATAGTCCTTTCTCTCTGCACTGACTGCCAGGGCCTCAGGGAGAGGTCCTACCGAAGTTCTGGCTACTCATGCTCACAGATACATGGATCAAATTTGGGAACCTATGTGTGCATATGGGCTTTATCAAGCTACACCCTTCCCAAAATGTTGGGGTGAACTTGCATTTGCCACACAGCATATGAAGCAGCTTTCCAGTAGCTATGGAGATGATCGGCTATAGAGAAGCAGCCTACTCTGAAGGAAGCTATTTCTTTGATCTAGGTCACTTTTTACCAAGCCCAGGCAATGGACCCATAAAACATACGGTAACATAAAAACAACCACAGTAAGATCACCAAGAAGAAAACAGCTTAAAACCTCAGCTTTAAAACTCTTCACCCCAGCCCCACTGTGAGACAATGCGTGACCTAACCTCCAACTAAGATTGCTAACTAGCTCAATCAACAGGAATATCTGGCAGACCTGTGGGGAAAAATGTTTTGCAGCAAATCCACCAGCTGTGCTGCAGCGCACAAATGGTTTATCCAGTGCATCAGCCATTACAGTATATGGAGATACAATTTCAGGCAACCGTCGTCATCATGCAGCTTGTTGTTCAAGTGGGCAGAGAGAGAGAGAGAGGGTGGAGGTGCAAAGGGAGGTGATTATTTTATTATTATTTTATTTATTCAATTTCTATCCCACCTTTCTGCCTGAGGGCACCCAAGGCGGCTTACAACATTAAAAAACAGTACAGGAAACCACAATATGTACAATTAAAACAATATTAAGAACAATATTACAAAAAGTAAAATTAAAAAACAGCAAGCCCCGTGGATCCCACAGTTTAAAAAGATAGAATGTAAAAAATGCCAGCCTGCCTGTCAACAGTTAAAGGCTTGTTTGAATAAAAAAGTTTTCAGCCCCAGCTGGAAGGTTGCCAAAGAGGGAGCAGTTCTTAATTCTAAGGGGAGAGTATTCCAAAGTCGGGGGGCCACCACCAAGAAGGCCCTATTCCTGGCCGCCATCCCCCACACCTCTCCTGGTGGTGGCACAGTCAAAAGGCCCCCCCCCCAGATGACCTAAGAGTACGGGTAGGATTATATGGAAGGAAGCGGTCCCTCAAATACCCCGGACCCGAGCCGTAAAGGGCTTTAAAGGTCAAAACTAGCACTTTGAATTTGGCGCGGAAAGGAACCAGCAGCCAGTGCAACCGCCAAAGCAACGGCCCAAAAGAGTCGAACCGGCAAGCCCCAGCAACCACACAACCATTCTGTGCTAATTGCAATTTCCGGACCGTCTTCAGAGGCAGCCCCACGTAGAGCGCATTGCAGTAATCTAATCTGGGTGTCACTAGGGTATGGGTCACTGTGGCCAGGTCTGCGCAACTCAGGTAAGGTTGCAGCTGGCGAATCAGCCGAAGCTGAGCAAAGACTCCCCTGGCCACCGCCACCACTTGGTAATCCAGGCTCAGCTGTGGATCCAGGAGACCCCCCAAGCTGTGGACCTGCTCCTTCAGAGGGAGTGCAACCCCATTCAGAGCAGGGCGATAGTCCAATATCTGAGTTGTGGATTTCCGGACCAAGAGTACCTCTGTCTTATCCAGATTTAATTTCAGCTTGTTCGCCCGCATCCAGGCCCCAACTGCCTCCAGGCAATGATCCAGGACCTCGACAGCCTCCTCAGAATCAGGGGAAAAGAGAGATAGAGCTGGGTGTCATCAGCATATTGATGGCATCCCACCCCAAACGCCCGGATAACCTCTCCCAGCGGCTTCAAGCAGATGTTAAAGAGCATGGGGATAAGATGGACCTTTGCGGCACCCCAAACGTAAGAGGTTGGGGTGCTGAACAAGCATCCCCCAGCACCACCTTCTGGGATCTGTCAGCCTGGAAGGAGCGGAACCACTGCAGAACAGTGCCTCCAAGCCCCAACCCAGCCAGCCGACCCAGAAGGACACCATGGTGCCGAAAGCCGCCGAGAGGTCCAGCAGAGAGACGCTCTCCCCCTGTCCATTCCCCGGCGTAGGTCGTCTACCAAGGTGACCAAGGCAGTCTCCGTCCCAAACCCCGGCCTGAAGCCAGATTGGAATGGGTCCAGATAACTCGCTTCCTCCAGCACCCTCTGAAGCTGGGATGCCACCACCTGCTCAATCACCTTTCCCAGAAACGGGGTATTCGAGACTGGCCGAAAATTATTTAAAATAGTGGGATCCAGGGAGGGTTTCTCAGGAGGGGGCAAACAATCACCCGCTTTAAAGCAGGCAGCAGCACCCCCTCCCTCAGAGATGAATTCACCACCCTCCCTGTCCACTCGGCCAGCCCTTCCCGGGCTGATCTAATTAGCCATGCTGGGCAAGGGTCGAGCGGGCAAGCAGCCGGTCTCACACTCCAGAGAATCCTGTCCACATCCTCAGGTTCTACAAGCTGGAAAGAATCCCAAATTATAGGATAGACAGGTTCCCCAGGGACATCACTAGATACGCCCTCTGCGGTGTCCAAGTCATGCCAGATCTGATCGACCTTCTCCTCAAAATGTTTTGCGAACGCGTCACAGCGAGCCTCCGTATGCTCCTCCTCTCCGGGGGGGGGGGCAGATGGAATAGGCTACAGACCACACGAAAAAGCTCAGCTGGACGGTTCTCTGCAAATGCGATGGTGGTGGTGAAGTATGCCCTCTTAGCCGCCACCACCGCCCTAGAATAGGATCTCAACTGGGCTCTAGCCTGTGCATGGTCAGATTCGGCACAAGTCTTCCGCCACAGTCACTCTAGATGTCTGCCCTGCCGCTTCATTGTTCGCAGCTCCTCAGAAAACCAAAGAGCTCTTACTCTGCGACTGGGCAGAGGACGCTCGGGAGCGATCTCATCCAGGGCCCCAGGGATCGACCAGGGCACCGGGTGGGTCTCCAGCTCTGGCAACAGGAAAATCCCCCAGAGCCCTCAGGAATCCATTTGGATCCGTCAGCCTCTGAGGGCAGATCATACAATGCAATCCCCCACCATTGCAGAGGTGAGAGGTTGCAACAAGCCTAAATCCCACCAGAAAGTGATCTGTCCACAACAAAGGAGTGATCTTAATCTCCTCCACCTCCAGATCATCATCAGCCTGCCCAGCAGTAAACACCAGGTCCAGCGTGTGTCCTGCATCATGTGTTGGGGCAGATATTCTTTGAGACAGACCCATGGTTGCCATGGAGGCAATGAAATCCTGAGCTGAAGCTGTTCCTGGGGCCTCGGCCTGAACATTACAGTCCCCCAGCACCAAAAGGCGGGGGGACTCCAACACCACGCTTGAGACCAACTCAGTCAGCTCAGGAAGGGAGACTGTTGGGCAGCAAGGCGGGCGGTACACCAACAGAATCCCTATTCTGTCTTGCCCCTCCAGCACAACACGAAGGCACTCAAACCCGGTGGACTGCTGAACAGGGTAACTGGTGAGGTGGATGGTATCCCGGTAGACAATCGCAACCCCGCCTCCCCACCCCTGTAGTCGTGGCTGCTGCAGTACCCGGAAACCCGGCAGACAAATCTGGGAAAGATTGACACCTCCCAGCTCATCCAGCCAAGTCTCCGTGATACATACCAGGTCGGCACCCTCCTCCAGGACTAAATCCTAGATTAGGCAGGTCTTATTGTTTACCGACCTGGCATTCAGAAGCAGCAGTTTCAGACTCAGGGGACTCTTGCCAAGAGTGCCAAGGGTCAGAGGGGTGAGACTCCCTACGACTGACCCTCCTTCTCCTGTAACAGCCAGCCCAGCGCCCAGCGCCATACCTCCCGTTACCCGCAACTCTACTGATGGTGGCCTCCCTCCCCTCCCCTGAGCTCCCTCCCCTGAATGATTGGGCCTGAATGAACACTTTTCTTCTCCGACGCTCACTTCCCCACCCGCATCCCTTCCTCTGGCCTGGATGGGCAGCTCAAAAATGGCCAGGAGTGGAGTATGAGGACGCAACAGCTGCTGGGGCCCTTTTGCTGCCTCAGGAAATCTGACAGCCCTGGGAGCCAGGCTGATGGCTAATTATAACTTGGTGTATTTGTGTCGGTGGGAGTGCAATTGCCAGCCTCGCAGCCCACACCACTCTGGGTTTGGCTCAGCAGACAAGAGCCAGAGGGGGCTTCAGCCACCCGACTGCTGGGGACGAAGAGGAGGAGGAGGAGGAGGGGGCAAGGCGAGCCGGGCTGGAGTAGGCAACGAAGGGAGGGAGTGCTACCATGGAGCCCACCTCTGGCCAGGATGATAGCCAGAAGAAAAAGCAGCAGAAGGAAAAGGCCAAGAAAGCAGCACTGGAACTTCCCCCCAGGCCTCCTCGGTCTCTGCTGTGCCTCACCCTCCAGAACCCAGTGCGCAAGGCCTGCATCGCCATTGTGGAATGGAAGTATCCTTGGGGGGGGGGACACGGTGGGGTTGCCTCTGGGTTGACTTCGCCTGGGCAGGAGGAGCGCAGCAGCCATGCAGAGAGGGAGAGTGGAAACCTGGAGGAAGCTCAGGCAACGTGTGAGGGCTGGGAAAGGCTTGTTAACCAAGAGACAAGTATGAGGGTCTAAATTCTTCCCAGTGGCTTTTCTGTGTTCCCCAACTGATCTTCACATTTATCTCTGTCACTAATGGGCTCAGGGAGCAGGGAAGCAAAGAGAAAGCATTGTGTGACCCTGATTTGAATTGACAGGTGGATGCATGTCTGGGGGTGTAAATCAGGAGTTATTTAGCAAACTAGAATAGAATTTGGATGGAGGTTTCTGACTATTAGAAATATACAGTTCCAGAATCATTTCTTTATGGATATCGACATTGAGCTGGGTACATTTTTTATTTTTATTTCACCTGGTTTGTCAGCTGGAGTACATTGAGTTCAGGAATAGATTCCCTGCCACATCCCAGACTGGGGGATTTGAGACTCATTGGTGGGTGTTGAGAAATGGAAGACCTTCTGCTAAAAGGCCAATCCTGTTTGCTTCGAGGTTGTTGAATAGATTAGTTTTGCTTCAGGCTCAGGATCTTAAAAATCATTCTGTTTGCTGTTAGAAAAGAATGTTCTCTGGTCAGACTGGCTATCAGTGTTGTAAGGATTTCTTTTAAAAACTTACCCTCAATTTGCAACTTGAGTCATTTGCTCGAGTCATCTAGATTGTTTTAGCAAGTAGTTTTCTGAATGGCATTGGCATATCTGTTATGTCATTTCTTCACTCCTGCTCTCTGCTTGTGGCACACTATAACTTGGACAATGTGAGTCAGTCTGTAAAGAATAACTGTAATGTATGACGTACGTCTTGTTCCTAGAGGATACTGTCCTAAGTCAGAAGTTTGGACTAGATGATTATTTGAGCCATTTGATTTCATGTTAAAACTAATGGTGTAAAGCAGAGTACCACTAGTGTCAAAGAAGATGTGTCCCACCGCTATGGGTCCTAGAAAATATCACAAATACAGTAGTCTGTTTATATGGAACAAAAAGAAATGAGGCAAAAATATCAGTGCTGGTTAAATGATGCACAAAGGAAGGGAAATGACAGACGAAGGGAAACTGAACTTTTTTGTTGCTTCTTTTCTCATCTACTTTGAGATTGAAGGATGACATGGGAGCACTGCAGGAATAAGGAAGCTTGTGTCGTTAAGCTTGTAATTTGAACACCGAAGAAGCTAATTTCAGGTGACGCTGTCTCTCAGGAGACCAGGGAACTGCTTCAGTTCAATGAAGGAGTATGTTAATCTGGGGTCTACCACGGCCTCCTTTGATTGGAGGAAGGCAAGGGATCATGAGGCCATTTGGGAGCTGCTGCAATTTTCCGGACCACCCCTCTGCAGCCACTTTTCTAAACGTAAAAGACAGAAACGCAACAACATATTTCATGTCATGTTTACTTTGCCCCTGAGGTGCAAGCTAGGAAATCCTGAATTCAAACCCCACCTCTGCCATGAACCCAGTAAGTGGCCTTGGGCAGGCCATGACCTCTCAGTCCCTCCATTTCCAATATTGATCCACATCTAATACAGGAGTAAAATACACTCACAGCCCATTCCTAACCAGCGCAGGTGCAGCACGGGGAAAGAGCAGGCTGGAGGTCTCCTTGGGGCGAGGAGACATTTCCCCCCTTACCCCGTGTAAAGCCACAGCCTGCGCAATGGGGCTACTTGGATTTGCGCCTGCCAAGTGACCGGTGCAAGTCCAAGAAGCCCCTTGTCAGGCTTTCAGGCCTGGGAAGCGGGATATGATTCAACATGCGCCAGTGCTGCTGATGCTTGTAAAGCATAAATTTCTGGACCCCAAGGGTATGGTTCAAAAGAAAGGTTTATTGTCATATTTGCAAATATGGGTGGCAAGCAAATGCCAAAAACAGAACAAGCTGCGTACCACACCTTGCACAAAATGGGTGCAACAATTTATACTACTGAGGCAGAGTTCCTTACTGTACCTTCATTGGTTATTTCCCAGCCACTTGCTAGCACTCATGCAGAATAATTTACTTCCCCCCTCCCTTCCTCCTTCATATGTACACCCCTCCTTTGCACATGCCTTTACCCAGGATGCATAGGGATGGCTATTACGCTGACTCAATGCAAGTCTCACCCAAGGTTACAGCTGTATTCCTAAATCCTGGGAACTTTCTTCTATGTATCAGTTTAGGAATACGCACAGCCCTCCCCTTTTACCAGTCAGGCCTTGCCTGGGCCTGAAACACCATTAACCACTTCTTTCTCTCTAGAGAGAAACAGTAGGGCTTATAGTTTAGTGTTGGAGTTCAAAATTCCCATGGGTTTGTATGACTATTGATTTATATCTCACATTCTGCCCCCCTCCTGGGCCCCCCCCCCCCCTGTCTCTGCCCTCCCCCCCTCTGTTACTCCCCTCTTTGCCCTCCCCCAGTCCCTGCGCTGCCCGACAGGTGTTTTCCTGCTCCATCAGGCATGCTGTCAGGATTCAGTGCAAGAGGAACTGCACCTTCCCACCAGCACTGCTTACCCTCCAGGTGTCGTGGAGTGCTTTATGGTGCTTTTGTGACACACTGTGCTGTGCAGGGGTGGCTGCAGCGGTGTTCTTCAAGAATGGGATTGTGCCATCAGCCACATACCTACCTCGACTTCCCCACTCTGACAGCTGCTCTGTGCTGCGACTTGCCCATTGCTCCGCTGGTAGCTCTGCCCAGTCTCATATCACGGCCTAGCTTCGTAGGTATAGTACATGTTTTTCTTTATGTGCCGTGGCTATTGGTTTGTACTGATTAATTTAGTATGTGATATTGTCTGGCTGGTACAATTTTGCTCATTTAAACTGAAATAGATCTCCCGTTTTGCAGCGCAGGCCTGCTCTGCATCCTAACACAAATTGGGATTGCGCTGGAGCTCACCACAGGGCAAGGGTTTTTGCATCTATCAAACCTGGTGTGGCAAAACAGCCTAATGCAGGGAGCCGGATCTGGTGCCCCCATTTTCCTTCTCCGGCATGAGCAGAGGCTCACATTCTGACGGGGCAGGTGCAAAAACCACTACTACAACTTGCAGGGGTCTTCGTGGCCAGCCGCTTCCAGGGTCTACCACCCCAGCATGTGTGCAGCTGGCCCCGAAGACCCCTGGGAATTATAGTAGGAGGTTGTTGTGGGTTTTTTTGCACCATCTCTGGCAGAACACAAAGCGCCATTCGCATCAGGGAGGAGTTTGGAGACTGCTGGTCAAATGCATGATCCTGCACAAAGGCTAGCCAGAGGTTTTCAGATCTTTCAGAATAAAAATAGGTGCTGAAATGGAAGAGCCAGTGAATACCATGCTCTATCATTAGTTGTGGTGATACTCCCGTAAGTGTCAACCAATGGGAAAATTGCAAAGATGATGATATCACATCTCACATGTTGCTTTACAAAGTGTCACCTGAGGAAAGAGGAGAATAACACACAGCTTGCTACACAGCTGGGCGATTCTGGCCATTCAGTCAGCCAGAGATTGTGATGTTTTGCTTATATTGTTTGAATCTTGAGGAGCTGGACCCCTGCGTGCTCCAAAGTTGATTTTGTCATGGTTGGCCCAAGATTTCCCGGCTCGTGATCACATGAATATTGATTTGTGCAGCACTTGGCTATGCCAATTGCCACCTCCCTTACCCAGCTGTGCACCAGCCACTGCCCCCCCCAATCCCTTAATTCAAAAATGAAGAGAGGAATGGAATAGAAGACGCATTGAGATGAGGGGTGAGTCTTGGGCTACAGGTAGTGGTTTGGTGGGGGCATTAATGCCATTGGCTGCCTCTACCACTCCTCCCTCCCATTCCCTAGATTCAAATAAAAAGGGAAATGGGGAACAGAGAAAGAAGTGTGGAGGAGAGGAAAGTAGGCGGCTAGATGGGCGGCTCTTCCTGTTTAAAGCCATGGAGTGGGAGGAACAGAAGCAACAGTCCTACACTCCTGCCAATCTATGCCTGAGGCAGCCACCTCAGTCTGCTTCCTGGATGGGCCAGCCCCATATTCTGTTGCTGCTGCTACAGTCTAATAACCTATCCCAGTGGTTCCCAAACTGTGTGTCGGGACCCACCAGTGGGTGGTGAGCCAGTTTCAGGTGGGCCGCAAAGCACCTAGAGTAGCCATGTTGAAAATATGGGAAGATGGGAGGCTGGAAAGGGGGAAGGCTCTGTGGTTGTTTTGCTTGTGTCAAGGTTGTCAATAGGCTTTTTTTCCCTTTCTGATTCACTTTGTTATTGGCAAATGGCTGAGAAATAATCGAACTTATTGCTGCATTCTCAGGAAAGCAGCAGGCTCTGGTGTCACCACGATGGCACTTCCAGCCATGACATCACTTCTGGTGGGTCCCAGACAGATTGTCTTTCTAAAAGTGGGTCCTGGTGCTAAAAGGTTTGAGAACCACTGCCTTATCCTGTGTTCAAGAACAGATTATTAAAGGGCAAATGCTTCCTTATCTGATTACATTATATCAGGCAGACAAACCTGCAGCCATAGTGCCCCCTCTTGTCATGCCAACCCACCTGGAAAATCCAGCCTGGTACTTTCTCTCCTCCTTGTTGTAGATGAGGCAAACTCTGGACATATTTGATTCTCCATAGGATTTAAGGCTTGTGTTGCCAATCTGAGCTGGCTGTATTCAGACCATCAAACAGACGTTTGGTTTTGACTAGATCACAGAGCTCAGAGATCAGAAGCAGGTTAGGTGATACCTTTAATTGGAACAGCATTTTTTTTGGCATTAGTATGGAAGCTTGAGGTTTATGGAGAGTTTACCTGATAATTAGGGGGGATTAAGAAATGGAAGCGTATGACTGTGCATTACATGGCTGGGTACAGAGACTTTTTCTATCGGGACATGTTTAATATTTCCATTCGGATAAATTCTGCCAGCGGTGGAATTCGGGTGAAAGCTATTCTGCTAAAATTGTTTGTGGACTGGGGAGGAGCTAGAGATGCTATTTGCAATATTAAGCCTCAATCTTGCACCAATAGCTCTATTTGGAGAAATACCATATAAATACCTAATCAGTGTTCAAAAAAAAAGTGCTTGGAGCAAGACTGAGTTGACTCACAGCTGCTGCTGAGGCTTACCCAGCAGTAAGGAATGAATTACCCCTTGAGGTTCTTATCCCTGAGGTGCCTTACCCCTGAGGTTCTCAGACAGGGGCATCACGATGCCCCAGCCTGAGAAGCCCTACCTCTGGCCCCTGAAGGGGCGGGGGAAGGCGGAAGGCAGTGACACGATCCCCAGAATCGTGCTGCCAATTGGGATTTTTAAAATTTACCTTCTACAGAGCCTGCCTGGAAGGAAGGTGCAGGGAGCCCTGCGGAGCCCTCTGCAGATCTCCCCAAGCCTCTTATGAATGAAAAATGCAATTGGAAACCACTTTTGGTTTTTGAGCACTAAACCAGATGTGGTTTCTGACCGCATTTTTTTAACCCATGCAGGGGCTTGGAGAGACCTATTGGGCGGGGGGGTCCATGGGGCTCCCCACACACCCCAAAGGCTGGCAATGCAGAAGGTAAGTGTAAAAAAGCCCCGATCAGCCCTGGCAGCACATTGCTGCCTTAGCCCCTTCCGCGTAACAACTTATCCCAGTTTCCAAACTTCCAAAGAGTTTGCCTTATCCCAAAGAGGCCTCCAGTGATTAAAACTCCCCTTTGGATAAAGCGGTAGCTGCACCGACTCCGCTGTATCGCTGCATAGGGAGTTAGTTAGGATTGGGCAGTAAGTACCAAGAATTACTTTTCTGACTTCCACTTTCATTAATGGCATTAAAGTTTGTTCCAGTCACTACATTTTGGTAGTTGCCCATAGCACTTGCAAGATGTGGGGGCAAATCAAGAAGCTTGGGTGTGAGAAGACTGAGTGGGTCAGGCATTTTGGAGTGAAGAGAAACAACATTCCAGTATTGGGAAGGTCAAGGGAATTATCACTGCAAACAGGGAGCAAGACAGTGTGTGTGCGCGCGCACGTGCGTGCATGCGTGCGGGAGAGCTGTTTGCATCAAGTTACATTAGTACTCAAAAGAACCTGACATGCCCCCAGTTCTCTGGACACCTTGTAAACTCTGCTGCAAGCTGCAGCCAAAGAAGACTCTATCATGGCTTGCAGGTGCATTTGGCAGAACTGGGAAGTACTACTTGCTCATAAGAGCTCTGCCTGACTAGAGAACTGCATATCCACACTCCTCAGGAGAATTCACGGGAATGTAGTGAAGATAAAGGACATGTGATTTTAGATAATATTTAAATGGAATGCAAATATTAAAATGAGGAGGGCTTTATGCAAAATATTTTAGTTATTCAAAAAGCGTTGTAAGTGTATTTCTTCATTTGCAACAAGCCTATCCCACCTTTCTGAAAATTGTACTCATGGGGCAGACAATTGCAGTAATACAGCGGTTCCCAAACTGTAGGTCAGGACCCACCAGTGGGTTGCAAGCCAATTTCAGGTGGGTCGCAAAGCACTTAGAGCAGCCATACTAAACATATGGGAAGATGGGCTGCTGGAAAGGGGGAGGGCTGTGTGGTTGTTTTGCTTGTGTCAAGGTTGTAAATAGGGTTTTTTCTTTCTGATCCACTTTGCTATTGGCAAATGGCTGAGAAATAACCCAACTTATTGCTGCATTCTCAGGAAAGCGGCAGGCTCTGGCGTCACAATGAGGGCACTTCTGGCCATGACATCACTTTGGACAGATGGTTATTCTAAAACGTTTGGGAACCACTGCAGTAAAAAAAAAAAATCCAAAGTTATCACTGTACCAAAAAAACTGCAATGAAAATAAAATCATAATCAACCAAAATGTAAGCCATGATAGAGCGCCTTCTAAAGAATAATGAATGAACCTTTTCTTACTGAAGCAGAGCATTCCTCTGTCTTACTGCCACTGCAGAAAATTTGTCGTCCCTCATGCCCACACACATTTCAATTATGCTCTCTCTCTCTCTCTCTCTCTCTCTCTCTCACACACACACACACACACACACAGGAAGAGAAAGCCTTCAGCTGATGACCGTGTAGATAGTAACTTAAAGACTTTCACCTGTGTTTTCAAGTGCAAGACTACCTTTCAGAATCCATATTAGAAATTATTTGATAATATAATATTGATTAAATTATGTATATAAAAATACAGAAAAAGGAAAGGAATCTCAGCCATCACAAACTTGTCAAGCAAATCCATATATTAAGACATATAGAAGTATTTTAAGTTCAGATTTATTATCCACGATGTGTCTTTGACCACTTTCTATGCTTCCAGCATTTTGTAAATAGTCCCATTTTCCAGTGAAATAATTTTCAAGCTCCCTGCCTTCCCTAGCCCTAACCATATCAGGCAATCTAGAATGGGGTATCAAACATAAGGCCTGCAGGATGGATGAGGCCCACAGAAGCTCTTTATCCAGCCATTGTTATAATTGGGTTCTCCCAGTTCCTTTCAGCAGTACCATTTCTGCTGAGGCGTTGGGAAGAGATCGAAGGAGGCCTCAGAAGATACTA
Organism: Lerista edwardsae; assembly: GCA_029204185.1. Classification (NCBI taxonomy): domain Eukaryota; kingdom Metazoa; phylum Chordata; class Lepidosauria; order Squamata; family Scincidae; genus Lerista; species Lerista edwardsae. The sequence continues at coordinate 475,572 of JAJKFI010000055.1, forward strand.
TGGAGCAAGGTGCAAACCAAGAGGGGAGGGGAGGGGAGGGGAGGGGAGGGGAAGAGAAATCTGAGGCAGCCTAATTATCATGCGGGCCACCCTTTCAGCCGCATCACTTCTGCCAAGGCATCATTTTGCAGGGCAGCTGTGAAGCAATGCTTCAATAGAAGTGGAGCAACTGAAAGGGCAGCCCATGTGAGAATTGGGCTCTCCCATATCTTGAAAATATGAAGACATGTATATTCTGTCATTTGCAACCAATGAGTTCCTATGTGAGAATGAAGTGCTTATTTCTGGCCAACATCTGCTTAAGGATGTTACTCCTGCTCAATGATGTCACTTCTGGCCCTCAGCAGGTACCATGAATGCTATTCAGCCTGATCTAGAACATTTTGTCCCATATTCCACCTAAGCACTACTCCATCAAAGGAGAGTCCCTTTTCTTCCAACAGGAACTAATCAACATAACTGCTGCAGCAAACAAATGGAACATCATTCCCACATCTTCCGATTAAAAACCAGTGTCTTGCATAACCAAGCATGGCTACCAGTGGTTCCTTATGCAAATTTTACCTTACCTGTCAATCCATGATTTTATCCCACACTGATTTCCAATTGGTACTTACATTTCTCCAAATACTAGAGCTACTGTTGCAAGATTGAGGCTTAATATTGCAAAGAGCATCTCACCAGGGTTGCCTTAAGGCAGTGGTCTGGGAACAGGGGTAAATTACCCCAAATGGGGTAAAAATGAAATTCCTGGGGGTAATGGACGGTCGTGCTGCCAAGACACAGCCAGGCATGCATATGAATCTATATGCATGCCCGGCTGTGTCTTGGCAGTGCGACCGTCCATTACCCCCGTTCCGGTTCCGTCGCTGGGTGGCTGGCTTTGTTTTGTTTTGTTTGTTTTGCTCTGCCCTTTACAACTTCATATTTACATAGCATTAATTAAGCTCATTAATTAATCAAATAAAAAGCAATGGGTTCCAATATGTAATTTTTTTTTCTTTTGTTCGGGGGGGGGGTAACGTTGGCGTATCCAAATATATTTTAGGGTAAAAGGTAAAAAAGTTCCCTGACCCCTGCCTTAAGGCATAATCAGGTAAAACAATGCCACTTAGGGCACAATCCTAACCAGGGTTGGAATAGGCAGGCCAACTGGCTTGCGCCTTTTCCAGCCCTGATCAGGAGGCAGCTGTGGCACAACTTGGAGTAAGGGGACTTGTGTTCCCTTACCCTAAGGAAAGCCAGGGACTGGAGTTATGATCCGGCCTCTGTGCTGGAGGCCGGTCCTACCCCCTCCCCGGGCTGATCCGCTCATGGGCCTGCCCTCCCCCACCTTCCCCCAGCTCCAATCCACCCTCCCCCGCCCTTCCCAACCTTCTGCACCAGCCGAATTCAGCCAAAGCTTACTTACCTTTTCGTGGTGGTGCGGGGTCTGAAAATGGCCCAGGTGAGCCAGCACATGTGCACTGGCTCAGCCTCCTCCTGAGCCAGTGCACATGTGCTGAGTTGCAAATGCACTTTACTGCACGTTGGCAACAATCCTGGGCTGGCACAGTAGATAGAAGACTTGGACGTGCCCAAGTGCAATTTAGGATTGCAGTGTTAATGGTCCAGTATGTTTTCTTAATAGAAGATTTCTATTGGGGGAAGCCATCAGATAAGATGGCACATGCTCTACATACTTGCACCAGACAGAAGGACTTGATATGGGAGAGAAAAGAGAAAACAAAAAACAAGCAGTTTCTACAAGAATTTCTGAGCAAGGAAAGCAGAAACAGAATGAATGGAAAAGGGCTTAAGTCTCTTGGGGCACAGGACCACTCTCTGGTGGACTGCTATACAGGGCACAAGGGCACCATAAAGTATGTTTGGACAACACTCGGAGTCAGAGAGGCCAGCACACAGACGTGCGCCATACTCCCTGACTCTGAAAGTGGTCCAAAAGCACTTTACAGTGGCCCTTGTGCTGGCCAAACTTTGCTGGCCTAACTGTGCCGGCCTAACTCCAGGTTAGGATTGTGCCCACAGTAATGTAATTAGTTGTTGCTTGTAGGAGTGCTGTGTTAATAGCCTTCATCAAATGCCCTGCCTGTACATCTGTAAATAAATAAAATTTATGAAATCAAATGGGGGTGTGTGAAGTTTCCCCCCAAGAAAGCAATAATGTGGATTGTGCTGCCCTTCTCCCAGAGGTTCTCACCGCATGAGGAAATGGTCAATGCACATAGCAACTTAGTAGAAGTGCCTTTTAAATGGTTTTCAATTCAGCTATTCCTATTGCTGCCACTATATTTTGCAATCAGGTGTTCTTTAACAAGCATTCTCAGGCCGTTCGAGATCATCATCCTGCTTACCATCTTTGCCAACTGTGTGGCGCTGGCTATCTACCTGCCCATGCCCGAAGACGATTCCAACAAGGTCAACGGTAGATTGGTAAGAAATTGTTATCTTTCTTGTTCCTCCTGTCCAAATGCTTCCCAGGATGACCTCTACTCCCCCTCCCTCAAAATGATTAACTTTCATGAGAAATGTTCCAACCTAAAGTTATAATAATTACTATAATATCAGCCCAAGGCAGCATCAGGAAGATTCCACCCACCCCTAATATTCTTTAACATATGAAATCCTAAGCACCAGGCTTGTTTGTTCTGAATTAGTTCACTTATGTTTGGATTTATTGTGCACAGAGTTTTTGAGTACTTGTGTTGCTAAGTAAATAAACCAAATTCTGCACTAAGAAAACTGTATTCTGCATTCTGAAAAATTATGCAAACCATCTACCAATTGTGGTTTTTCATTGCTTGTACATTATCTGTATGGGATAATCATGTGTGATGCGAGATATGCAGGCATACTAATTCTATGTGGAAATGCCTTTTGTATAGGCGTTTAGTGACGTGTGAAACATCAAAGAATGTTAGAGTTGAAAGGGACTTTGGATATCATCTAGTCCAACCTCCTGCTCAGTAAACTACTACAGCATGGCATCCTTAGCAGGCCATTCAGCCTCTGCTTGAAAACCTCCAACAAGAGAGAGCCAACAACTACATGAGGCAATCCTATACACACTTTCTATCTCCCCTGTACATTCAGAGCTTGCACATTTTCTGGGCACAGAGAGGTGATTTGAGTGGCTTCCATAGCAAGCAAGCAGTCTTTCCCATCATTTCCCACCATGCACTGCTCAATTTTGGACTACATCAGAGGTTCTATTTTTTAAAAATTTATTTGGAGAACTTATACCCTGGCTTTCCCACGCTGAAACGAGTGCCCAAAGCGGTGTACAGAGAACGTATGTAATCATAATAAGTAAAAAAAAAAAAATTAACAGGAACACAGTGAGAGTTTAAGAATGAAGCAAGGCCAAATTCTCTTCATCAGGCCCTTTGGAGGGTGGGAGAAAACACACACACACACACACACACACACACACACACACACACACACACACACACACACACA
>JAJKFI010000055.1:479043-494274 GCA_029204185.1 Lerista edwardsae
ACACACACACACACACACACACACACACACACACACACACACACACAAATTGACCAGGGGAGTAAACGAACTATGGCAGGATTCCAGAGGGACATCAGAGGGCAGACAGCCAACCATCATCCAAAGGCCAGACGAGATAGGTATGATTTGAGCCCTCTCCGAAAGGCCATGAGAGAGTGTGTAGTTCTTAATTCTTCTGGAAGGGAATTCCATATTTGTGGAGTCACTACAGAGAAGGCTCGTCCATCCTTTTAACTTGGGACAGAGGGGGCACTTGAAGGAGAGCCCCTTCAGATGATCTAAGAGGGCGAACAGGTATGTATGGGAGAAGGCGGTCCTTTAGGTTTGTTGTTGTTCAGTCGCTAAGTCGTGTCCGACTCTTCGCGACCCCATGGACCACAGCACGCCAGGCCTCCCTGTCCTCCACTAGCTTCCTGAGTTCGCCCAATTTCATATTCATTGCTTCGGTGACACTATCTAACCATCTCATCCTCTGTCGCCCCCTTCTCCTTTTGCCTTCAATCTTTCCCAGCATGAGGGTCTTTTCTAAAGAGTCCTCTCTTCTCATCAGGTGGCCAAAGTATTGGAGCTTCAGCTTCAGCATTTGTCCTTCCAGGGAGCAATCAGGCTTGACTTCCTGGAGAATTGACCGATTGGATCTCTTTGCAGTCCAGGGGACTCTCAAGAGTCTTCTCCAACACCATAATTCAAAAGCATCGATTCTTCGACGCTCTGCCTTTCTTATGGTCCAGCTCTCACAGCCATACATGGCTACTGGGAAAACCATCGCTTTGACTATGCGAACCTTTGTTGGCAGGGTGATGTCTCGGCTTTTGATTAAGCTATCTAGGTTCACCATAGCTTTCTTCCCAAGAAGTAAACGTCTTTTAATTTCATGGCTGCAGTCACCATCTGCGGTGATCTTGGAGCCCAGGAAAATAAAGTCTGTCACTGCTTCAATTTCTTCCCCTTCTGTTTGCCAGGAAGTGATGGGAGTGGTTGCCATGATCTTAGTCTTTTTAATGTTGAGCTTCAAGCCAATTTTGGCACTTTCCTCTTTCACCCTCATCAAAAGGTTCTTTAGGTCTTCCTCACTTTCTGCCAGTAGAGTGGTATCGTCTGCATATCTGAGGTTGTTGATGTTTCTCCCAGCAATCTTGATTCCAGCTTGTGAGTCATCCAGCCCTGCCTTCCTCATGATGTACTCTGCCTATAAGTTAAATAAGCAGGGTGACAATAGGCTGGGCCTAAGTCATGAAGGGCCTTAAAGGTCAGTATCATCATCTTAAGTTGAGATTGGAAGTGAATGGGCAGCCACTGCAGCTGCTGAAGGATTGGTCCTACTGAGTCAAACTGCCTAGCCCCTGTAAGCACCCGGGCTGCTGCATTCTGTACTAACTGTTCTAAAACCTTGTTTGCCCATAGTGCCCTGAATGTTGCTGTTATTTTTTATGGCGCCCCTAGGCATTCCTGTGGTGCCTTTAAAATACCTTATGGCATCCCTGTGAGTTCGCTGCAGTGCCCCAGAGTGCTGCAGTGCACAGTTTGGGAACTGCGGTCTTATTCGAAGACTTGCTTATCAGAGGACAAAGTGTGAAAATTACATTATGCAAGTACAGCTGAAAATTTGAATCCCTTTATAGTTAGGGGCTATGTGAAGTCTGGATTCCTCAGATTTGCAAAAGCAGCTCAGAAGGAAATAAATGTTATTCATAATGTGTCTTGACTGCAATAGACAGTCCTAGCTTGCCTCTTCTGCCATCTTGGATTCTGTGATGGGGATAATAAAAACAGAACATGGGAATGGCAGGGAGAGAGGAGATGAAGTGGCAAAACCCCACCCAGTGTTTTGCATGCAGTCCTGTCATTTCATTGTGTGAGAACAATGAATTTTCAGGAGGGAGTGCATGATTCACAGCCAGGCTCAAAGGCATGTTCTTGGAAATATTCAAATACTACGTTGCAGAGAAGAAGGGTAGTTTAAAGAGCATTGGTTGCAGTTACTTTCAAAATACCTCTAAAATGTGGTGGCAATGCAGCCGTATCAAGTGAGTTTAGGAAGTCTGATGGGAAATTGACAACCTCATCGGCATCTACTATGGTATCAATAGACTTGTATTCAGTGACTACGCCTGGTCACATGGCAAGTATTTGATTGGAGTCCAAGACCGGGACCTAATGATTTCTAAAAATTTCTGGAAGGTTCTACAGAGTTCTATTCAACTACACTTGGGCTTAAATATCATCGGGACTGTCACCCATCAGCTTAGCGACCCTGAAAACTATGGATTTGACACTGTCGGTCATTTTTTATTATTCTTACATGTCACCCCCTTCCCACCCTCACCCCTCAGGGTGCATTCTATTCGACTACACTTGGGCTTAAATGTCTTCGGGACTGTCACCAATCAGCTCAGCGACCCTGAAAACTATGGATTCAACACTAATGTCGGTCATTTTGGACATTTTATTGTTCACCCCTTCTCACCCCCCATGCCAATGGGGGCTGAACGTGGACTTAAACGGCATCAGGAGCATCACTGTTCATCTCGGTGACCCCAGAAATTATGGATTCGACACCAATATTGGCCGTTTTTGAGTATTTTTACATGGCACTCCCTTCCCACCCCACCCCTAGGGGCACTAGGGGTGTCTTACCCCTGCAGTATTTCTTTCCAGATCGTAAGGCATATGTGTACCAAGTTTGGTGTAAATCGCTCCAGGTGTTCCAGAGTTATGCTGGAACATACACACTTGTCACCCCTTCTCACCCCCCCCCATGCCGAGGGGGGCTGAACTCGGACTCAAACGGCATAGGGAGCATCACCGCTCGTCTTGGCAACCCCGGAAACTATGGATTTGACACCGATATTGGCCGTTTTCGATCATTTTTACATGGCACCCCCGTGTACCCCCACCCCTAGGGGTGCTAGGGGGGTCTTACCCCCGCAGTATTTGTTGCCAGACCATAAGGCATATACGCACCAATACAAGTTTGGTGTAAATCGCTCCAGGCGTTCCGGAGCTTATGTGGAACGAACATACATACATACATACATACATACATACATACATACATTCTCTTTTATATAGATGATGATTATGATTATGCCTGCTTTTTCTCACTTTGTGTTGAAAAGTGATATATAAATATTGTTGATAGATTAATCAACGTGGAATGGCATGGCATGGCAGCTGGGATGGCAGCATCAGCTCTGGAAAGTTAGTTAGGATAAGGCTGTTGGACTGCAATCCCATGCACACTTACCTGGGAGTAAGTTCTATTGAACATAGTGGGGCTTACTTGTGGGTAGACATGTATAGGATTGCACTGTAAATGCCATCCAGTATGAGGGTCCTGTGTCTTTAAGAGATCTGAGGTAGAGAAATGTTAGGAAAACTGCAGGGCCGGCCCATCCACAAGGCCAACTGAAGCAGTCACCTCAGGCAGCAGAATAGTAGGGAGGGGCATTCTTCTCTGGTTGCCTACCTGACTCCACTGATTCTCCTTCCACTCCCTGGATTGGAAAAAGGAAGAGAGAAACAGAGAGGAAAAGGAAATCTGGAGGGGAACTTAAACAATATCTTACTGAGGAGTGCAAAACACACACATACCATACAGCCAGACCTCACTGACCTCAGTCCCCTTCATTCTAAAACATGAGAAGTCGGACAGGGAAGAGGCCCTGACAACCCTGAAGGGAGTGGAGGGTGATGGACAATTGCAGCTGTGAGTGGCAGGTAGGCAACAGCCGCCTCTGATGTGAACTGTGGGGGTGGAGGGATGCCAGCCTCGGCTGTGACTATTCTAGGATGTGACAGCCAAAGGCAGCCATGCTGACAGTTGAGCCAGCTAAAACACTAATATAAGCAGCCGAGAATGGACAGGGCTTAAGTCAGCAGCCTCTTTGGCTCAGTGGTGCTTAAGGAGTTTTCTTTCCTCCTTACCCATGTTAGGTGACATCATCGTCCATGCCACAGCCAAGGATAGGGCAACAGACTGCTGGAGCAGGGAAAAATCTCACAAGATGAAAGAGAATCCATTCGTTTCTCTTCAAGAACATAAAAGAAGACTCATATTACTTCCTCAAAGTTTATAGGGCAGGCTATTTGTTGCTGTTGTTCGGGTCAGTTGGCTGCCTTGGCTGAGATGCAGGGCTGGAAAGTCTGTAATCACACATGGAGAAACCAGAGGACTATTTGTCAATGTGAATCCATTTGACCTAGTTGGGTGGTTTTGCTTGTTAGTTACCACACATATAAGTTACTGTGCCCTTGTAGAATTAGAATCACATTGATGATCTGATAAATATGCTAATTGGATTGATATTTTTAGAAAGTTGTTGATTGTAAATCATGTTGCATTTGGATTTGTCTCTGTGTGCTATCCCAATTATGGATTGGGGCCCTTGGACCCATGCTCCTTTCACCCCTTCACCTGTGCCGGCAAAGCATCCCAGTGAGTCTGGCACATGTGCAGGGCTCCTCCTGGTCATTTACACCAGCATCGTGCACCATTGTGCACAACGGTAGTGTGAGAGATCACAAGATCTGTTGCTCTAGGCCTTTGATAGGAATGGGCTATTAATCAGTTCTGAAATGTACCTAATGGGTGACAGATGTTTCTGTGGCTGAAATTTGTGAGTTTCTGTGTACATGAGGAAAGCAGCAAAAAATAGCCAGTGAAGTAAGCTGGATATTCTCACCTCACTAAACAGATGGGTCTTGTAAAAGTGCCAGGTTGGGCAGAACAAATGTAGGTGGTGACACTGTATTCTAGAAATACAATCCTCATGGCTTTGTATTTTTCAGTATCCCTTCTGTAGAGCGTTATCTGTACTATTAACATTGTCCATTTTTCTCCTCTCCTTTCTGTGTCTTACAGGAGAAACTAGAATATTTCTTTCTGAGTGTATTTGCCATTGAGGCAGCACTAAAGATTATTGCCTATGGGTTTTTATTCCATGCAGACGCCTACCTCCGAAACGGCTGGAATATACTGGATTTTACCATAGTATTTTTGGGGTAAAAGAGCTCATTTTATTCATCTCTCTGTATGTGGGATTGAATGGGATTTGATGGGCAATGTCACAGTTTCCAAAGTTACTGTATAAGTCTATGCATATCTATTCAGAAGTAAGTCCAATTTGAGTTCACTGGGACCTACTCCTAGGTAAGTATGTACAGGATTGCAGCCTAAATTATCAATTCACAGTGCAGTCCTATTTACCTGGTCCACCAATGCAGCAGTTGCAACTCCAGCCAAGAGTGTTGCAAACATGCTGCAAAGCATGTTTGCAACAACTCTAGAATAACCAGTGCTGGCAGGAAGGCCAGCTCTATCCTGCCAACGCTGTATCAGAGGTATGTAAAGTGCCAAGTAGCACAGGGTTGAGGAGAGGGTGGTAGGAGAGCATTCTGTGGCAAGGAGGGGTGTAACAGGGCAGTAGAGGGTGGATGGACAGGCCCAGAGGGGGGCTCGATTGGCAGAGGAGGCCTCTGCCGTATCCTATCCTCCCTCCTAGCCCTAGAAGCCCTACAAGGGACTTTATCAGGTTTGTGCAAGCTAAATAACTGGCACAGATTTATCTTTTATTTAAGATTTAAATCCTGTCTTTCTCATGCCCAAGTTAGGGTGCAATTCTAACCTGGAGTCAGGCCGGCACAGTTAGGCCAGCAAAATTTGGCCGGCACACAGTAATGTAAGTTTGGTCCATTCTCAGAGTCAGAGAGGCCAGCACACAGATGTGCGCCATCCTCCCTGACCCCGAGAGTGGTCCAAATGCACTTTACAGTGGCTCTTGTGCTGGCCAAACTTTGCTGGCCTCACTGTGCCGGCCTAACACCCGGTTAGGATTGCACTCTCGATGTATTCAATAAATGCATTTATGGTACGCAGACATAACTAGCACACTGTTCTTCACCCACTCCTTTTGGGACGTGTGTTAACCCAGGGCACTAGGAAAGGACGTGGGAAGCTTATTAGGGGCCAGTTCACAAATCCAAACCCCACTTAAGGCTCGTTGATATATTCTGCAGCCATGGTGTGTGCCTCACTTAAGTTGTGGTTGCTGTGGTGAACACAAAATGTTACAGGAAGAAGTGTGTACATACAAGCAAACATGTGTTGTATTCCCCCAATGTGTGTATCTACCACATAGTCCTAAATGATTGGTGACACATATCTGGGCTTTAAACATTGTGCTCACAGCAAACACAAAAAGTATACAGAATCTGCAGCATAAAGTGTGAATCACATTCACAATCATATGGAGGAAACAAGGCCTGATTCACACGTTACAATCTCAAATGTAGCTGCCACCTGTTCCCATGTGCTGCCTGGATGACACTAAGATTTCTTCGTTCTGCATGTGCAGAGAAAATAAGTAGGATTTGCATTTGTAAATGGGCTTTGTCAATATAAATTGCTCCAGTACTACAAGTGGATGTACATAGGTTTGATCTGGCTCTAAGAACCAAGTTGCTGGGGAAAATGAGTGGGGAAGGATGGGGGGGGGGGCTTGGGCCCCCACCTTTTGCATCAAAGGAAGCTTTCACTAGAAATTCATTGAGCTGATGATACAACCGTGAGAAGATTCAGGAGCTCCAATAAACGTTCCTCCAGCTGAGAGCAAGTATCTGTATCTGGCACATACTTTCCATGCTAAATTCCAAACCCATGTACTCCAGGGAAGAGGGGTGGATTGGAGTTGGTTTTCACTTACATCTTAAGGGATGTAAAGTCCAATCATCTTCAGGCTTTTTCTGTATTAGCAAGTTTGTTTCACACAAAAATGTGGTGCCTTCAACCACATTCTTGCTCCAATATAGTCATAAGAACATAAGAACATACATTCCTAACCATAGAATCACCCACTACAAGGAGACCATAACCCCCCTCCCACCGAGGAGCATCCTTAGTGTGACTGGATGTGGGCTCGTCACTGGACGAAGGGGTCCCCCCTGGGGGATTTTCCCTCTGCTCCAGGTTGATGTCCTCCAGCCCTGAGACTTCTTACCCTGTCAGCTGGTGAGCTGCCTCTCTGAGGGTGGGACGAAGCCTGCAAGTTCCCTAAAGTCTCCTCTCTGCCTGCCTCTGCTTCTCCAGGTCCACAACCAAGGCCTCTAGGAAGCAGACACATTCCCTGAGTCCCTGGAGCTCCTTGCACCGAGGACACACCCATGACTTACACCCCAGAGGCATACAGTCATTCATGTAGCACTCTGTGCAAAACACTAGATAGCCCAAATAGTCACTGCCATATGGAGAACACATTAACTCACTCCACATGGAATTGATCGCCATATGGTGAGTGAGATGCTGCAGGCTGTTTTTACCACTCCACTAGAAAACGACTTTGTTGGCCCACATTACTCAATCCAGAAAGGGATCATATCTCGGTGGTAGAACACATGGATTGTGCATAGAAATTCTCAGGTTCAGTCCTTGGCACCTCCATTTTGGGTGGTGAAATACTCCTCTCTGAAACCTTGGAGAGCCACTGCCAGTCAGTGCAGACAGCACTGGACTAGAAGATGGACCAATGGTCTGACTCAGTATAAGGAAACGTTCTATGTATCTCATCTCTGGGTGTGTGATTTAAGGCAGCCTCCATGTAGTAGCCATAACATGCAAATGGGCTCTGAAAGAGACAACGAAACCAAATTCCATTCCAAGGCACAATAGGATGGTGTCTGATGGATGCTTTAATTGCCACTTTAATATATTGTATATATGAAGCCTCCCTATAATAAATGGGTCAGACCATTGGTCCATCTTGTTCAATATGGGCCATGTCTTTCCACAGTTTGAGTCAGGGGTCATTCCCAGAGATGCCAGGGATTGAACCTGGGACTCTCAGCATGCAGTACATGTCACTGAATCGCTCGTTCGGACATATCCATTGTTTCCACCATCTTCCTTTGCTTGCCTCTTCTGCTGTCTTCTAGAGTCTTCACAGTGATCCTGGAGAGAATCAGCTTAATCGAGGGTGCCCTTCTCAGTGGGCAAGGTGGCTTTGATGTCAAAGCTCTGCGAGCCTTTCGTGTGTTGCGGCCCCTACGCCTAGTGTCAGGAGTACCAAGTGAGTGGATCTTTCATATGGTATGTAGACTAGATCTATGCAGGGAAAAAGAACTGAGATGGCAGAACACAGTTTTCCATCCATGGATGATCAGAGAAATAAGAATAAAATAAATGGGTTATGTTGTTGCACACAGCTCTTTGCAATTAAAAAGGAAAGGAAAAGAAGTAGTTAGAGCATACTATGCTAAGTAGGTTATAACTACAGCTGGCCAAAACGACATCTGCATGCTTGTCTTCAGAGTAAGTAATCACATCCAAACTCTACAGTAGACACTCATGGAAGGTAGTTACTTATTATGCTGATCTCTTGCATGTCCCCATCAATTTTCACAGCTGACAGCTGTCATTACAGTGTCTTTGCTAACTGCAATCCACACAACCAGCTCTATAAAACACACAACCAGTTCTATAAAAGCTGGGAAGGGTTACTCTCCTGTTTGAAGAGCTCTTCCCAGGCACTTCCCACAGCAGTACAGCAGAGAAAGCTGCAAACACTCCCAATATATTTCAGGTGGCTCAAGATATATTCACATTAGGGATTATATATCCATTTTGGCCATCACTTCTTTCCCCAAAGAATCCTGGAAGTCACTGAGAATGTCATTTTTCTGCTAGAGATCTCTAGCCTTTTCACAGAACTACTTTTCTCAAGGAATGGCTACAGAATCAGCTACAATCTGAGATGCAGCTATTCCCAGTTTTTCCAGAAACAAATGGCACAGTCATTTGGGACTTTGGGGACTCATAAAAACATCCTCGAATTGACCCCCTGGCCACCCCCAATACAATCTTTTAACCCCTGTCTACACACAGCAAGAGAGCAGGTGATGGCAGGAAGGAACTCTGGCTGCCTTCGCTTCCTCATTCGCCTGCCCTCTCTTTCTGTCTGGGCAGCATTGATTGGATCCACCCTAAGCCGATCTTTGAAACCCAGCAGCTGCCATCACCTCCCCTTGCTCACCTCTGCATGAGGGTGAGGATTGGGCCCAGTGGCCTCTTGCTCTTGGAGCTGCTTGTGATGCTTTTGCTTGCAGTCAGATACCTCTGCTTCCTCACCTGCCCTCTCCTTGGTCTGTGTGGCCCAATTCCCACTGCTGCCCAGAGGGAGAGCACAGGCAGTGGTGGCTGTCTCTCCCAATGCTGTTGCTCCCACAACTACTTTGATGGGCAGGTTAGTGAATGAGCAACAGCAATGCTGTAGGGAGTAGCAAATACTCCCCACCCCTTGACTGAAGGGGAAAAGTGGGAAGGAGGAGGCATCTGGTGCCACCAGCTGCAGTGTGTATGAATGGAAGGCAGTGTGCGAGAGTGATGGAAATGATAAAGGTGGGTTGAACAGCTTGCTCCTTCCTCCTCATTGCAGGCCTGCAAGTGGTGCTGAACTCTATCGTCAAGGCCATGTTGCCACTGCTGCACATTGCTGTGCTTGTTGTCTTCATGCTCATCATCTATGCCATTGTAGGGCAGGAACTCTTCAAGGGCAAAATGCACAAGACCTGCTATTTCATTGGGACAGGTAGGGCATGTGATGGGTCCTCCCTCAAATACAGGTACAGGACGTATCTGGGGCATAACCTGAAGGGGCAGGAATTCTGCTCCTGGTGCTCTTGCACAAACAGGAAGGCGCTCTTGCACTCTCTTCTAAAGCTCCATCCCAGTTACAACTGGAGATTGGTGTACATGCTGTGGGAGATTGATAAAAGCTAGATTGCATTTACCATCCCTGAAGATCCTTACATCTAAGTGCTTTTTTTTTTGCCCCACAGACATCATTGCTACAGTGGAAAATGAAAAACCTTCCCCATGTACAACGGCAGGCCACGGACGCCAATGCAGCATCAATGGCTCTGAGTGCAGGGGCTGGTGGCCAGGACCCAATAATGGCATCACCCACTTTGATAACTTTGGGTTTTCTATGCTGACTGTCTTCCAGTGTATCTCCATGGAAGGGTGGACTCAAGTTCTTTACTGGGTAGGCTGAGCAGAGGGGGAAAGATGCCATGTAGTTTTTTGAGCATTGGGCCAATCCAAGGATGTGAACCTGAGAGTATGCGGTCCTGTGTGGTCCCACTACCTTTGGTGAATTACCGTTGGAGCACAGTGCCACTCACTGTAGAATGACACTGTTGTTCCAATGAGTGGCGTACAATAAGTTCCAGAGCACCAAAGACAGAGACCTGTTGAGCCTGTTGACTTTCACTTTGTACGAGCCACAAGTCTGCCCTTGACATCAACAGTGACCCCAGCTGCCTATAAGCAGATGTTACAGGCAATCCAGGAAGGACCCAGGTCCTCACCTTTACCAGTGAGTTGTTCCTCATGTTTCTCATTAATTTAGGAGACAAGTCATGAAGAGCTACTGGATAAGTTAAGGACTGGTTTCCTCCCAGCTCTGGTCTTGGTTGTTTCCCAAGCCCTGAAGTCAACCCTTTCCCCAGATTTTTTTTTCAAAGTGACACAAGTCATTGCAAATCCTTCCTATCACATTTCTGTTCTGCCTCAGGTGAATGATGCCATCGGCAATGAGTGGCCCTGGATCTACTTTATCAGCCTCATCTTACTTGGGTCATTTTTTATCCTGAACCTGATCTTGGGTGTGCTCAGTGGGTAAGCATAGCTGAGCATGTGGTGTGCTACCTCCTCGCTTAGCATCGTTGACATGCACATTTGTCCTGAATGTGATGTGCAGCACAAACCCTATGCAGATTTACTCAGAAGTAAGTCACACTGTGCTCAAGGGGCTTACTCCCAACTAAACGTGCATGAGACTGCACGGCCTTAGCATTCTAACAGCTGGATCCTATCTCCCAGAGCATATGCTGCATGCTATGGAGGGATGACCAGAAGGCCAATCAGGGGTAAGTAAAAATGTTCTTCACTTACTCCTTGATAGGCTTTCTGGTGGCTTATGGGAATCTTTGGACCAATGTCAGCTATGCAATCCAAGTAAAGGACAGGAACTGTGCAGGATGGGAAAGAGGAGGATACCCAAGAGGTGGCACAATTCCCTGCCACCAGGATCCACCCCCTCCTCCTCCCTGCTCTCTGCCCTCTGTCAGAGAGGCCAGCACACAGACATATGCCATCCTCCTTGACTCAAAGAGTGGTCCAAACGCACTTTACTGTGGCCCCTGTGCCCGCCAAACTTTGCTGACCTGTGCCGGCCTAAGTCCAGGTTAGGATTGCGCCCATAGTCAGGTGCAGAGCCATTACACTGACTATGGTAATTCTCTTCTGCATTTGTTCCAGCGAGTTTACCAAAGAGCGTGAGAAAGCCAAATCCCGGGGCACCTTCCAGAAACTGAGGGAGAAGCAACAATTGGAGGAGGACATGAAAGGCTACATGGACTGGATCGTCCATGCAGAAGTCATGGACAGTGATCGGACACGTGGTGAAGGTACATCAACTAGCACTGTCTGAGTAGTGACCCAACTGAAGCAATCAACCTGCTAGGGAAAAAAAATGCCACAAGCAAGGTGCCCACTTACAAGGGAGGACAGAGTGCCTAGACCTTTTTATTTGTAGAGAAGTACCTATTTTTGGCACGTGCAGCTCAACAAGGAAGGGTTTAACAAGCTGCAGACTATCAAAAACACTTTCCTCCACACTTCCTCTTCTGCTTTACCTCCCTCTACCAAATCAAGGAGAAGAAGCTAGCACATCACCAAGTAAGAGGAGAGCAGTATTTAGCACGTTGCTTCAGGCACTAGGCAATCTTGGGCTGGTCCTGCTTGTTCAGTGTGGATGAATGCAATAAGTTAACGTCTGTCAAGGTTTTATAGCTCTGTTGGGATATGCTAGAAAAGGGGAAAGAGCATTCCTTTTTCTACTCCAGTGGTTCCCAAACTGTGAGCTGTGGCTCCCTGGGGAAGCTGCAGAAACCAACCAGGGGAGCAACGGAATCCTTGCAAAAAAAACCCCACAACCCCACCACTCTATATAGTGTATAAACTTGTAGATCTAATAGGGAGCTGCAGCCAATAGCCCAGTAGGTCAAGGGAACCATCAATAAAAAAACTTTGGGAGCCACAGTCCTACTCCATCATTACCTGTGTTTTTATCTCCTGCAGCCGGCCTGGGCTCTTGTATTTTCTGGGCTGGTTGGCATCTTGCCACTCCACACCCAGTCTTCTAATATTATTGCCATTGTCACTGGTTTCTCGTTTATGTGTGTATATTTTTTTCTTATAATTGCTTGATTGTATTTGATCTCTTGGGAACATCTGTGTGTCTGCGAATACCCAAATTGGAATGTATTGTATAGGTTGGCACATTTTGGGAGTTGGTTATCTGCAAATACACATCCCTTCCAAATGCACTTCAAGGGCTTGTTAATGCGATGGTTCTGTGATGTTCTGTGCTGCTGTCTGCAGCCACCAGGGCTGAGAGCATCGTTTGTTGAGTGTGTAGTCTAAGAGAAGAGGAAGAAAAGCAGGCAGTGGCCAGGAAGGAGAACTGCCTGGGCTTAGACAGAATTACACATCCGTGCAGCATTTGTGGAACATTATGTGTTTTTAGTTTTATAAATCACCTTGCTACAACTTAAATTGTGCCTTACTTTCTTTTTCTTTCACAGGGATGATGCCACTGGATGAAGGGGGCTCAGAGACAGAAAGTCTATATGAAATTGAAGGCATGAATAAATGGATTCTCTTCTTGTAAGCAGAATGCCCACTAAGCCAAACCCATTCATACGCTCTGCCGCAGGAGTGCACAGCTCCAAGGGCCCCTTTGAATATTCATACCCTTGAATGAGGATACAGTAATTAAATTTAAAATTGCTTTTCCATGATTAATACCTACCACGGAAAAGCAATTTTAAATCCTTGTCAAAAGACTTGAATCGTGTTTTTTACCATCCCCTTTTCTCCCCATGTTCTCATTCTGCACCGGTCTCTCTGAACCCTGCCCCGTTAAGCCTCTTTTCAATCTCCGGGTGCAATGCTAACCAATTTTTCAGCGCTGACATAGCGGTGCCCATGGGGCATGTTCTGCGTCCTGCAGTGGAGTAGTCATCACGGAGGCCTCCTCAAGGTAAGGGAATTTGTTCCCTTGCCTTTGAGCTGCATCACCCTTACCCTGGTGCTAGAAAGTTGTTCAGAATTGCACCCTCAGTCCTACAGAAAATGCTCTCTTCTTTCTCTCTGTACTCCCAGGTCTTCACTATCCCTCTCCTTTTCTCTCAGTATCATCACTGCTCTCACATGAGTCTGCCTTTCCTTTTCCCCCTTTCTCACTCCCCCACCAGTGGTATAGCTGAACCTTCTGGCACCTAGGATCTGCTACACTATATTACCCCCTGCCCCATGCCTGGCCTGGAATTAATGATGTGATGACGTTACCGCAATTACTTCCAGGAGGGGTTCTGCGGCACAGGAAGGCCATGTGCGGCCTCCCCTTGCCTTAGAATGCCTCAGGAGTCCTCAAAAAGGCACATTTTGGTTATCACCAAAAATACGACATCCCTCAGAACTCCTCCCAGACATGCCTCAGAGTGCTTGCCTGTCTGCCGTTGGGGTGCAGTTTGGCACCCCATCAAGGCATGGTACCTTCCTGCCCCCCTTATTCCTGGGTCTCTTTGTACCCCACAGCACACTCTCTTCTCTGTGTACCACCACAGTGCTATTGTGCACCCCATCTCCCAGTTTCACATTTTCTCTGCTCCTCCCCACTGAATCCAATGGCAATGGCACACAAGGCTGCTGTTACACCCATAGTTCCTCCACCGAGGGAATCCTGGAACACATGGACCATGTGGCAACAGGCTGGAAAACTGGTGCCAACTCCTCTTAATCCACAGAGAGGAGGAGTAGCAATGTGAACATGCTATGATGCAGGAATTCTCCCACCCCATCCCCATCTTTGTAGGCCTTACATGTTCCCACAAAGAATTGCAAAAAGGTTGGAAAATAAGTATTTGGAAATCTTCCAGGAGGTTTCAATTGCCCAAGGGGCCTGCAATTGTCCAAGCGTTCCTGTGTTTTGCAGGCCTGTTCTAACGGATCGTTGTAACCCTACTGGTAGTGCCAGTGACCCTTTTCAAAAAGCAATCTTGTGGTTCTGAGTCACAGTTTCTAGAGAAGGTGGCATCCTAGAAGAGCCAGGCTCTGAATACTATGTAGGGGCTCTCTGCTCCAGGTTGGCACGGAGGATTCCTTTGCCGCCATGCTGGCCTTGATTCTCTTTCTTCCCTGTTTCCTTAAGCCGGCACTGGCGTCGATGGAACCGCCTTCTCCGCAGGAAATGCCGTGAACTGGTGAAGTCGAAGCTTTTCTATTGGTTCGTGATCCTGATTGTTGGTTTGAACACCATCTCGATAGCCTCTGAACATCACTATCAACCTGATTGGCTGACTCGGGCCCAAGGTGAACTAGTCATTACATTTTAGGAAGCTTCTCAGGACCTGACTAATGAAGTGAGGTGGGGGCCTGTGATGATGTCCATCTTAAACTGCTGTGCTTGATCCCCTGAAGACCTTGTTTTGGCATCCCATTGCTCCACCCGCTGCCCACATTTGCTTTACTTCCTGCTCCTGTTGCTGTCTATTTTCACATTCACATCTATACGACACATTTGAAAGCACACTCAGTTTTCCCTTTGACTTTTGTCTTTAATCTCTTAGCGCCAGTCTCTGTTATACCCGGTTCCACATGTTTCCCTCTGCCTTTCTCCAGCAGCATCAGGAGCTGCTAACAGCTGCAAATGACAAACAAGGACATGAAAGATTGCTTAACTTACCATTGCTCAAAGATATAGAGACTTACTGTAGAGCGCAATCCTAAACTGTAGTTAGGCTGGCATAAGCTAAGCCAGCAAAGTTTGGCCAGCACAAAGTCCACCATAAAGCATGTTTAGACTACTCTTGGAGTCAGGGAGGATGGCTCATGTCTGTGGACTGGCGCCTCTGACTCTGAGAGTGGTCCGAACATACTTTACAGTGCCCCTTGTGCTGGCCAAAGTTTGCTGGCTTTGCTTATGCTGGCCTAACTCACCTTAGGATTGTGCCCCCAATAACCTTTTCTCCATAAGTGGGAAAGCAGCTGATGGGGAGGCAGCAATTGTGGGCAGAGGAGGTACAGGGAGATGCGGTGTGTGTGTGTGTGTGTGTGTGTGTGTGTGTGTGTGTGTGTGTGTGTGTGTGTGT
>JAJKFI010000055.1:498926-510219 GCA_029204185.1 Lerista edwardsae
GATTGATTGATTGATTGATTGATTGATTGATTGATTGATTGATTGATCGATCTCTGGGGAGGCAGCAAGAAGCCTCCAGCAGATTAGGCTGTAATCATGGGTGTTTTCCAATTTGAAAAAAGCAGAGCAGCTGGCTATCCAAATCAAAAAAAATAGCAGGATAAACTGCATCAGCAAGCTGCAGGGGGGGGCAGCAAGAAGAATTGTTTCTGAAAATTAAAAAAAAAAAGCCACAGAAAAAGCCGGGAGCCTGTGCAAAATGGCGTCTCTGTATAGACCAGCAAAGGCAGTTTTTTTATTGTTTCGGGGTGGGGTGTTGTTGAGCTCTCCCAGTTCCAAGGTGTGGGGGGAAGAAGAGGTGTATTAAAAAAAATATTTCCAAGGCTTCAGAGCCTGAGCTTAAGGGAGGAAGGAGAGAGGGAGGGAGGGGGAGAGAGAGAGAGTTGCCTCCCTGGGCCTGGACCCCACTGCTTTTCCAGTGCTTTACAGGAGCCCCAAAAGGCTCCCCCAGATAAATGAAAAAGCCCCTTTGCAGTGCTGTGATCTCTGCAGCACTGTGGCTGCCATCAGAGCAAGGCCACTCCCCTTAAGGTGGAATGCCCTTTTACCGGCTCCCTTGGTCTGTCACAACCCACCAGTTTGGGAACCACTGTTCTGTGAGCTTCTGCTTTGAGGAGAGAAGATTTTTTGCCACAGCTTCCTTGTCTGAAGACAGATCTGCCTCAGAAACAAGTAACAGGAAGAGGCTTTGATCTTCCACAGTGGACCTGGAAACATTTCATAGGAACTATCAACATGGGGTGGTCATTCATGTGTATGTTTCACAGTTGACCATGATTTCTCAGAATGTGTATACACAGTGAAGTACGGGCATATTCGGTTGTCTTTTGTGATAAGCTACATATTTGTTTCACGTATTATGTTTCACATGGTATCAGTATGTTTAGCCTGGAGAAGAGAAGGCTAAGATGAGGATATGTTAGCACTCTTCAAAAGCCTGAAGGGCTGTCAGAAGGAAGATGGCACAAATTAGTTCTCAACTGCATCTGAGAGTAAAATTAGATTAAATGGGTACAAGCTGCAAGGGAACTGGAATGTTAGTGTGGGATGAGTTAGTGTGGTTGTCTGCAACGCTCAGCTCTCTCTCATTTTTCTTCTCTTCAGTTGAAAGTGGATGAGTTTGAATCAAATGTCAATGAGATCAAAGACCCTTATCCCTCTGCTGACTTCCCAGGTAAGGAAGATTCAGCTGAGTTTGTCTCCCCTCCCTCCCATCCCTCCAAAGGGCTGATGTGATTTACAGAATATCACAATGCTGAGACATTTTTTGAACAGGCAGATATCATGCCATTAGGCATGACATTAGGATTCACATTGCCAAGAATAACTGGCTATGCAGAGGTGCCAGACGCTACTGCTGCTTACAGCTTACAGCTTATTGGTACACAAGCAAAATCCAGAACTAATGTCAAATAAAGAATAAGATCTGTTTGGATTATACAAAACTAGGCCCAAACTGCCTTGTGCAGTTTTTAATTGGAAAGATGAGGTATAAATTCATTGAATGAATGAATGAATGAATGAATGAATGAATGAATGAATGAATGTGATATCATTACCCATTGTATGTAATTGCCATGGCAGCAAGTGTTCATGAGCCTGAGATTAGTCTGGCAGTTTTTGAAGCACTGAACACAGCACCATTGAGCAACTATTGGCTTCTTGTTTAAAGCCTTGTGTTTAAAGCCTTGTGGCAGGCTATCGATTGGTGGGGGAAAAGTTCTGAGTCTGTAGTTTTAGTAAAGGATCTGGGCATGCCAATTTTCAATGACTGACCTTGGGCCCTGTAGGTGATGATGAGGAAGATGAACCTGAAATCCCACTGAGTCCTCGGCCACGTCCGCTAGCAGAGTTGCAGTTAAAGGAGAAGGCTGTGCCTATGCCTGAAGCCAGTTCATTCTTCATCTTTAGCCCAACAAACAAGTGAGTCTGACTATCTGTCTGTCTGTCTCTCTTATTTGGTTGCATGACAGAAACAGAACAGCCTTTTGAACTAGCCATCAGTCTGGCTTGGGAAAGGGCTAAAGCTCAGTGGTAAAGTATCTGCTTTGCATGCAGAAGATCTCAAGTTCAAACCTTGATATGCCCAGGTAGAGAAGAGGAAATAATTTTGTCTGAAACTCAGTGTTGACAATACCAGTGGTCTGATTCAGTATAATCCAGCTTTCTGTGTGCCCATGAACTGTCCTCTGTGGAAATCTGAGAGGGAATGATCGCCACCAGGCACGGATTCCTGGCTAACTAAGCTTACTCAGCCTCACAGGTGGGATAAGCACAACATACACTTTCAGATCATTCATTTGCTCCCCAAGCTTTTCTTAACTGTGTATCATGCTCTGTGTGTGGGAACATGCTGAAGTGGGGCTGTGGAAGTGCTATAGGATAGGAATTCCTATAATAATACCTTGGGCTGGACAGTAGAAGCCACACAAACATAGGCCTTCTAGTGCATTGCATGGGTGTCAGGAATAGAAGTGGCCCTGTTCCAGAACAGAGAGGTTTCTGAGGGCCCAATTTTGTCCAATTTTCTAGCACTGATGCAACGTCAATGCAGCCCCCAGGTAAACATTCCCTTACCTTGAGGAGGTCACTGTGAGCCCCTCCCCACTGCAAGATGTACCACATCCAGTGATGTCATCCGGGCGCGCCAAGAACCAGAATGCCCGGATGATTGACAGCCCTCCGCCCCTATGGCGGAGGGCTGCCACGCCTCCCTGTGCCTCACAGAGCCCAAATCGCTCCATTTCAGAGCGATTCGGGATGCAAGGGAGGGCAGGCGGGCCCAGCAGCAGCTCGCCTGTCCTCTGGAGAGGCGGCGCGGCCCGGGCCTGTCCGCCGAACTGGCAGAACGGCGTACCGGGCCGTTACGCCTGGATGACGCCACTGAGCACATCCCCATTGGCACCACTGTATCAGTGCTGCAATGTTGGACAGGATTGGGCCCTGTGTCACTAGGAGGAATACAGGAATGCCACAGGTGCCACTTCTCCCATGGCAATGATGGGAAGAATTCCACCTGCTCAGAGTTGAACTCCTTGAATTCTTCAAGAGACTGAGGGCACAATTCTAAAATGAGTTAGGCCGGCATAAGCTAAGCCAGCAAAGTTTGGCTGGCACAAGGACCACCGTAAAGTATGTTTGGACCACTCTCGAAGTCAGAGAGGCCAGCACACAGATGTGAGCCATCCTCCCTGACTCCAAGAGTGGTCCAAACATGCTTTATGGTGGCCCTTGTGCTGGACAAACTTTGCTGGCTTAGTTTATGCCGGCCTAACTCCAGTTTAGGATTGTGCTCACACTTTTCCTATCTATTTCCTAATATAGTACCCTCACATTATCAGGCCCAATTGGCAGGCCACATCCCTTGAAGTGGGACAGGGATTTCCATCACCTGCTCTGGCCTATGGATATAAAGAGTGTTGCTTGTTAATGTTGCTTGTCTCCCTGTAAGACCCTCCGGGCCAGAACTGAGTGGTAGCACACTGGTAGAGAAGTGGCTGCCAGGACCAGAGGAGAAAGTGGGCTTTCTTTCTACCTGCCCAGATACAAACCTCCTGACAGTAACCTTCTCTCGTGTCCTCTAGTAACCCATGAACTAATTCCCATTCAGGTGCTCTTGCTGCTATGGACGTTTGCTTGGCCAAGTCAGCATATAAGCCTGTCACGTTTTGTCTCTGTCCACAGGATCCGTGTCCTGTGCCACCGAATTGTCAATGCCACTTGGTTTACCAACTTCATTCTCCTCTTCATCCTGCTCAGCAGCATCTCGCTGGCCGCTGAGGATCCAATACGGGCAGAGTCCTTCAGGAACCAGGTGACTCAGTAGTACCTTGGTTGAAGCACAAGGTATGGTGTGGTGACAGTGGATGACAAACGTCTGACTGTTTGGAGCTAATTGGAGCAAGATGCCCAAGGCCTACACATTTGCTCTCAGCTGCCACTGACAGTAAAACTAGATCAAAAAGGTATAAGCTACAAAAGAGGCGATTCTGGTTGTTCAAGAAGAAGTTCTTTTTTTTTTTCTTTATTGTTTTTCCAAAAATTATAGATCATGGGTGGTTTGGGTGGGGAAAGGGATGGGATTTTACACAAGGGGCAAAGAAGAAATTCTTGACAGTAAGGGCAGCTATCGTGATTGGTTTCCTGAAACCAGTCTGGTATAGGAAACTATTTTATGGACGTCCCACAAGCTTGAAGAACACCATGTCTCCCAATGTACTTATCACAGAATTATCTGTGGCTTCAATCAGTTTTAAAATAAATCAAGCTAAGCCTCTTTGGTTGTCAGATGATAGTTAGAGTGCAAGCCTAACCTGGAGTTAGGCCAGCACAGTTAGGCCAGCAAAGTTTGACCAGCACAAGGGACATGGTAAAGTATGTTTGGACCACTTTCGGAGTCAGAGAGGCCAGCACACAGATGTGCGCCATCCCTCCTGACTCTGAGTGTGGTTCAAACGCACTTTACAGTGGCACTTGTGCCGGCCAAACTTTGCTGGCCTAAGTGTGCCAGCCTAACTCCAGGTTAGGATTGCACTCTTAGCAACAAAATGTATTATGAAAAATATCACTGAAGGTGGTGTGCAATAAAACAATCAATAAGTGGCAAGCCCACTCAATTCCCCTGCCTGAGCTGCAGGTTGCTGGGAGCACAGGCAGCACTGGGTTTGATCATAAGATGGGAGGAAGCCCTAGATGTTAGTTCTGTGGCCCTGGCAGAGCATGAAAGTGGATTTGCCAACTCACCATCGTCAATAAGCACTCTTCCATCCTCTGGCATGCACTGCATGAACGGCTTTTATGACTGCCATAAGGCAGGCTCTGCTTCCAGAATGCTAATTGACCTCCACTGCTGCTCCTCCTCCTCTTTCCACTCCTTGGAATGAAAAAGGAAGAAGGAAACAGAAGCCCAATAAGATAGGTCTGTTAGTATGGCTGTGCCTTGGAAATAGTTAACATTGAATTGCAATGGAATTGTGTGGACAAAAATAACATCTTGTTTCTTTGTGAAATTTGTCTTCAGGTTCTAGGTTATTTTGACATTGGCTTCACTTCTGTATTCACAGTGGAAATTGTTCTTAAGGTGAGTTGTACATGTTCTCATACAGAGCAGTTCTTTATTGGATTGGGTGTGCTTATTTATGAGTCTGGAGTTAGGTGTGCACAAGTTCCTTGCGCTGGCCCAGGAGTGTCACAAATGTACTATAAAATGCATTTGGACCACTCTCAGAGCGCAGTCCTATACTGTGCTGAATTGGCAAGGCCAGTCGGCCTGTGCCAAACCCAACGCAGTATTGGAGAGGCTGGAGCCTCCCCACGGCAAGGGCACATTCGCGCCCTTACCATAGGGGAGGCTCCAGCATCCCCTATGTGCCCTTTGGATCTGCGTCTGCTAAAGAGCTGGTGCAGATCTGAGGAGACCACGCGGCCCCTCAATCGTGCTTAGGATTCGGCCTTATGGCATAGCGTCAATGCAACAGAAGAGGTAGGATTGCGTTGCCCAAGTCAGGAAAGATGGCACATGCATCTCCTTTAAAAAAAACTTCTGAAGAAGTGAACCAGAAGAAGCTGCCTCATAGGATTAAAAGGTGACAAAGTTCATTCCTTCCTGTGAGATTTATGATAGAAAGAAATGGTTAGCATTGAGCCTTGATCTGAAAAGCGATAATTGTAGGCTTGTAATTTTGCGTCAGATTATATAACTAAGCGATTATTTTCTTTTTTCTTTTTTTAACAAAGGTACGTGATAACTCAAGCTTACATTAAGATATGATTTTAGAAAAAAAAATGTTATTAAGGCCTAATGATGATTATGAAGTGATGGATGTCATGTTATATCTTT
Organism: Lerista edwardsae; assembly: GCA_029204185.1. NCBI lineage: Eukaryota > Metazoa > Chordata > Lepidosauria > Squamata > Scincidae > Lerista > Lerista edwardsae. The sequence goes on from JAJKFI010000055.1 coordinate 504,826, forward strand.
ATGCTCCTTATTTTTATGGCGTATTTTTTTTTCCTTTTCTGAGATGGGCTGTTTTAATTCTAATAGAGTAAGTTTTGTAACAAAGATTAATTAAAGATTAAGATTGAAAAATAATATAAGCAATATGAATAGAGATGAAGAGATTAACAGAGTGCTAGTTTAAATAGTTTGACTTCCCAGCTTCATCTATGTTTATTCCATTTCTGTGCTTTATATAGTAGGTTCTTCCCTTTTAGTTTATTATTTCATTGACTTTTACTATAAATTGGAGACGGATAATTGTAGGTATAGTTGACTTTTCTTGCTTGAGTTTGCTAAGTAACTGTGGAATTATTGAAATTATTGAAGATTTGAATGAATAACGAAAATTGACATAGTTTTGTGAATCATAATGATTGTGTCCTTTCAGATGGAATATATGATAATGGAAATTACTAATTTTTGCATTTATATGTTACTCTCGTACTGCCTCACTTCCTATTGTTTGACCCTATGTATACCCATCCTATGTTACTGACTATCCTTTTCCTGTATCTTTATAATTATAAAATCAATAAAATCATCTTCAAAAAAAAAAAAAAAAAAAAGAAGCTGCCTCATAGACACACTATGTGTGGCCCTTACAGTAGGGGATATTCGTACTTGAGAATTCACTTCAGGCTACAGTGTGGTGCCCTTGAAAGCAGAGCAAAACTGGAACTGTAGAAAACAATAAAAAGATACTTTTCTGGGTACTTTTCTCAACAGTACCCAGAATTCTCTGCCACTCTAGTATTATTGTGCTGCTCGGTATTGCCAAACAAGTTGTGCACAAGTTGTTTTATATTTGCAGCCCAGTTATAAACTCCCATTCTTGTCCTCAGCACTCTAATTCTTGACCCGGAATGTCAGTTGATCCCATTTGCTCTCTCAGAGTGAAAACAGCCAACTTTAATACTGATAATCTGTAAAGTTCAGCTACACACTGATCTGACTATTACCCTGGGTTTCAGAGTGGCAGTGAAGTATAGCAGCACTAGACTCGCCACATGCCTTGCATGGTGAATGGATTCTCAGAGTCCACAGGAGGAGCTTCATGGTGGTACCCACAGAGTTGCAGAGGGTTAACAGGCAACTGCTGGAGATGCTCTAGGACATTGGTTCTCAAACTTTTTTAGCACCTGGACAAACTGTTTAAAATGAGAATCTGTCCAGGAACACCGGAAATGATGTCATGGTTGGAAGTGCTGTCATTGTGACGCTAGAGCCTGCTGCTTTCCTGGGAACGCAGCAATAATTTGGGTTATTTCTCAGCCATTTTCCAATAGCAAAGTGAATCGGAAAGAAAAAAAGCCTATTGACAACCTTGACACAAGCAAAACAACCACACAGCCCTCCCCCTTTCCAGCATCCCATCTTCCCATATTTTTAATATGGGTGCTTTAGGTACTTCGCAACCCACATGAAATTGGGTCCTGACCCACAGTTTGGGAACCACTGCTCTAGGAGGATTTCCTGCTACAAACAGGGGGTTGACTAGATGATCTTGTGGGTGACTTCCAACTTTATGATTCTATGAGTAAGTGGTTGTCTCTTTATACCCACACATGACCCTTATTATCAGGAATATTCATAGCAAGCCCCCATTTAACTTCATGGTTCTTTGTTTATCACATGTACACATCCTGAGATGGTGAGAAGGCATAGATGCTGTGGGGCACACACAAATTACGTAATGACCATGGATTCATTCAAAGACAGGAGTGCATAGACATCTGCAGAGGGAGACAGAAAAAGAATTACTCTTAAGGAATTAGAGACATAGGGTTTCTAATAGACTTCCTCACAGACAGAGCCAAGGAGCCAAGTCACATAGCCATTTTGGAATGTCCACCTGAGGTTTATTGTCTACTTATACACAGGATGGTCCACTTTGCTTGTGGCTCATTGACCACCTGAATCAGTCATCTGAATAGTTAGCCCAGCATCTGAGGAGTTAACCACAAGCACAGATGATTAGTTGCCCCGAACTCAAACTTGCCGTCTATCTGTGCTTGTAGTGAATTGCACATGCTCAGGCAACCAGTCACAGTCCTACCATTTTGTGTGGGGGGGGGGGCAAATGCCCCGGGTGGCATGCAGCTTGAGTGGGAGGAGGGTGGTGACAAGAGATTAACACTGTTTGGCTCACCCACCCTCCCTTGCCCCTGTATGGCTCCAAAATGGAACCTGGCATGGTGGAGGGGACATTTCAGTGGGCGGTGATGAGGCGATGAGCTGGAAGAGGAGGCACCAAGTGCTGACCCGGCCCCAGGGTGAAGTGTGGGCTGGACGCACCACTGAAAGCAACCACTTCACCATGAAAACCATGTTTACATGTCCAAATGGTCCTGTGAATTTGCTTACTGAGAAGTATCCTCAGAGAAATGAAGAAACACAGAGCTAGACCTACTTCAAAACTAATCCACTCTTTTGCTCCCCACAGATGACTACTTACGGGGCATTCCTCCACAAGGGGTCCTTCTGCCGCAACTCTTTCAACATCCTAGACTTGCTTGTGGTCGCGGTTTCTCTCATCTCCATGGGAATCGAGTAAGCACACAACCGAAGAACAGACCTACCGATGGACTGTTCCTGCATTTCTTCTGGATCATGAGCCATCTGTAGTAGTGCTATCTGTGAGACAGAGGGAGGGGGAAGTAGGAGGAAAATTGAGCATTAGGCCTATGCTTTTGGCAGCAACTGTGGGACTCTGGAAAATGATCTTATGAGGTATGCGCCTATTTTACTATAGAGTAAGGAACAGTTGAAAATATAAGATACATTTATTTCTGAAGAAATATAAGGAATGCATTTTAGAAGGAAGTTAGTGGCATCTTGAAGAACAAGAGCTGCATAAAGTGGGGGTAGGGGAAGAGAAAGCCCTGAAATTCCCAAAGCTGCAGACAACAACCACAGCCAGAATTATCATCAATCAGAACATATTGAGAATCAAAGAACTACTTTCCTCTGCCACGAAAATCAGGATGGAAACTGAAAATGCAATCAGGTTCTACAATTTAATCCTGTGGGGCAGAAGTTTTCAGAGCTCTGTCCCTGCCCCTTTAAGTGTTGGCCTCCAGGTGGTGTGGGAGCCCCGTGGACCCCTCATGTTCACAAACTGGAAGTGGGTTGCAAACGTGTTCTTAACATGTTCTGAGGCTTGGGGAGCCCAGCAGAGGAGTCTGCAGGGCTCCCCACACAGAAGCCAGTGCTGCAAAGGGTTAGTGTGGGAAAAGCCGTTTTGGCCAGGGCAGATTTGCAATCATGCCAAATGCATTGCTGCCTTTGCCCCACCCACCACGCGCACATACACTTACAGTGGCCCAAACTCTCCATGAGAGTTTGAGAACTGCTGCTGTTGGGTGGTTACTGCAAGGGTTTTAGAAATGGCATTATTCTACAATGCGTGGAGGACAAAGGCCTTCTCTCTCCACTCTTCCCCAAACCCACACACAGATCTCCTTCCCGGAACTCTCCTCTTTCCTGTGGCTGATGTAGTCAGGTGGGTAGCAAGATCCAGTTTGGCCCAGTGATGGCAAACCTATGACACGTGTGTCAAAGGTGACATACCACAACATTTGGGGTGACACACCAATGTTCATCAACATTTGACAGAAATTGAGTTTATAATAATAATAATAATAATAATAATATAATAATAATAATACATTTATTTATATACCGCCTTTCTTAATATCACTAGATTTCTCTAATGATTGAACTCAAGGCGGTTTACATAGGCAGACTTTCTCACAAACCTGAAGGTTTTTACAATTTACAGAATGTTCTATCTTCCAAGAACAACACTCCTACAGATCTTTCTTTCTGGATTTAGCCTTCTTTCTTTAGCCACCCGTCTGTCGTCTGCTGGCTGATGAGGCTTCCCTGCTGCCACCAGAGATGCAGCTGATTTCAGCACGCTCCTCCTCCCATGAGGCAGCTGAAACTCAGCTTCTAATCAGCCGCAGTTTCCAAGGTCTGTTGCTCGCAGAGACTTCCGGCAATCCCGAGCTCACGACCTTGAGATCTTCAGGTGTTATCTTCGGGCAAACGGAGGCATTAACCCTCTCAGCTAAATATTCTACTCATTTTTCATTTTTTGCTATTATTTGACATTTCTTTATAGAATACATAGCACCACACGTGATTGGACAGTATTTTTTGTTTAAATAAATGAATATAAAGAACTGTTTCTCTTTTGTTTGGGAGGGGGATTGACATGTTAAGCATTTTCCAAAATTTTGACACACCGAGCCCAAAAGGTTTGCCATCACTGGTTTAGCCTCTGCTTTCCAGCCTCTGAGAGTATCTTCAGCAGTAGAAGATTGGCACCTGACAGTACAAGTTTTAGTTCTCATGTTGCCATTGCCTCGCAATATGAAATCAGCCTAACGGCGCAATCCTAACCCACTTTCCAGCACTGACATAGCTGTGCCAATGGGGCATGTGCCGCAGCCTGCAGTTGGGGGGGGGGGCAGTCACAGAGGCCTCCTCAAGGTAAGGGAATGTTTGTTCCTTTACCTCAGAGCTGCATTACCCTTACCCCTGTGCTGGGGAGTTGGTTAGGATTGCTCCCTTACTTTTTAACTCCTTACAGGGAGTTAATTTAGTGTCAAACTGATAGTGGCAGGGTCATGAAATGATCACGTCATTCTGAATTGTTCTCTCAAGCCACTCTGGGGGCTGCTGTGTTCTCAGTGCTGCACCCCCATCTATGGAGTGCTCCCTTTCACTGCTAGAAAATCTAAAGACCCTCTAGTTCATGACACCCGATGCCTTTGTGGGCAGGGCATGTGGCACGAAGACAAAGGCTTACGTTCACTAATACCTTTCGCATTTCTTGCAACAGGTCCAGTGCCATCTCCGTGGTGAAAATCCTGAGGGTGCTCAGAGTACTGCGACCCCTAAGGGCTATTAACAGAGCAAAGGGACTGAAGGTGAGCGTGATTATGGGGAAGTTGTCCTCTGCCTGCTAATGCAGAAATGAGGACTAGCAGGCAATGACTCCCCATCTCAAAGCTCATAGCATGGCTCAATGAGCCAATGAGCCCAGCATTTATCAATGAACTATGTAAGACAATTTTCACTGACATCTTACTGGACTGTGGTTATTGGGAAATGTATCTGGCTAGCAGTCATGATGAAAACGTGCTATTTCTAGGTTGAGTGGCATTATGCCTCTGAATATCAATTGCAGGGGAATAATGGTTGGAGAGAAGTACGTGAGCTTCCCAGAGGCAATTGGTTGGTCACTATGGAAAACAGAATGCTGAATAGATAGACCTTTAGTCTCAAAAAAAATCACCCTGTTGAATATATCAAATCCAACCTCTCTCTCTCTCTCTCTCTCTCTCTCTCTCTCTCTCTCTCTCT
>JAJKFI010000055.1:510229-551799 GCA_029204185.1 Lerista edwardsae
CTCTCTCTCTCTCTCTCTCTCTCTCTCTCTCTCTCTCTCTCTCTAGCATGTAGTCCAGTGTGTTTTTGTGGCCATCAAGACAATCGGCAATATTGTGCTCGTCACCTTCTTGCTGCAGTTCATGTTTGCCTGCATTGGAGTGCAGCTGTTCAAGGTGAAAGCCTTTCCTGTGGAGACTGATTGACCTTTACCCTGTCCTCTTCCACAATTTTGCAGTTAAGGGTTTTTTTTTTCACAGTCAGGGACAGATGTGGGTGTTTCTAGCTATTAATGTATATGGCAGAGCAGAACCTGAGTGTAAAGGATAGTTTGGGTTTGGAGTAGGCATAACTAGGCAGGATTATCTGGACTCTGCAGTAACCATATGGTAATAATTGTTAAAGCCTCTCTAAGATAATTAATTGTAGCTGGAAAATACAGATATGTAAGGAGCTAACATAATAATGTCATTGTAGTGGATAATTTTTCTTTCAGTCAATGTACAAATTGAACGGGCAGACTCTTAGCTTCTTCTGATGCTTCTTCTAAGTGATTTGCAAGCCATACATTTCAACAGCAAGGGGAGAGGAAGCTAACCCTCTATCAAAAATCAAGTCCTTTAGCAGTGGTAACCTAATACGTTGTTGGCATATCTGGAAACATTCATTTGTTAGAGTGGCCAGGCAAGAGAGACCTTAACTGACAAAAAGAAAATAAAAACTGCACAACTCGTTAATAATCAATCAATCAAACACTAGTATTTATATACTGCTTTTCAACACAAAGTTCACAAAGCGGTTTACAGGCAAATAATAACATTAACGTTAAATGGCTCCCTGTCCCAAAAGGACTCACAATCTAAAAGAATGGAGAACACCACCAGCAACAGCCACGAGAAAGACACTGTGCTGGGGTGAAGAGGGACAATTGCTCTCCCCCTGCTAAATATAAGAGGACACCACTTGAAAAAGTGCCTCTTGCCCAGTTAGCAGGGGTAACTTAGCAGGGGTAATAAAATCTGTAACTTGACTGATTTGTTTTGATCTCTGTTAAAATGTAGGGGATGTTCTACAGCTGTACAGATCCAACCAAAATTACTGAAAAGGAATGCAGGTAGGCCATCTGCTGGTGACACAGCATACTCTTGTAAGTATACAAGAATATGTCTTGGAAATAATCACAGTATCACATGGGATTGAAAGTCAAACTAGACATTCATTGAAAGTGTAGTTACTGCTGAAAATGGCAATTGCACATTTAGCTCCCCCTTCCTCTACAACTTTAAGCAGAATCTACTTCATGTTGTGATATCATTATGTTCCATGTCCCACTCACCATTGGTCCCATGTTCCATTGGTTGCCACTGGTAGTGATAGTTAATGGTGGGTGGGCAATAATATAATGTCATGTCATAACACAAAGTAAGTTCTCCATTCAGCAGAGTAGAGAGTACTTGCCATTTTGGGTAGTAACAGCATGTTTTGCATAACATCTTGACAAGTCATGAAGAAATTTGTGCAAAATGGAATGTTGTAGACATCTTATGCAGTCCACTGAGTTCATGATGTGCGCAACTGTTCCATTTCAAAACTTGGGCCAATTGAGTTTATGTGGGTGCTCTTGGGAGATGACATTAGTGTGGCTCAAGCTTGATTGTGCTTTGAGATTAGGATTTTAAAATGTGGCCCTAGCAGAAAAGAAATTCTTTTTAGTAACAGCATTTTGAGAAATAATATGCTAAACACTTTGGTGGTTCTTATCAAAAAGCTGAATGAGTAAGTTCTAGGATAGTCAATCAGGGATATGATTTCTTAAATCCAGACAAAAGTTAACCTGGCCTTTCCTTAAAAATTTACGATAAAGGAAATTTCAAATTTTCGTGCAAAAAGAGGAAGAGCTTTGTGCACAAGAAACAGCGCTTTTTACATCATGATTTTACATCGTTTTTACATCATCAGGGGGGGCTCACAGAGGGGACTGAAGCTGGAGGCCAGCATACACACCCTGATGAGGTACGAATCCCCAGGTTACAAATCCCTACCGATTGCTGCAGCCCTGTCGGGCACCCTTCCCAGTCCCTGCCCCCGTCAGCACTTACAGTGGTCCCAACATCTGGGTAGGACTTTGAGAACTGCTGCATTAGATACTTCTATCCAATCTGTCATAATTTTTGATCTAGCAAATTCTATCTTGCTGCACCTTCTTGTATTATCACCAGTAATCAAGTACCAAAAGTACTGAAACCTACACATTTTCTGTTATTAAACAGTCATACTCTGATAAGGCAAATTCCTTATGAAGATCAGGAGTGAAATTAATCCAGTATATGTTCAAGAAAAAAACACCCAGGCTTCTTGTCTGTAAATGTGAAGGTTTCCCCACGACCGAATGGTCTAGTCGTGACCGACTGTAAGGGGCGGTGCTCATCTCCGTTTCTAAGCCTGCAGAGCCGGCGTTTGTCCGAGGACAAGCTCCCAGGTCATGTGGCCAGCATGACTATACGCTGTAGCGCATGGAACACTGTTACCTTCCCACTGAAGTGGTCCCTATTTATCTACTCACATGTTTTACGAGCTTTCGAACTGCTAGTTTGGCAGGAGCTGGGACAAGCAATGGGAGCTCACTCCATCATGTGGTCTCAAACTCCCAACCTTCTGGTCAGAAAGCCCAGCAGCAACAGTTTAACCCACAGCGCCACCACTTCCCCTTCTTGTCTGTAACTAACATGAAATTTCTTATTGCAGGGGACATTTCATCATGTATGTTGATGCCGATCCAACCCAGGTTGTGCAACATGAGCGGATATGGCTCCACAACGAGTTCCACTTTGACAATGTCTTCTCAGCCATGATGTCTCTCTTCACCGTATCCACCTTTGAGGGGTGGCCTCAGTGAGTGCAGAGCCCAATGTGGGGGAAGGGCATAAGTTGGGCTACTAGGAATGAAGGGATGAGGTAGGATGCCAGGATTGTTGCCAATTGGCTTGACTGTGCTGTAAAAGCAAATTGGTACAGAAGGGGGAAGCATTCAAGCACATCGCTTTGCGCCCAATCCTATCCCCCGCCAGTCCACAATGTACAGCACAACTAATGGATGCTGGGGGGGGGGGCAGAACCAGATGGCCTGGGAGAGATAGGAAAAAAGTTTTTTTGCTAAGCATTCTGTAGGCCACCTGGCCATCAATGTGTCTCCTTGGAACTACAACAGCATTTTCCTGGCCTGAGTCCAAGAGAGACAGAGGGCATGTCAGGCCAGGAAAATAGGGATAGCATCCTTATGTGTGCTGCCGTCACTGGGAACCACCATTTCCCACTCTTGAAACATCCCCTGCCCCGCTCTCTGCCCTACTCCTCCCCCACCCACCCTAGAAATGCCCCCTGCCATCTTACCTGCTCCGGTGCCTGGGAGTTACTTCCACTCTTGAGAGACCTCCCACTGTTTGTGTCAGCAGCCCCATAGCATATGACAACAACATGCTTTTCCAACACGGTGGCTGCTCTTACAGTGGTGCACTGAGAGTTCCACCACTGTAAATGCCCAACAGGATTGGGCTGTGAAGATATCAAAGGTATTCTGCACAAAAAATGCATTAAAAAAACTTTGTATAACTGCTGCAGTAGGTATTGCAGTGAGATGTTTGAGGTAAAATGTGTTTTTCTTCACATCAAAATATCATAGCTTGAGTACTGGGAAATTTGCTAGCCCCACAATGCTGTTTTGAGGAAAGACAATTGGAAATGACAGTGCAAATGAGTTTTTAATTGAGCTCTAAACTGGTAATTTGAAAACCCTTTAAAGGTGGGCACCCCTTTCACAGAAGACCTGAACATCAATTAACTGGCATCCCACCCATATCTGTAGTGTGTTTTCATTTCTTCAGGGCTCTCTTGTCTTGATCCTGCTGTGCTGTCCTATATAGGTTGCTGTACACCGCGATTGACTCCCACAGTGAGGACATGGGCCCCATATACAACCACCGCATGGGTATCGCCATCTTCTTCATCATCTATCTCATCCTCATAGCCTTCTTCATGATGAACATCTTTGTGGGTTTTATCATTGTAACCTTCCAGGAGCAAGGAGAAACAGAATACAAAAACTGTGAGCTGGACAAGAATCAGGTGTGTTACACTGGAACTCTGGGCAGGGGTGGCATGAAGTAATCAGACACAGGTATTGCAAGCCAAGGTACTATGCATGAGGACTACGAATTGTGATAGAAGTTTGGATTATGAGTGTGGTGGAGCAGGAGTGGTAGTAAGTCTGGATCTGGCAGTCTTGTGGACCACATGATGGTGCCTTCAAAAACCTTTGCTTCATGGCAAGTATGTCTACCACTTCTTTTACTGGTATTAAAAGAAGGCAGGGCGGGAAGACAGGGCGGCAAGTAGTTCTCTATCTATTTCTGTTGGTTGGCTGTGATCAAAAGCATCACAATATAGCCTGAAATACTTAGGGCACAATCCTAACTAACATTCCAGCACTGGGGTATGGGCAAAGCAGCCATGAGGTCAGACCTCCATCACCTTGAAGAGGCCGCTGTGACTGCTCCCCATCTGCAGGATGAAGCACGTGCCCTTTTGGCACAGCTATATCAGTGCTGGAAAGTTAGTTAGGATTGTGCCCTTAGTATTTTACATTCCTGTCTTAAGAAATCATTGCTTATATTAAAATCCCGCCAGGTAGGATACTAATAGCTAAATCTGTGGCACTGGTGTCTGTTGCAGCCCAGTCCTCCCAGCTTGCTGTTGCAGGAAGAGCAATCTTACAAGAAAAATTCTTGTGATCCATGATTTCTAATAAACCCACTGTGCTGTCTGTTGGGAAGCAATCTATTTAAGGAGAGAATAGGCATTGAAATATGAAATGTTTGGCATTGCTGGTGAACTTCAGAAGATCAAAGAACAATACCTGATTAAGGGGAGACCCTAGGAATGATTGCTGTTTGGCATAGTCTGAATATGAATGGCATTGCCTTTCCTTCTCACCCTTCCGCACCTTGTCTTTTGCTCCAGCGCCAATGTGTCCAGTATGCACTGAAAGCACGTCCTCTGAGATGTTACATTCCCAAGAATCCCTACCAGTACCAAATATGGTATTTGGTGACCTCCTCCTATTTTGAGTATCTCATGTTCTTCCTGATCACATTGAACACCATCTGCTTGGGCATGCAGGTATGGATGAGTAAAACTCCTCTGCAGCTATGGCATGTTCATGGCGGGATATTTAGGCAAGCCTCTAAACTAGTAGAGCATTACTCCTCTCGTGAGCACTTGCTGTTATTGCTGTTTGGAAATATCGGTGGGTCTTGCATTCTTCAGTTATGTATTCTGCACAACTTCATGTAATTGACCTGGCCTGGTGGCTATTGTTGGGGTTCCCACTGTAAGTAAGCAGTAACACTGGGTAACAAAGTATTACGAAGATCATGCCCCCAAGATTAAATTAGTCATTTCTTATAGATTTTGAGGTGCTGAACACAAATATGACAATGGAAAGACACAAATGGCTATGGTTTGTGAGAGATCTGCAATAGACACTTCCATAGACATGTCTGGTAAATGTCCACTTCTTTCCCACCACCTAGGTATGCAGTGTGTTTACTTTCTCCTAGACCCAATTGACAAATTTCATTGTCATTTTCATGTTTAGCACATTAGAATGAGCAAAGATGAGCTATTTTCATTTCAGAGGCAAGTTGTGCATTGTCCAGTGTAATTGACAGTGGGTAAGGGCAGCTCTATATTTACTCAATTGCCATGAAGGCGCAATCCTAACCTGGAGTTAGGCCGGCACAGAAAGGCCAGCAATATTTTGGCTGGCAGAAGGGTCACCATAAAGCATGTTTGGACCACTCTTGGAGTCAGAGAGGATGGTGCAAGCCTGTGTGCTGGCCTCTTCGACTCTGAGAGTGGTCCAAACATACTTTATGGTGTCCCTTGTGCTGGCCTAACTGTGCTGGCCTAACTCCAGGTTAGGCTTGTGCCCTCAGTCTTTGTTCTCTAATCAAATCCTTGCCTTTTATTCCTGGCCCAGTTCTACAAATTAAAGGATTTCTCCCTCTGTCTCTACAGCAGAGTACTGGTTTTTAACTTAAACCAATGTTGTATAAATGATCAACTTTCAACTATCTCTGCAGCATTATAATCAATCAGAGACGATGAACCAGGTCTCGGATGTCCTCAATGTGGTCTTCACCATCCTCTTTACTGTTGAGATGATCCTTAAACTTATTGCCTTCAAGGCAAAGGTGAGTGGGGTGCAAAAGGCTCCCAGCAGGAAGTGGGTCTGCCATTTTGTTTAGAGCACACATTCTACTTTTCAGTGGGAATTCACCAAACGGGTGGTGGGAGATACTTTTGTGTCCATTTTTTGCCCTTCTGAAATGCACAGGCCAATCAGATCCTGAGTTGGGAAGGTGCAGGAAAGGCCCATTTAAAGGTCCTTTCATGAGTTGCATTCCAGCCTCACCTTACTACTTTGTGACTCAGTTTCTTTGTTTCTTCCAGGGCTACTTTGGAGACCCTTGGAATGTCTTTGATTTCCTCATAGTCATTGGCAGCATCATTGACGTCATCTTGAGTCAGATTGATGTAAGTATAAAGCACTTGAGGATAGTAGGAGTTTAGATTCTCTTGTATAAGGCAGCCTTGAAACTGGGAGAGAAGAAAAAACTGTGGCTCTGGCTAAGCAGCAATGCAGCGGCAGCAATCTCCCAACTTCCCAGAGAAGCTGTGAATTACTGCATGATCGCCTGGAAAGAACTTCTTCACACCTTCTCCATCTCCAAACCTTCAGCTGCCTTCTGAAAGGGATGCAATCACTGAGCTGGGCATGGTAGCCCTTGCACACAGACTGTGCACTGTGACTCTCAAATGACCTTTCCAAGGAATATTTGTTCTTGATCAAGGCCAGCAGGCTGATGTGTCACCATGCCCAGGAAGCTTCACCTGTCCTGCAATTTTTTGTGTGCTCTCTAAATATGCGCTCTTGGCAAGGCATAGGTAACTAGCATATTTAGTCCGAAATCAACCTTGACATGGTTTGCCTTATGGTACCTGCAGAAAATTTCTGTCTTGCAGTCCATGGCAACCATGTTTCCAATATCTGCTTACTGTGTGTGCTTATAGTTTGACTGTCTTCACGGCAATTGCATTATGTGTGCGTATAGAGAGAATACGAGCAACATCAGATAACAGTCAGTTATCTGCCTTAATGCGCCTGGTGCACTGCTAATCTGCTCTGCTAAAGTTGGCTATAGAAGCAACTTTGGCAGTAGGGAAATATAGAGTGGCATTCACAGCAGGGTTCATATCTAGCCCCATATTTCTAAAAGGTCCCCTCAATACCATCACTTTCATTTTCTTTTATCATTGTCTTATATAATCTGGTCCCTGGGGAAGGCCACTGAGCTTCTTTATAGACTCAATTTACCTTGCCAGTGCCAAAGTTTTAGAAATCATTAGCAAGAAAATCTGATACTTTTGAGGTGTTACTTTTGAGTTTAAGTGCAAAGAGCTATTCCAAGAATTCAGCCATCAACACTAAATAACCATTTTTTTTTTGCTCTTTTTTCACTTACTCTCCCTTTTCACTTACTCGGGTGAAGATTTTACTCTGCCAAGATGTCATCTTCTGGTTTCACACCTACTTTACCCATTCACTTTAATTCTCTCACTGAATGTGGCTTGACTCACTAGATGGCCAGAAGACTAGGTTCACTAGGGCTGTACTGAAACAATGACAAGACTCCATCGAAAATAAAATCTTCTTTAGTGCTGCTGTTTTTTTTATCCATGCAAGGACATTGTACTGCCTTACGAACCTTTCCATTCTGTCCCTCTCTATACTTCCTATTGTTTCTTCCTTTCTCCTTCCTTCTTTGTTCTTTCATCAACTGTATATTGATGTTCAGTAAAACTCCCTGTAGGCAAGTGCTTTAGGATATCTTTTTGGTGGTCTCATGTCCAAAAACAAATCACAAAGGGCATCAAAGCATCCCAGGCACTCTCTCTGAGCTTTCCACCGGGATTATATATTGCTCTGTGAAAAAACAACAGAAAACCATGTCTGAACAGGTTTTTTTGGTCAAGAAAAGGAATAGTTAAAGCACTGAGCTTGCAAGTGAACATTTCTTTGCCGCTGGGTTCAGTAGGAGCATATATTGTAGGCATTAAATCAAATACAGATGTGTCATTGTAGGACCAGGGTTTAAAACAAGTCCGCATTTGGATATTAATTTGTTCAGTTTGAATCAGGTAACAAAATTTCATTAAGAAAAAGGTTTCTCTTGGCTGGAGCCATCTCATTACAGTCTGCAGAAGGCTGTCTTCCTTCCTTCCCCCAGGTCTCTCTCTCCAGATTTTGGATTATTATCCTATAAAAATAGTGGGGGGGGGGGCTTATCTTTTAGGATGAACTATTAAGGTGGGAGGCACTCTGACAGCAAGGCCCTTCTGAAGATTTGACCTTGAATGGTCACAGTAGGAGTTCCTGATGGGGAAGGGACATCTGAGAACACTCATTGCCGCAGGAATCCTGACTCTTTTCAGCTCCTTTCAAATGGGTCAATTCCAAGGGCCATTCAAGGCAATGGCAATCCTCAGTTCAGTGCCCTTCTCATCAAGTCAATGCACCTGACTTGATTGATCTCCATGCCATCCTACAGTGACTGTTAATTCATGCATTATCCCTCAAGTCTTTTATCCCGTCCTCCTTTCTCTTGTCTTGACTTTCGTATTATGGCTCGCATCTTCCCTTGTCTACCCTTTGTGAAACACACAACTCCTCCCACTAGTCCATCCCTTTTGTCTCTCTTTCACGCTGTCCCTCATTTCTCTACCTTTGCAGTTATGGAATTCTTTGACTGACTCCTTTGTTCTCTTGACAGACTGTTCTTGCTTCCAGTGGCGGATTGTATTGCCTAAGCGGTGGCTGTAATGGCATTGTAAATATCAGCTGCATGAGCTTGCTGTGAACAACATTTTCTTCCATATTTCCCTTCCGATTCCATGCCTTATTGTGATGTCCTGCTGTGTTAGTGTGGATTGCATGAGACTGATGCCAGAAGTGAACCTTCAGAGACACTGTCATGGAAGTACATTTCTAGAGGATGCAGGTAGAGGGGAAAAAGTTGAAAGGCATGTTCAAATAACTACTTCCTGAAGTATCAGATTAGTCCTTTAGCATTGAGCTAGAAGCAAAAAAAACCACAAGGAAGAATCTCTTAGTAAATAAGGTACCTTTTTCCTACTTGGAAAGCCAGGGCATGCAGATATATAGATATAGGTAGACTGATAGATAGATCATACATTTGTTTTATACCAATTTGACTGCATTACTTCTCTGTAGTTTAATGAGGATGCTGAGAAGCCTCTGTTAGAGATCACTAGTCCTCACAGAATTATAGTTCCGTGAATAGAGGAAATAACTTTTAGATCAGTTGAAAATGATCTTGGGTGTATAGTAGCTTTTCCTCCACTCATACAGGTGGGACTGATGGTGCTGAAACCTAAGTGGTCCCCTTTTGTGATGTGGATTGTCAGGAACAAAACAAGAGCTAGCGCAATACCAGCACCTTTCATTTGGGAGACTATACAAGTGGGAAATGCAACCCTTTTTCTTCTGAACACTTCTAATACATCTTTATGATTGGGGCCTAAGAACACACCTTGCTTCATGGAGTGACAGTAAGGCTATAACTGGCCGCTTTCAAAAGAATGGTTTTCATAGAAACTTTGAGCTTCTGCCTGGGGAGCAAAACAAAAACAAACTTCTCAGGCTTAATTATTGTACTTGGTCTTTTGAAAACCAGGGAGCTGATAATGTATCTGAAAGCACAATCCTAACCTGGAGTTAGGCCAGCACAGTTAGGCCAGCAAAGTTTGGCTGGCACAAGGGACACTGCAAAGTATGTTTGGACCACTCTCGGAGTCAAAGAGGCCAGCACACAGACATGCACCATCCTCTCTGACTCCAAGAGTGGTCCAAACATGCTTTATGGTGACCCTTCTGCCAGCCAAAATATTGCTGGCCTAACTGTGCTGCTGGCCTAACTCCAGGTTAGGACTGAGCTGAGATGCTGTGATGCTGTAATTATGGTGCTGGTGTCTGTTGGGGTTTGCTACACAGCATAATTGTTGTGTAGTTTGCTGGGGTTTGCTAAACAGCATAATTCCTCTGTAAGCGTAAATACCCTTCTTAGGACAGCTCATCTCACAGTGCCAGCTCAACAGCCACAGCAACTGTGTAGTAGCTTTGAAGGACAATAGATAAAGATCCAGCACATATCATAATATGGTATGAAAATGATGCCCCCTTCCTAATGATAGCAGATGAAAGCTGGGAACCCCCTGTAATAAATATATAAGCAGCTAATTCCAGATTCTAGTTCTCGACTGCACCCAGGTTCTTGACTCCTCCATACATGCCAAACAAAGGTGGCGTGTATCAATCAATCAATCAAAAAGTATTTATATACCGCTTTTCAACATGAAGTTCACAAAGCGGTTTACAGACAAATAATAAAGTTAAATGGCTCCCTGTCCCAAAAGGGCTCACAATCTAAAAAATGCAGAACACCACCAGCAGCAGCCACTAGACAAGACACTGCGCAGGGGTGAAGAGGGTGTGTATGAATTTAAAAAAATGTCCTCATCACAAGTTGTCCAAAAAGAACAGAGATTGACCCATTATACATAACTGTTCAGACATAATATATGGATTCAGTCGCCATTGAAAAAGCATTGTTGCATAGAACTAACCGCTTACAGCATTCAGCTTTTTCTGTACAGTTCCTAACATTGCCGTGGTGACCTTTCTACAGCAGTACCAAAAGAGCAGTCCTATGAAGCAGGTGACAAGGGCAGCATTGGCAGTGCAATTGTCAGTTTTGCTCTCTAATCGACAGTGAGGGCCAGCAAATGCATCGCTGTGAGTCTAGGACAAGATTCATTTAATTTCTGTTCCTGGCTTAGCCTGCAGGCCTGTTATGTACAGTTTCACTATAGACGAAGCATGAGCTGAAGATTTCTAAAGGCCCCAGAAATAAAACTGGACTCTCATGGCAGGAGCCATGTGCAGAGTAAAGCTTTTTGGCACAATGTCTGCACAATCATAAGGCCATGGATCAGTTTTACTCTTCATGTGTACTGATGCACAGCTGACCCATGCGTGATTTGCTCTGCAATGTACTGTGTACTGAATACCAGTGTACCAGTGTACTGAATAGCCACCAATGTGTTTGCTACTGCAGTCATTGTGCTAACACACAATACCAGCACCTTTTATTTGCACCCTTACTCCAAAGAGGCCTCCAAGGGCCATGGATAGAGGTGGGTTTTTCAGTGATCACGAAATAAAAACACATAACACCGCTTTCGGCATTTCTAACTTTGGAAAACACCAAAGCTAATTTCTCCCACCTCTACCCATGAAATATAGCAGGCACCTGGTTGGTGCGGAGAGTGCACAGGGAGTTAGTCAGGATTGGAACTACCCATTTCAATAAAACCAGCAAATCGACAGTTCTAGAGGAAACATGCTGTTAGCCTAATGAAGAATTGCCAGGTCTAGAAGCAGAGTCACCTTCCTCTTGGCAACCTGAATAGAACATTGGTTGCATGAATTTTCCTCTCTCCCATCCACACCTATGAGTTAGCATGCAATGCAGCATTATCCTTTCCAGTAGTTTAGCATGCCATGGGCTCTGAGGTCCTAGTTCTACCTGTGTTTCAGTCATTGCTATGTTTATTGCCATGGGATATATTCACAGACCACGTAGCAGGTGAACTGGAGAGACAATGCCACTGGTATACACGACAAGCCTGCTGAACACACCAGATCCCTTGCTGGAGTCTGTTTGCTTCCACCTCCTTCCATTGCCACTCACTACCAATGGGATGTGCTCTATCCACAGCCACCTTCTACAAATATTGATGATGAAAGCGGCCGGATCTCGATCACCTTTTTTCGCCTTTTCCGTGTCTTACGGCTGGTAAAACTGCTGAGCCGAGGAGAAGGAATTAGAAACTTGCTTTGGACCTTCATCAAGTCCTTCCAGGTAAATGTATTCACAATGAACCCAGCTCCAGTGCAGGAAGGATTTGAGGTGGATGAGCAAAGGGCCTGCATTGCAACCAGCAATTCCCATTGCCTTTCTATGTCAATGTTTTGTATGCTCCATTGGATTCTTCTGTGCTTTGTACTGCAGGCGCTGCCACATGTGGCCTTGCTGATTGTGATGCTGTTCTTTATCTATGCTGTGATTGGGATGCAGGTAAGGATGCACAGAAAGAGCATCTTCCATCAGCAGAGAGGTGCAACTGCTTCAGAGATCCTGTCCTCCTCCTCCCTGGAAGTCTTGCTTGTTTTCAGCTCCGTTCCCTCTGAAGAGTCTGGAGTTCTGTTCATTCTGCAATGGTGGGCAGCGGTATACCAAGGTCATTTGGCACCCATTTATGGGCACCCAGGGCCCATAAATTTTTGGCACTCCCATGACAAAATTATTTTCACTAATAGTTGTACATGAAACAAATACCGTATTTCCCCAAGTATAAGACGCACCTTTTTTCAAACAATTGGGGCGCTAAAAACTAGGTGCGTCTTATACAAGGCACGTGAGCACGTGCACCCTCGCCGGTCCTTTGAGACAAGCAGGAGCACGGTTCTCCGCACTCCCGCTTGTCTTAAAGGGCCGGAGGCAGCGCTGCCACCGGCTCTTTCAGGGGATCGGATGCACGTGCATCCGATCCCCTGAAAGACCCGTCCTTTGAGACAAGCAGGAGCACGGTTCCCCGCGCTCCCGCTTGTCTTAAAGGGCCGGAGGCAGCGCTGCCACCGGCTCTTTTAGGGGATCGGATGCACGTGCATCTGATCCCCTGAAAGACCCGGCGGCAACGCTGCCGCTCGCCGGTCCTTTGAGACAAGCAGGAGCACGGTTCTCCGCGCTCCCGCTTGTCTTAAAGGGCCGGAGGCAGCGCTGCCGCTTGCAGGCTCTTTGAGACAACAAGAGCACGGAGAACGCAGCGCTGCCTGAGCGGGCAACGCTGCGGTCTCGGCTCTTTAAGGCAACTGGGAGCACGGAGAACGCGTTATCTGTGCTCCCGCTTCCCTTAAAAAGCCGTCAGGAGCATGGAGAACGCAGCATTTCCTAACGCCCCCTGCCGCTTCTAAGAGGGGGGCGGGGCGCCAGGCAGCATGTTATCATTGGGCGCCATTTTACATTAGGTCCGCCCCTGGGGGGGGGGGGTGGAAGCATTTTTCCCCGCTTGTTGGCAAATTGTAACCTAAAGACACGTTCTGCCCAGAAATGGCTCAGAGAAGATTTTCGTACAGTGCTGAATTCAAATTACAAGTGATCAAGTTTGCAAAAGTGAATGGAAATCGTGCTGCTGAACGTAGATTTGGTCCTCCTCCAACTGAGAAAACCATCCGAGACTGGCTACGGGAAGAAGAAACCTTAGTCTAAATGCCACGGCGGAAGAAGGCCATGAGAGGCAAGTCAGCAAAATGGCCTGATTTAGAGACGGAATTGAAGATATGGATAGAAGAGCAAAGGGCAATTGGAATTCCTGTGTCCACAACGATGGTTCAGCATGAGGCAAGAAAAATTGCTGATGAAAAAGAAGTTACTGATTTCAAAGGAGGACACAATTGGTGCTTCAGGTTCATGAAACGGAATGGACTAAGCATGCGCACACGCACCAGACTTGCCCAAAAGATGCCTGAAAGCTATGAGGAGAAGGTACTCAAATTTCATTGGTTTGTCATTCAATGCCGGAAGACACATCAGTTTGAGTTGGGACAGATTGCAAATATGGACGAAGTCCCCCTTCAGTTTGATGTCCCAAGTAACAGAACTGTTGATAAGAAGGGGGTGAAAACTGTAATTGTGAAGACAAGTGGACATGAAAAGAGCCATTATACAGCTGTTCTAGCTTGTTGTGCTGATGGAACCAAGCTGCCTCCTATGCTGATTTTCAAACGTAAAACAATGCCAAAAGAAGACATTCCCCGAGGAGTGATTGTCCACGTTCATGAAAAGGGTTGGATGGATCAGAATGGGATGAAGATCTGGTTTGAGAAAGTTTGGAGCAGGAGACGAGGTGGGCTCTTACGCAAACCTGCCCTATTGGTGCTTGATCAGTTCAGGGCACACATAACACCAAACACAAAGCAGATTGCTGCAGAGCAAAAAACAAAACTTGCCGTCATGCCTGGAGGTTTGACATCCCAGCTCCAACCACTCGATGTCAGCATTAACAAACCGTTCAAAGCTACCATGAGAGACGAATGGAACAAATGGATGAAGTCTTCTGGGGACAATTTGACACCAGCAGGAAGAGTGAAGAAACCAACTATAGGAGAAGTTTGCGCCTGGGTGAAAAGATCCTGGGATAATATTAAGATCGAGATCATTATCAAATCATTTAAGAAATGTGGCATTTCAAATGCCTTAGATGGAACTGATGACGATGCAATATATGATGACAGCGATTCGTCATCAACCACAGATGAGGACAAGCTGATGGATGAGAGTTTTGACAGTGACGAGTAGTTTTAATAAAACTTGAGTTCAGTAACTTTATGTGTGGTGGTACATTTTTTTTCAAATTTCTGGCCCCAAAATTAAGGTGCGTCTTATACATGGGTGCGTCTTATACATGGGGAAATACGGTAGCAATAATGGCCAGAGAAGAGCACAGACAGTAAACATTCTCTCTCTCTCTCTCTCTCTCTCTCTCTCTCTCTCTCTCTCTCTCTCCACACACACACACATATACACTCTGTGGGGCCTTGTAATCTGCAAATTTGGTACCCATGGATTTTTTTCATTGAAATTATGATTCAATGAACATATGATGATCTAATAGAGATGGGAAGGGTCCCATAAAAAACTTTGTATGCCAAAAAGGGGCCCAAAAGAAACCTTGTACCCCCTGATAAAATTCCTCTGCACTTATTTTCAGGGGGGCTCCCATCCAGGAAAGCGCTGGCTACAATCTTATGCGTTGGGGTTATCTGGGAATAAGCCCTATTGGACTTAATGGGGTTTACTTCTGAATAAACATGCATAGGATTGCAGTGCTCATTTCCTTTGGGAATAGCCTAAAATGCAGGCATGGCCTGATGGGGTTCCATTCCGGACTCCCCTGTGGATACCTGATACTGGGGAGCCTTTTTAAAGATAAGGGAACATTAGCCGTTTTGCTGCAACAAGGTAAAAGAAGAGATTTGTTTAATGTTCCCCTATCTTTTTAATAGGGACGTGGTGACGCTGCAGGTTAAACCGATGAGCTGCTGACTGGAAGGTTGGCAGTTCATGACGATGGAGAGAGCTCCTGTTGCTTGTCCCAGCTCCTGCCAACCTAGCAGTTCGAAAGCACATAAAAATGCAAATAGATAAATAGGTACCACTTTGGTGGAAAGGTAACAGTGTTCCGTGTGCCTTGGCATATAGTCATGCTGGCCACATGACTATGGAAACTTGTCTTCGGACAAACACCGGCTCTTCGGCTTAGAAAAGATGAGCACCGCCCCCTAGAGTAGGTCACAACTAGACCATGTGGTCATGAAGAAACCTTTACATTTTATCTTTTTAATAGGCATCACAGTATCCATGGAATCCGTGGATATCTGAAACCATGGATACCAAATCAGTGGATACTGGGGCTCACCTCTATTAGTGAGAAACTAAAGCGTTGAAGTACTGTGGATGTCTCAACAACAAGTTCCTCCTGCCAATAATGAATGAATGTTTTGCTTTACAGATGTTTGGGAAGATTGCTCTGGTAGATGGAACCCAAATAAATCGGAACAACAACTTTCAGACTTTCCCACAAGCCGTGCTGCTACTTTTCAGGTCGGTGTATCATTACATCCCCTCTCTTGGATAAAGGCTCTTTACCCATTTCCACAATGCCCAAGAATGCAGAGTTGCTGCCTCTTTTTCACCTTTCCTCTGCAGATAGCCTCTTTTTCTTTTCACAGCATCCTTGAGCAAAGAGACATTAAAATCCTTCCCCAAAAGCACTATTATCGTGATCAATTTGAGAATGAGGACCAAGTATATTCCCTTGCTTGGTTCAAATGTTAGCATAACCGTGTTGCCACTGAAACTAGCTTTGCTGTGATCAATGAACCACAGACCAGTGCAAGAGTGTTTCAACTCACTTTTCATGTGTCTGGCCATGGGGTCTCCTGGAAAGTACCCAATCTAGTCCCAAGAGAAGTGCAGTGCTGGTGCTAGTACTACCCACATTATCCAGTGAACAGCCATGTGGAGTGATGCTAAAACGTGTCCATTTGAATAGTCAAGCCATGGAAGAGAGTGAGTCTTCCATGATTTGTGTTCCATGTTACATTTTCATTCATTGACGCTAGTGCAACATACTCCCTCGAACCAGCAGTTTACCAGCGTCACAATGCAAGCAAGCATCACAATGCAGACGAAGGCGTTGGCAAGCTAATCTTCTTTTCTTCACTCCCCTGTCCTATGAGGAAATTACATCCAGAAAGCCTAGGATTTAAGGATTAGATTTATCTTGATCATCCTATCAATATTGTTTACAGGAAATGTCTGGTTGAATAAATATAACATGTGGGATTTCTTAAAAGAAACATTGTTAATATTAAGTGTCCATAGGCATCAGCATTTGCCGCTGGTAATATCCGGTCTTACAGCAAGCTAAATAATAGCAGCAACATTCCAAAAGAATGGTTCAATAGTCGGAATTCTAAAGGGGAGACCCAAGAGGCATTTTGAAAGATACACAGTACATATATTCATCACAGTCTCAACTCAAGGCCAGATGCCACTAATCTTGTACTTGCTGCTTCCTCACCTGTCCTAGAAACTGACTTCTTTCTACTCTGGAGGTTCTGACATAGCTAAATAGTGACATGGGTTGATGGATAGCTCTCATAACTTTTGCCATTTACTATATTCAGTCCAGTCATCAAACTAGTGCCCAGTGTGTGAAACTTCATCTTCTTATACTGGACTGGCTGATAAAATTCTTCTCCTAAGCTGCATTGCCCTGTCAAGATCAGCTCCCCAAATTCCCCTGTTTGCTGTTTTTCTTTGCTAGTACTCTGTCCAGGAATAATATTTTTGGGTTTCCTAGCAAGGTTCAGCTTTTTTTATTTTACATGCAAAAGGAAAAAAAAAGGAATGTACAAAACAAAGAATATAACACAAATATGTAGTGACAAAAAACCCTATTGAAAAGTGCACTACTAAATACAAATATAGTAAATGCAATTGCCCTGGATTTGAGAGAAGGAAAAAAGGGAATATAGAGGTTCAGTGTTAAACATCTTTGGCCTGGAGGAAAAAAAAATCAGACTCACTGCATACCTAACTTACACTGGTTTATAGTTTTGTGTGCCAACACATCACCTACTTGAAGAAGGATTCAGCTTTGGAGCAGGCACACTGCATCATATTCCTTAAGATCTCATTATGCTGTGTTCCAAAACTGGCCCTTATTCGTGACTTTTTTATTTTAGCAACTCAGAATGAGGTTCTGGAAATAAAGGATTTTCAAATTAAAAAATGGGGACCAGCATTCATGCAATCTAATCCTGTATAATATGAAATTACAAGCATTGCCCTGTCCCCATTTACTGTCCATTCCATGGGTCATCTTCTAATACCTGGAAACAACGTTTCCAAATTGTGACCCAATTTTTGTTGGGTTGCAAAACTGACCGAGCAGATTAGGCGATGTGCGTCAAGAGTTAAACAAACCGCTACTTGGGGTGGGGGGGGCACTGCTGCCCAATCACCTTGATAGCCACACCCTTTGGCATTTATGAATCAGGCAGCAGCCTGTAGGGCTTCTGAAACGTTTGGGAACCACTGTTCTAATGCATTCAGGAAAGGGGCCTCTACTGTATCTCACCATGTATCTTTCCCTCTAGGTGTGCAACAGGTGAGGCCTGGCAGGAGATCTTACTGGCTGCCAGCTATGGGCAGCTGTGTGACCCCGAGTCTGACTTTGCCCCTGGAGAAGAATACACTTGTGGCACAGGCTTTGCTTATTTCTATTTCATCAGCTTCTACATGATATGCGCATTCCTGGTATGTACTTTTTGCTTTCCTGTCCTATAGTTTCGTCCTGAGCAATTCACATGTATTTGCAGCAGGAGAATAAATGTGGCACTGATGTAATTAAGTAAAGCCAAACGAGATGTGATAGGACTATCGTTCACAAATCTACCCATTCACAAATGAAAAGGGAGGATGGGAGATGCATGTTTTACTTTTGCAGTAAGAGGAGCGCAAGACTGAAGAACATACCCTCTTCCCAGTTCAAACTGCAGCCCAATGCAGCCACTACTCTCAAATAAATCTAATCCTGCAATTACACACTGGCCTGGCAAGTGTCACCTGTCCTTTGGCCCTGACTGAATGCTTTATATGCAAATGCAGACTCATCAGATGCTACACCTCCTTTACATTGCACTTTGCAAGTGTCTAACAGGCCAATCCTATCTAAATCCCTACACAGCAATGCAGCAGCACAGCACTGTAACACAGCAAATCCTGCGGGGGATTTTCAGCTGCTGGAGGTCTCCTCGAGGCAGAGACAATTGTCCCCTTGCACCAGGGTAAGCCCAATTGAGCACCAGCTCAATTGATGGTGCAAGTCCATTTTGACCTGGGAAAGCGGATCAAGCCCAGGGAAAGGGTTCAGAATACCCCACTACCACCAATGCCACCCCCTCCTGGGACTGATCCACCTTCCTTGTTGCCCCCGTCGCCGCCACCACCACCAATAATTTTTTAGAGAGTTGGTTTGAGAGAGGGATCCCTGTTTGTGATACACTTTTCCCACTTCCATCTCAACCAAAACAGGTCACACAGGCTTTTGCATTGTCTCAAAGTGTGCAAACCCTGTTTCATCAGAGTGGGAGGGGGACAGTGAGAGAAAAGAAATGAACACATGCACCATGGAAGGCAGTGCCTCGCTCTCAAACCATTCTCTCCAACAAAACTGCTGTCCCTCATCTTGCCCCTGCCCTGCACATAGTACAGTTCATTCTCCCTGATGACAGGTTGTTAATAGGACTCCAGGAACTGGTGTTAGGAGCTGCTGATTTCCAATCTCTATGACTCAGGCATTTTTTCCCCTGAGCTTTGAAGTGTTGATTTGCCAGAATTCCAAATCGCAGGGAGAGAGCCCGCCTGACAAACACGGTGCCTGGGGACTGCAAGAGTGTGGCTATTTGGTGCATGGGCACTGAAGGATGAGGTCCCTCTGCATCTGGGTCCAATGCACCTGATGTATAAAGAGTGACACCTGTACCTGTACCTCCTTTCATCATCATTCTTATTGCCCTTCAAAAGTGCTGCAGTGCTTACATATCAAAGGCTAATTGTGATTGTGGGAAGGACAAGGTTGTATGAGTGAGTGGTATCTTGAATCATGGGTTGTATTTGTGACAGCATCTTAATACAATGATCAGCTCTCCACTAGTATACTTGCAGTGCAGCCCTGTGTGTGTCTACCCAGAAGTGAGGCCCACTGACTTTAATGGGACTTACTCTCACATAAGTGTGTGTAGGATTACAACATTAACTTGGCTCATTGCCTGGCAGTGCAATGCTATAGCCCCCTTGCGCCAGCACTAAGCTCTTGCGCCGGCCGAACGCTGTTGCAAATGTGCCGTAAAGCGTGTCCGTGTTGGCGCTAGGCCAGCGCTGGGCCAGCACAAGCAGCAGTGCTGGCTCTCGGGCACCGCCGCAACCATCGGCAGCGCCGGCCATACACCAGTCAAGCATCAGCGGCGCTCAGTCAGCGCAGGGTCTCCGCGAGGGCATTCCAGAGGCATTCCGGGGGCATAACTGGGTGGCGCAGTGGGCGGAGACAGTGGTTGTGGCACGGTTGTGGCACAGGACGGCCATAGTGCCAAATCCTAAACTCCATCCCCAGCCAGGGTGGCCCTGATTCGGGCTGCTTCTGTGCACGTTCCTCTGCGCCTGCAAAGCAGCAGGCACAGATCCAAGCAAGCCCATAGGGGTGACTGGGGCTTACGCGGGTGCAAGGGGAGAACCTCCCCTTGTCCTGGTTGTTGCTGCTGCTGTCTCCTAATGGGCCTTAGGATATGGCCCTGCTATGTCGGCCTTACTAGGCCGGCATAAAATAGGATTGCGCTCTGAGTGTGCACATGAAATGGCCATATGAAATCCGCTTCTGAGACTTGAACCAACCACCATTGCAAGATGTCTGCCTGCACTTTTAAAACTGTTTAAACAGATATGTAGCCAAGAATTTCCTGAATATTGCTGGTTGCTGGGGCTCATCAATTTGACTTAATCAGGCCTTTGCTTCGGCAACTACACTGGCTGCCAGTTTGTTTCCAAAGTGCTAGTTTTGACTTTTAAACCCTTTTATGACATGAGACCAGGATATGTAAGGGACTGCCTCCTTCCATATAATCCTACCCATTCTCTCAGGTCATCAGAGGGGGCCCTTCTGACTGTGTTGCTACCAGGAGAGGTGAGGGGCGTGGCAGCTAGAAATAGGGCCTTCTCAGTGGTGGCTCCGCATTTATGGAATTCCCTCCCCCTGGAATTCAGAACGGCTCAGTCTGGAGTCCTTATGGCAGGGCTTCAAAACTTTTATTCATTCAGGAAGGCTTCTCTGACTGACATTGTGGGCTGATGTTTTTAATGATATGAATTTTAATAGTTGTTTGATCATTTAATCATTTTTATGCTTAATGTTTTTAGTATTGGTTTAAATTAGTATAAGTTTTATGTTGTAAGCCGCCTCAAGTGCCCTTGAGTATAAAAATAAATATTTTGCCTTGTTGTCAGAGAAATCCAGCCAGCTACTTCTGAAAAGCAGAGGGAAGGGGCTGCTGTAAAGTCAAGTGCAACTCTCATGCTAAATAAACTATTGTTTGATTATGCTTCCTTCCACTGTATGTGGATTGTTGTACAGTACATACAAAACTGAATCAGACGTTTCGTGGCAGACCGATGGCTCAGTGGTTAGGTGCCTGCTTTGCATACAGAAGGTTCTGGACAGCAATGCAGTTTCAAATTTTGAAATGCAGGAGGTGTGCCTCCATGACCATATGCCACTAAGGGCCCAATCCAATCGAACTTCCTAGTGCCAATGCAGCTGTAATGCAGCCCCACGATAAGGGAACAAACATCCCCTTGCCTTGAGGATGCCTCCATGACTATCCCCCCACCACAGGATGCATTGCATACCCCATCGGCATGGCTGCATCAGTGCTGGAAGTCGGATAGGATTTGGCCCTAAGACTATAAACAAAAACATGCAACTTTGAATTTCTTCATTGGAGTGTTTGTTCTGTTTACATCCACTATGTTTACATTACTATGTCTCCTCATCCAATGAAATGCAGGAAACAAATCCCACTTCCCTTCCAGGGGGCAAGATCCAGTTGTAACTACTTCATTCATCCATCCTTTTCCCTTCTGTCTGGGGCAGGGCAAACTAGTACTTATGACTCTTGCCTTCTGATGCTGCTGCTTCTTCTTATGCAATAAGGTCCTTTGAAAAATGTGTTCGCGAAAGTGCCAGAGCACTTTTGCTGATTATCCCAAGACTATGCAAGAGAAGTCTTGGAGTTCCACTCCTCCCTGGACCTCCTGGACCACACCGTTGGTCCCAGGGTCAATCCCCAGCATCTCTGGATAGAGAAATTTCTGAAACCCTGGGGAGCTGCCACCAGTTATGAGTTGTCAACACTGGCCTAGATGGACCAATGGTCTCACTATTGTGCAGCTTCCTATGATGACCCTCTTCTTCTTGCCAAGTATTAACTGTAACTGGCAGCTGCTTTGCAGAATCTGTTCCCCGGGAACTGGAGATGCCAGGGACTGAACTGGAATCTTCTGCTTGCTAAGCATGTGCTGTATCACTGATCTATGGCCCCTCCCTGACCACAGGTCTTTAGCTGGGTTTATTTTGGTGGAGGTGTCAGCAGCACAGCCCTCTCTGCCACTTTCCCAATGCCTTGTGTTGGTGCATCTTGCCTTAGATTATCAACCTCTTTGTTGCTGTCATCATGGACAACTTCGACTACCTCACGCGGGACTGGTCCATATTGGGTCCCCATCACCTCGATGAATTCAAAAAGATCTGGGCAGAATACGACCCTGAAGCCAAGTGAGAACCCTATCCATAAGCTTGTAGATTACTGGGCCTGAATTGTCACTTGCAGCGGCTCTTAGTGTGGTCTCTTAGAAGTTTGCTTATGTATAGGATTTTATAACTTACCTTTCCCCCTAAAACATAGGATTTCTTTCTATTATATATACCACTATATACCTCGATTTTAAGATAAAACTCGGATCTCCTAAGATAATTTAAATTGCATCAGATTTATCTGAAAGTATGTTTAGAATATAGATGTCAGATAGCTAATTTTCCTGCTCTTGCCGTGATCACTGGCTATAATTTTGAAGCGTTCCCCATTACAAAAGGGTCTGAGATCTGCAACTTCAAATTTGGCACACGTAATATGGTCCCACACTGTGGCAGGTTAGGTTTAGGATGGCTAACACTTCTAGAGACAGAGCAGCTGAGAATAAGATTGTGATGTTTCACATTTGTGGGAGGGGCAGTATTTTCCAGAGAGAAAATACTATTGGTACCTATTGATGAGATCATAGGTGTATGATATATCCTCTTTTAAAAATACTGCTTTCTTTTGGGAGACAGGGTAGGGCTGTCATACATTTTTATGTGAGAATAACAACACAAACAAAATATGTGCATTTGCCTATACTGTATATATCATGCAGGTATACACATAAGTGCTGGGATTAGTTATAGCTCCTTGTTGCATGTCCATAAAGTAGAAAACCTTTTTTTTCAATGCAATGTGTGAGGCAGACTGCAGAGAATTAGAGAATTAGAATTAGAGACTGCAGAGAATCCTAACCTGGAGTTAGTCCGGCACAGTTAGGCCAGCACAAGACCACCATAAAGCGCTTTTGAACCACTCTAGAGTCAGGGAGGATGGTGCACGTCCGTGCGCTGGCCTCTCTGACTCTGAGAGTGGTCCACACATACTTTACGGGGTCCCTTGCGCTGGTCAAACTTTGCTGGCCTAACTCCAGGTTAGGATTGTGCCCTTAGAGACAACTAGTTCTGCTTGCATTGCTCATATAGCAGCTAAATATCACAGTGAAAGGGGTTTCAGCCCATTCTGGTAATCTCCTATCCACAAGATTAGGAGGGCTTTGAGACCCTTGCATGGACTGTATGGTTGGCTTCCCATTTTGGAGAAGTCCTAAGGCACCTAAAGCCCCAGCCTTTTTCAGGAATGATTCCTGAACTTCTGGCTGTAAACTGCATCACCAGAGAAAGAGAGTAAGCAATGTTATGCGTTGAGCATAATCCACAGAGATAAAATAACAGCTCAGAGATTCCACTGAACTTCTAGGCTCCCAGAATTAGAGGTTGAAGTTCCATTCTACAACAGATGGATGAACTGCGGTTGTTTCTAACTCTTTCTTAGGGGTCGCATCAAACACCTAGATGTGGTGACTCTCTTGCGACGAATCCAACCTCCCCTGGGCTTTGGGAAGTTTTGTCCGCACCGTGTGGCTTGCAAGGTAACAAACCTCAGATAATATCTCTTCATCTTAACTAGGGCTGAGTTAACTTGCAGTGCAATGCAATCCTAGGCATGTTTAGAAGTAAACTCTGCTGTTTTCAATGAGGGCTTACACCCAAGTCATTGTATACAATTGCAGTCCAAGTCATTGCCTCATCCTACCTGTTCCTTAAACAACATGGATCCATAGTTCCCATGGCAATAGACAATATTAATTGTCGGAACAGTGTTGGAAAATGCAGAGCTAATTTTCAGTGCTGCTATATGATACAGTACAAGTGCCGAAGGACACTGTAATAGCAATCCAGGGCAGGGTGCATGTGTGTGAAGAGTTCTCTTTGTCATGTGTGACTCTGTGTGTTACACAGCGCCTGGTGGGCATGAATATGCCCCTGAATAGCGATGGGACAGTCACCTTCAACGCCACACTCTTTGCTCTGGTGCGAACAGCTCTCAAGATCAAGACAGAAGGTGAGACCTGCCCATGACCACATTCTGAATTACTCCATTGTGCTCTCTGATAGCTGCATCACAAGCTATTAGTCAAGCTTGTATGCCAGTAGAGGCTCTGTTGGCCTTAAAATACAACACTGGGCAAGCTGGCTGAGGTGCACTTCTAAATGATTAAAAAATGATACAATCGTTCCTCCAAAAATTTGAATAAAAAATAGTAGATCATTTACCAAGCCATTTTGAAGCTCACTATATGCCTTTTCCAGCTCTCCCTGCTCTAAAACACTCTCCCCACTAGCCTTCCTCCACCCACCCCCAGATGCATTCTTGTCTTACCCAGTGGTGTCATTCAAATGATTTAGGAACAGGAACTCACTTTTGATTGGCACTTGTCGGGAACCCGGAACCAGCCACGGAGCCCGTTAGGATCCGGAACGCCCATTCTGGTCCATTCCCCCTGAATGACATCACTGGTCTTACCCCAGCAGCAGTGGGGTAGGTTCTTTTTTCCTTTTCCCACATCACTTTGGATACAACACAGTGAGTTTAAACGGTGCTGCACGAAGGATTTTTCCCTCTTAACAGGAAGAAAGGTGAAAGGATTTATGGGATCATTCTTAAATAAAATTACAGTGTTTGTGACTTACCAATGCTAAAGTATGTAGCTCTTCGTAAAACTCACAAAAACTACAACTCCCACAAGCCCTTTTGCCATTCTTTCTTCCCATTTGGAGAAAAAGAGGGGGGAACCAGTGGTGTCATCCAAATGATTTAGAAACCGGTACTCACTTTTGATTGGCACTTGTCCAAATGCCAAACAAATAATGATTTAGGCCAGCTCAACTTCTAGAAACCGGTACTCGCGTAGTGGTGCGTAGTGGGTGCATGACATCACTGGGGGGAACCCCTCATGCAGCACAGTTTAAACTTGTGCTGCATCCAAAGTGAGGAACTGAGGAAAGAAAGGCGCCCCTACTGCTGCTGGGGTAAGTGAAGAGTGTATGGCAAGGGTTGGAAGACTGTAAGGGGAGGCTGTTATGGCAGGACCCAAGATTCTCCAAGCTCTGCCTCAGGAGCCAAGGAGAGAGTTCATCTCTCCTTTGTGTGTGGGGGGGATTTAGTACTCCTGAAATTAATTTCCAAACCCTGGAGAACATCAGTGACACTTCCAATTACTATACAACTACACAAGCCCAACAGAAGATGCTGTAAATCAATAGCAACTAATGTCTTCTCATCCATTTAATGACAAAACCCCAAAGAGTCAAGTTCTCATCTGTTGTAAATTAGCATAAGTTGCTTCTATGGAATCATGCCAGTGTGCTGCATCTGGTGTTTTATTGTATTAACAAGCCTAAGCTTCACAAAAGGCAAAAGTGACAATAGTTACAAGAAGTCTGAAAAAGCTGAAGTGGCTTTGCAAAGGCCACCCAAAAAGCACATGTTCATAGATGCTTTGCAAAGCCAGTGCCATATTTTATAGGTTCTTATCCCCCCCCCCAAAAAAAGAAATCTATGGTCAGGCGAACACTGCACATATTTAGTCTATACATAGAGATAAGAGCCCAGTCTGTGTGGTACTAGCTGCTTGGACCACCTACAAAGGCAAATGCCTTCTAGTGGACATCATTAGCCCTCCATTGTGGTCAGAGTTACAAACTGTCCAGGACTGCCCTGGAGTCTCCAAGAATCAGCACAATCTCCAGGTGACTACTGGAAACAGCCCTGGAGATTATAACAAGGTCTTCAGGAACTTCCAATATTACATTATGTTGGGATGGGGGAGGAACCCCAAGAATAGCTACAGGCAACGTTTGCAGCAACTAACCAACACTGGGTAAAATGGGACATGTGTTAAAAGCCACTTAGGAAGTGAAAAGGTTAAGGAAGGAATTTTATTGTAAAATAAATGTCTTTAAAAGCATGCATTAATTAATTGGGCATGAGAAAAGAAATAGTACAGGGTGAACCGTTATGGCTGACTTGATGGCATAGTCAGTAGAGGACAGACTATAATTCAATGGTAGAGCAGATATTCCACCTAGTTTAATCCCTGGCTTCCCAAGTTTGCAAGAATCTCAGGTGGAAGGGCTTGGAAAGACCACTGCCTGAGGCCCTAGAAAGCACCATTGCCATAGGTGGAGTGGAGTGGACAAGACTGTGCAAGATGGGCCAATGATGTCTTAGTATACGGTAGCTTTGTTTCACTAAATGGTGCTTTTATAGGTAACTTTGAGCAAGCCAATGAAGAATTGAGGATGATCATCAAAAAAATCTGGAAGAGAACCAGCATGAAGCTCCTGGATCAAGTCATTCCAGCAATTGGAGGCAAGTCTTCAGTTAGACAGTCAAGAGATAATGTATGATCTCTGCTCCCTTTTCCAGTACTGGTGTATCCCACCCATTCGCAGTTCTCCTTTACATGTTTTCAAGCAACCAGGGACAGGTTGATGAGTAGGGCACTGTTGCTGAGCACACCTAAAACCTTTCCCTTGTGTGTTCCCCCTCTAGATGATGAAGTGACTGTGGGCAAGTTCTATGCTACCTTCCTCATCCAGGAACACTTCAGAAAATTCATGAAGCGCCAGGAAGAGTATTATGGATACCGGCCCAAGAAGAATGCTGTTGAAATCCAGGTAAGGGGGAAAATGTGCTGAGGGATTGCATGCTTCTCCCCCCACCCCCGACAGTAAGAACGGCCAATTAAACAAAACACCTTAGGAATCAACGTTCTGCACCAGACACTAAATTCTGTACTGTGATATGTGCATACAGAGTGACACTTGCAATTGTCACAATCCTGTTTTGTGGTCTACTGGATCTGGTATTTTTTTAAACAAACATTTTATAAAGATAAGATAATCTTTAAAAATATCTACACATTATCCCATTATTATCTTATTCCGCCGCTTTTATTTTCCTCAAATCACTTATGATCACGACTTCCCACTAGAAGTTATTTCTGCACAGATTTATCTACTGTGGGAACTGGTAGGTAAGGTGATGATTGCACAGTTTCAGAGTTAGGCATGAGTCAGACTTCCAAAATTTATTTCAAGGGAAGTAAAAAAAAAACACCACTCCCTAGGAGTAGGTGATTTGATCTGACTCCTATTCTACTACTCTTGTCTGTCTGTCTGTCTGTGGGCACAATCCTAACCTGGAGTTAGGCCAGCACAGTTAGGCCAGCACAGTTAGGCTGGCACAAGGGACATTGTAAAGTATGTTTGGACCACTCTTGGAGTCAGAGAGGCCAGCACACAAATGTGCGCCATCCCCCCTGACTCTGGAGTGATCCAAACGCACTTTATGGTGCCCCTTGTGCCTAACTTTGCCAAACTTTGCTGGCCTAACTGTGCCAGCCTAACTCCAGGTTAGGATTGTGCCCCCCCCTCTCTCTCTGGTGTAAATGGCTCCTGGCAATGATTGTCATTTCCATACTGTTCTGTCCAGGCTGGCCTAAGAACCATTGAAGAGGAAGCTGCTCCTGAGATCCGCAGAGCAATATCTGGGGATCTGACTGCAGAGGAAGAGCTTGAGAGAGCTCTGGTGGAAGCAGCAATGGAGGAAGGCATCTATAGGGTAAGTATGGACCCAGGTATAAAATTGTATTTGGAGACCACCTAAAATGTCTCTCATCTCACAGCTGCAAACCTCAGCTGTGAGTATTATGATCAATGACATGATGTGCCCTCATTCAAGTGCCTTATGACCCACTTACAGTGCTTCCTGACAAAATGAGGCCATTTACGCCCTGCACGCCTCTGTCACAGGAGAATACTGTTGCTCATCACCAACAGCATAGTATTGTGTCCTTAGTTGTGATGGGCAGAGCAGGAGTACCTGTGCTCTGCTGCTTTTTCCTGCCCTACAGTAAGTGGTCTTTGATAGCAAAACAGTCACTGTTATGAGGGTAAATGGATGAGGAGGCAGGCTCAGGGCTGGTCTTCACATGAAGCTGACTAAAAAGCTAACACCAAGCATTGTTGGGAGCAGAGATGTAGCCTCGGAGGGTCAAGGGGTGGTTGCCCTAGGTTCAAAATTCTTTGGGGCGCAAAACTTGGCCCGCAGGGAGGTGTTCTCCTCAGAGGAGGGCTCTGCCAGCCTTGGTGCGCCTCCCCCAGCTTCAACCGAAGCCAGGGAGAGACACACAGAAATCCCACCTCTGAGAGAAATGTGGCCAACATTCTCCTCAGAGGCAGGACTCTGCAGACTTTGGCCAGATCCAGATCCCAGGAGAGAGACGTGCCAAAGCCCTGCCTCCGAGGAGAACACGGCCAGTGGCTTTTGGGGGGGGGCAACATGTGCCTGTCCCCCAGCACTGGCAAGGCATGCTAGGCCCCTGGTTGGGAGGGAAGCAAACTTGACAAGGGTGCCCCACATCCTGAATCTGTCTGCTACCCCCTCTAGTTCATCAATGGCAGAGCCTCGTCAATCCTCAACGAGCAGTAAGAGAATGCAGGCAGTGCCTGTCCATTTCCTTGGGAGAAAAAACTGCCTTCTGCCATGATCACCTCTCCCTCTCCCCAACCACCTGGCTGCTTAGTAAAGTAGCCAAGTGGGCTGGGAGAGGCAGAGCCTCCTCCACCTGCCCCCTTCCCTTCGGTTGCTCACAGCACAGCTTCCATCCTTTTTGCTGGTCCTGATTCAAACAAATGGAAAGCATGGTGCATTTTTGGAGCCCCTCCACTTCTCCACCTGCTCGGAGGGGGTGGGCAGACACATTCACAAGGATTTTTTAAAAAAAAAATGTGGGGGAGGGGTAAGGTAAGGTGGGGACCCCTTAAATATTAAGAATGTCTCTGGGGCAAAAAAATGCATGTCTTTCAAATGCAGTCCTGTTTGGGGGGCATCAACATTCCAGTACACACGCGCACACACACACACACACACACACGCACACACACACACACACACACGTTTTTCATTGTAGCCCTTTCCTATGGAGCTATCCTATGGAGCTCCACAGCTACCATTGAAAACCAAGGCACCTCTTATCTGTACATCTCAACCATGAAGTCCGTTTCTTGGTCACACTAAATAAAAAGGTGACAAAGAGGTGAAACCGAGGAACTTGGTTAATATAATAGGATCTGCTGGAGCTGCTGGTATTTATGTTCTGGTGAACTGGAGCTAAATGAGAAGCAATTCAGGGAAAATTCATAGAACTGTAGCTTTTGAAAGGGCTGCACACAAATGCGTTACCACAGTGTCTTTCTCGTGGCTGTTGCTGGTGGTGTTCTCCATTCTTTTAGATTGTGAGCCCTTTTGGGACAGGGAGCCATTTAGCTTTATTATTACTATTTGCCTGTAAACCACTTTGTGAACTTTGTGTTGAAAAGCGGTATATAAATACTATTGATTGATTGATTGATTGATTGATTGATTGATTGATTGATTGATTGATCCCTCCTTCAGAGGCAAATCTAAAATTAGGAAACCAACATCCAACCTTGGGATGTCCCACAACAGCCCTCCGGGGCAAAGGAGGTTGATAGCTTGGTTGTTGGGAATGCTGGGGCAGACATTGCTTCCTGTTCCAGCACAAAGCAGCTGGGTTGCCTTGGGCTAACCGCTCTCTGTGCTTAGTCTGGCATGGCTAAATTACGGGCACGTCCCTGTATTATTGAAAACTTTCAGCAGCTGCAACATGAAGCTGGTCAATGCTATTAACATATATACATGCATTATTGTTGCTGTTTTTATTTATGCTCCCCCCTCCTCCCAAGTAGCATTTGTGGTCTCTCCCTCCATTTATCCTCACAACAAGCCTGCAAGGTAAATTCAGCAATAAGAGTTGTTTGTGGCCAAGTGGGGATTTGCACTTGGGTCTTCCTGGTCCAAATCCGACACCCTGGCTGCTACACCACATGAACTTTCAAGAAGACTGATGGGTTACACAGTGGTCCAAACAGTACCTTTTAATTAATCCATCTCTGTTGGCAAGTGATGTGAGCTGGCTGTCAAAGTGTGCATCACTGTGACTCAAGAGCTCTGTGGAACTTGAAAACATGTTCTCTACCTTTGTTGGTTTAATAATGTTTTAGGGTCTTCCTGGCTTTCTGACTTGGGGATTTGCATGGCATTGATCGCAACCTTACTTGTAATTATTTGGAAGACATATTGGAAATTGTTGTTTCCTCCTCCCAACAAACCAGTGGATTTAAAATAAGGCCTCACTGATAACCGTGCCCTTAACTGAATTTCTTCCTTCCCCTTTCAAAACCAAAAGGACTCTGAAGGACCACAGTTAACAGCTTTGTCTCTCTTTCCCTTTCAACCTCAGAGGACAGGGGGGTTGTTTGGCCAGGCAGATACTTTCATGGAACCCAGCAGCCCGCTGCCGCCCCATGTGGCTAGCCAGAGGCCTCTACAGTTCACAGAGGTGGGGAGTGAAGATTTAGACTCTCCGGTCTTCCTTGATGACTTTCCACCCAAAGGGCACACTAATGTAAACAACAGCAACAGCAACGCCAACAACAATGCAACAGCACGGTAAACCCTGGTTTTTTGGGGGGGCAGGCATGGGAGCAGATCAGTCACTGTCTATTGACAGTGAGGGGAACTCACACCGAGTATTTTCTTTCATAGAATGACATATGAAAATGAAATGAGGAGAGAGCATCAGCCACCTGCCCTAGGTGAGTTCCTGCCAAATTCCCGCCTCTCACTAGGAGGAGTTCCTGTTTCGATGTGGTGTTGCAAACAAAGGACTTCCAAAGCAAGTCTACTCTTATGATCCTTAGCCATGTGTACTGAAACTGGTTTGTATGTTGGACATAAAGAATTAACTACTACTCTGCTGAAAGATAGTTATGGTCAATGTATGTACTGTATGCACATGATTGTTAATCTGTATGCACATACAGTCATTCACATGTTATTTTCAAGATGTGGTGATGGACAGCTTGGACAGCTTTCAAAGGGCTTAAGACAAATTCATGGAGGCCAATCTAACAATGCCTACTGGTAATAATGGCTGTGCACTCCCTTCAGAATCAGTATGCATCTGAACACCATTTGCAGGGCA
This sequence comes from Lerista edwardsae, assembly GCA_029204185.1. Classification (NCBI taxonomy): domain Eukaryota; kingdom Metazoa; phylum Chordata; class Lepidosauria; order Squamata; family Scincidae; genus Lerista; species Lerista edwardsae. The sequence continues at coordinate 541,302 of JAJKFI010000055.1, forward strand.
ATGGACCAAATGGGTCTTTGGTCTGCCCCAACAATGCTTTTCTTATGCTGTGTTCAATTAATATATACCATCTATACACTCTACATTTTTTAAAAGGTTCAGTTGCTAAGCATGTACACCTGTACAAATAACTGCACATGCTTATGACAATAATATATGGGTAATATGTGGCAATTCAAATGTTCATATATTCCTTCATGGAACTTGTCCTGTAAATATATGTTTTGTAGTTCTAGTAGTGACACCATTTCAATATTAGTCAAACATAAATATCTCCATAACTTCCATGTCTCTTGTTTCCTTTCCATTAGCCAATAAATGTTCTATTCCGTCCGGAAAGAAGACACAGACAATGAAGATTATGCCTGCGCAGAGCATCAAAAGCAGTTCAGAAGTACAGCTTTCCTCCCAGCAGGTGAATTCAGCTCCATTGCTTAATTCTGTCCATGCTAATCTGGAAAGAAAGCCCAAACTATGCTTTCTGTGTTCCCTGTACAGTTCATCTGAGATCAAGGCCATAAAATCTGTAGCCTGGAGCTTCACTTGTGTGTCCCAATGAAGGAAAGAAATGGGAAGATAATCTTCAACCGATCTGAAAAAATGGATCAATTTTTTCAGCCGTCTGTTGGAATGAGTGTTCTTCCAAACTCTTTTCTAATCAATGGTTGGGTTCTCTACTACAAACCGCATCCTGCACGTCCTTTTATTCCACACATGCCTGGCGGTTTAATGCCGTGCTTGTGCAGGCCTACAGTTTACACTGCAGCTCTGCTATAGCAATTCCTTCCATTAAAGGATGATGGCTTTTATCTTTCAACTTCTTAGGCTAACAATGCACAGGAGAAAAAAGACAAATGGGGAAAGAACATTATGACATGGCAAAAGCATCCAACTATTTTTTTTTAATGCATGCATTGAGTAACCTTTTAGGAACCTGAAATTAATTCGTAAAATATAGACAAGGTTCACAGCACATCTCTGTTTCTTACTGAAGAGAACACCATCTGTAAATCGTTCCAGGGGCTTAATGGGTCTGGCAGTCTTTCTCTAAGGCAGGTTCAAAGGACAATGGATGAAAATAAAAGTAGATGATCTCAAGTTGGCAGAACATGCTACACTTAGGGTAACAGAGGTACCATATCTATTTTTGCTTTTGTGCAGTTGCCCCAAGAGAATCCCACTCTCTCTCAACGAGAGTTTGAAGATGGCGAAGTGCTGCAGTCTAGAAGCACCGGTGAAGGAAATGCACCAGGGAACACTGAAGAAGCCTCAACCACGGCCATTACGCAGCTCATCCAGAAGGTCTAGTTGTTAGCACATCATCCTGCATTCTGGCTGAAGTTCTGGGAAATTTGAGACAAGGTCATGAGCAGGCAATGACCAGGGATAGAATGGGATAGTGAACATGGCTGGCTTGGGGTGCAAGGACAGATTGAAGGAGTCTGCCTGCTATGAGAGAAATCATTGTCTGCATAAGTGAGAGCAGAAATCAGTTATGGCTGTTCGGTTGTGGTAAAAGAAACAGGAAGGAGGTTGGTAAGGGGCTTGCTCCTTGAATGTACTAGGGAACCAATTTTTAATATGTGGGGAAAGCCTCCACAGGAATGGATAAATAATTGCCTCCCCCCCCCCCAGTGGTGTTATTCAAATGATTTAGGAACAGGAACTCACTTTTGAGTTCAAATTCAAATGTTGAAAAAAAAGCAAAAAAAAAAGCCATGGAGCCCATTAGGATCCGGAACACCCGTTCTGGTCCATTCCCCCTGAATGACATCACTGCTCCCCCCCCCCCCAAAAATGGGACCTTCGTTCAGATCCTTCCTGGAGCATACCTGGGGTCTAGTTGATAGAAACAGCCAGTAGTGTCCCTAAAGGGGGGCAGAGCAGTGTGCTAAGTTTTAGAAGGCGTCTTACCTTATGTAAACCACTCCTTGCTGTCATCATAGTCAGTCCTTGTGGCAAAAGCAACAACTCCGCATTGCTTACGGGTTATGATGGTGAGGGAGAGGAGCGGTTTACGTGGCAAGACAGGGTGCCTTGCAAAACACAGCGCCCTGCTCACCTCACCCCCGGCTAGGGATCCTACTACAATCAGCAGAATCAAATGGCACTGTTTTCTCTGAACCACATAAGGCTTCACGTGAGAGATTTTGGGCTTAAATGTCCATCGTCCTCCCCATAAATAAAGTCCTGCAAGCAGAAACCTAGCAAGCTGTGGAGAAGGGCTGTCAGTCTCAACTGAGCTGCACATCGACCAAAGGAAGACACGGCTAAGTATGGTTTGGAGCAGGTGAGAGCTGAGCCATTCAAAATCTAGCTCTGAGAGGTTTTTTCTTTCCATGTGAAAGTCCATCCATTCCCCTCTCCCTGCCTGAAGTAGAGTAACTAGGCATCCAGACTAGCTGTGTTCAATACTGCCGAGAAGGGTTCTTTCTCAAGGCCTGGCAGCTGCTGAATGAGAGTTCCATTTTCTCTTCTACAGGCTCTGGCCTCTGGGGGACTTGGTTCTCTAGCCGAGGACTGTTCATTTCTGAAAATGACAAGAGACGAGATGGCTGCTGCCTTCCAGATGGACGTGATCGAGATGGAGGAGGCTGCTGCCACATTGTTAAAGAGAAGGGAAAGCCTAGCTGCATATCTGGAGGCCACTAGAGATACCAGACTGTGAGGTGTTGCCCCCAGCTCTTTTTTTCCCAGCAGCACTGCAACAGTGCCATTGATTTGTCTGCTGTTCAGGTGATTACCTTGAAAACATGCAATATCTACTCATGTTAACACCTGATTGGTTGGTGCCTGCAATACGAAAAGCAGGTGGAAGGAATTGCAGAGGAAGGAAGAGTTTCCTTGGATGTCCAAGAGATGATATTAGGAATGGGACTTCCAGAGTGTTTCACACAGGTGAAGATAACGTCTCTGAGCAGGGCCTCCCTGCTACTTCCATGAAATCTACAGCATGTATGCTAGATGTATCATTCATTATGTCCAGTGTGCGATACCAAAGTTCCCTCCTAGCTTATCTTTTTTTTTCTCTGGCATCTTGGCAAACATCTGGAAAAGTGCCCTCTGATTAAATTGTTTCAAAGAAAAAGTAAGTGATTTAAGAAAACTACCAAATTTTAATAAACTGCAAGAACCAAAAAAAGATGATCAGTTTCTGTTTTATACGCACATATATCAAAAATGAGTGTGAAGGACTTTTATTGCTGGATTATATGACATCTCAAAATAAGCTATTGAATTCTTTTTGCCTAGTACAAGGGGTTTCAGTTTATCAGCATCAAAATAATTATTGTTGTTTTGTATCCCTTATAGCTCGAAGTATAGTATAATTAAGTCTTCATCCTTGAGCCTTTTCGCTCAGCTGACTCCAGGGGGTGGGCAGCATGGAGTAGTTAATGGTTTACAATGCAGTACTTCCACATAACCGTTTAATTAAATCAGATCAGCAATGACATTGGCTAGAAGATCCCATACTTCAAAAGCTTAACAGCAAGAAGTCCAGAGATACACTTGGGAAGATGCTCAGGCTAAGACAGTGGTTCCAAAAGTGGGTGCTGCAGCAACTGCACAAGAGCACTATGGGACACCATCACCCAGCAGTGAGATTGTGAAGAGCAAAGGCTCATCTTAGCGGGCGTAACTCCTCCAGGACAAAGCCTGAGGGACACCTGCCTCTGGTGGTATGCTAAGGCGCTACCCTAGTTACCAAGGAGCCAGTGGTGGGGTGACACCCCCCATTCCTTCTTCTTCGAAGACAAGCTTCCACAAAAGAAGGAATGGGATGTGTGAAGCCACCGGTGCCACTTCCAGGGAGAACTCAAAAGTGATGTCACAATGTCATGCAATATCCCTGCCTCAGGCACCAGGGTGGTGAGTAATGCCTCTGGCTCCTGCACACAGTTTTCAGTGCCTGAAAATCCTACCTGCCCACCCTGAGCCTCTTACTGCTGTTCTTAGGATCCCAGTCATTGTCTCAAACCCGGGAGTAAATGACAATGACATCACTGTGTCACCATCAGCTACTTCCAGGTGCTAAGCTCTGTGCCAGCAACAGGATGTGGTGTCGCAGCAACAGCAAGTTTGGGGGAACCGCTGAGCTAGGGGGTTGGCAAGGCAGAACTATTTTGAAAATTGGCTCTTTTTGGAGCTGTGCAATTCTAATTAATACTTTTTAGTTGTCCACGTCTTCAGATAAATGAATGAAGATATAATTTCAGGTACTTATATAATGGCTTTCAACAGATTTCTCAAGGTAGTTTACAAAGATCAGAGTACTCCAATTCTATATGGAATTCTATACTTGTGGGCAATCACTGAGAATGCTTCTTTGTGCATCTCTGGATCAGGTGCATAGATGGAGTGCAGAAGCCAGACCCCCGTATCACCATCTTTCTTCCAAATACTCCTTCACATTTTTAATACTACATTATTAATACTATTACCTGGCAACAAAGGTGTCGGGTGACTGTAGGAAAGAAAGAAGAAAGGAAATCATATATCCACTGACTCAGCCATGCAGGGACAATCTGGCACCATCATTTTCCTCATCTCAGAACAAATGAGAATGTTAAGACCCAGACAAGCTAATGAAGCCAAAACAATTACATCTAGGCATTTCAATTTCAGGTCAATACACAGTGCCTATTTCCCAGAAACTGTTGACATAAAAGACCAATTAAATGAATATTCTGCCATTCAGATTTTGTTAAAGGTTTGTGAGTTCAAATCTTGTTCCTTTCATTAAAATAAAGAGAGAAATGTGGCAGTAAAGAAACAATGCCATGCTTAACCTGAGAAGTTACATTTAATAAGTAAAAATGTCAAAACTTCACCTATAGGCTAATGGGTTCTGAGCTGTCTGTAACAGCTCAGGAGAGAGATCTTGTGGTGCTGGTAGACAACTAAATGAAAGTGTCGACCCAGTGTGCAGCAGCAATTAAGGCCAATAAAACAGCCAAAATTATTATATCATTGTACAAATCAATGGTAAGGCCACATCTAGTGTATTGCGTCACCACATCTCAAAAAGGACATAGCGGAGCTGGAAAAGGTGCAGAAGAGAGCAACAAAAATGATTACGGGGCTGGAGCAAAGAAAGACTGCAGCATTTAGGGTTCTTCAGTCTGGAAAAAAGCCACCTGAGGGGGGACATGATTGAGACATATAAAATTATGCACAAAAGGGATAGAGTCAATAGAGGGACATTCTTTTCTCTCACACACAATACCAGAACCAGGGGGCCTCCACTGCAATTGAGTGTTGGGAGAGTTAAAACAGATAAAAGGAAATACCTTTTTACCCAGTGGGTAATTAAGCTATGGAAGTCCTTGCTACAGGAGGTGGTGATGGCATCTGGCCTAGATGCCTTTCAAAGGGGACTGGATGGATTTCTGGAGGAAAAGTCCATCATGGGCTATAGGCCATGATGGGTTGGGCAACCTCCTTATGTTATTAGTAGGCTACTTCAGAATGCCAGTTGCAAGGGAGTGGCAACAGGATGCTAGCATCTTGTTGTCTACTGAACTCCCTTAGGCACCTGGTGGGCCACTGTGAGATACAGGAAGCTGGACTGGATAGGCCTTTGGCCTGATTCAGTGGAGCTCTTCTTAAGTCGCTGTGGGCCAGAAGTGGCCCCTGGGGCCAAAGTTTGGAGACCCCTGGCCTTAAACATAGCTCTTAACCAACCAGAAATTTGAACCTGCTGAAATGTAAAAAGATCTCATCACCTGAGGCTGCTGTAAGTCACATGCTGACCCCTCGCAACTGGAGGATCACCGCAACATCCAATTCCCAATTAACAAGTTGTTGAGGACCAGCCCACTGTTGTGCCTCTCAGCCAGCCAAAGTGAGATTCGGCCCTCTAATGAGCTCTGTTCCTACAGCTGCTGCAAAATGATTGCAACCTACAAGATGGAAGTCAGAGTTCAGTCAGTGATTTTACCATGTTCTTCACACTTATTCTTTAGACAAACTGTGGGTCAGGACCCACCAGTGGGTCATAAGCCAATTTCAGATGATCACAAAGCACCTAGAGCCATCATGTTGAAAATATGGGATGCTGGAAAGGGGGAGGGATATGTGGTTGTTCTGCTTGTGTCAAGGTTTGTCAATAGGCTTTTTTCTTTTCTGATTCACTTTGCTATTGGACAATGATTGAGAAATAACCGAACCTATTGCTGCATTCTCAGGGAAGCGGCAGGCTCTGGCGACACAACGATGGCACTTCCAGCCATGACATCACTTCTGGTGGGTCCTGGACAAATTGTCATTCTAAAAAGTGGGTTCCAATTCTAAAAAGTTTCAGAATTACTGCTTTAGACAATACTGTGATTTGCAAAGTGCCCTACAGGTTTTCTCTCTATGTTACAAGACTCAGTAGCTTACCCTTTACATTTTGTATATTATGAAATGCTGCCTGGAGAAAAAAAAAAGCTTGACCTCACCAAAGCTACCCAAAGAATCCATGGCAGAGCTGGACTGGAAACACAACTCTTAAAAAATGTTTGCTGTCCACCAGATAGCTCTTCTATTCCCCCACTACACTTTAGTGTTGCTTTTTGTGTCACTGGCACACTTCTTGGGCACATTCTTATTTCTTCTTAATACTAAAATATGTCTATCAGCAGTTGACTAAAGATAACAGTCCCAGTCCTTTAACTTTAGGGTTACCAGATACAGACAGGGACAGCATGCCATTACCTTAACCATTGTATAGAAGAGGAAATTTTGGCAGGTGCAGCTCAAGGGTTTAAAAAGCTGCACCTGCCAAAATTCCCTCTTCTGTATAATGGTTAAAGGTCCCCGTTTGTATCTGGTAATCCTACTTAACTCATAAAACTACTCCAATTCGGCTTACCCTGCACATGATGGGTTGGAGAAAGCATAACTAATCATTTAGCTTTTACTGCATCTGTAACAGGATTGCCAATTCACTTACCACCCTTTGCTTCTATATCTCTGCACCAATATTAGCAAGTGGCCATGTTTATATCACTGGGTCACACAAAGCTTCACCTGCTCTTTGTACAGACTGCAGTTTCAGGAGAAGGCTGGGCTATTGTCATCTGGCAACTTGGCTATAAAAGCAGCTGAAGGCGTATAAGCTCGATAACCACACTGCAGGCAATAGAAACGGCTGGCTGGCTGCCCTCCCTCCCTGGTACGCCACATGTCCTGTATTTTGAAGAGGCTGACGTCAGCCTGACACAATCTCTGCAGCCAGCTCCTTGCAGACCTGGCTTCATCTCGGCTAATAGATATTAAAATGCTGAGGAATTATGCATCCCCAGGGAGGATGCAGAATCAATAATAGAGCCTGGCTTCTCTCAGGGCTTTTATTTGTTAACTCAAAAAAGAGGGGAAACGATAAGGGTCTGTTGGGAAGCAGCTCCTGCCACCAAGCCCTTGTGAAAAAAGAGAGTGGAAACCGCCTTCTCTCTCTGGAGGCCAAACTCTATTGTAGTCAGTCCAGGTTACTGAAGGGCCTGGAGCAGCCAACAGCTACATGCCCAGCTGTCCAAGGATTGTTTCCATTTCAAAGCATTTAATTACAAATTAGTGTGAGGAAGAGAGGGAAATCATTGCAGGAGGAGTTCTTGTTCTCTCATTATCTCAAGCTCTGAACCAGACCAGGACGTAACTTTCCCTTTCATCACTTTCCTTTTGCTTTGTCCTTCATCTGTGTTGCCCTGCTAATAACACATACAGGTAAGGAAATGGAGCGAGATCATTAAGGAGACAGAATGAGAAGCATATGGCAAACTGGGGCATTTACTCACAAGAAGATCTATTCTCTGGCAAGTGCTCCAGCCAGCTCTTTTCAAACAGTCCAGCTTGCAAAGGAAAATGTTAATCAGGCCTCATTATAGCCATGGTACAGATGGAAACAAGTAAGGCCTGAAGTCACAGAGCCCAGTATTCTCACACACACACTCACTTCACTTCCTTGCCTTTGGCTCACATGGCCTTTGTCAGTAAGGAAGGAATAAACTGTCTTTAAAATACATATTAAGACATGCTATTAAGCTTTCCATTTCACTACCTTGGCTAGAAAAGCAGGAGCGAGGTATGCTTTGTAAATACTGTATGCCACATTAAGAAAAGATGTTGAGTGGCTGCTTTGCTGTTTTGTATTTAGTGGAAACCACCGAACACACTTGCGTATTCTGGAGGTCTGTTGGACAGACAGGGTGACCAGAGAGAATGGAGGACAGAGTAGGTGCAGCTCATCATGGAAGGGTATAAAAAGCTGCACCTGCCAAAATTCCCTCTTCTATACAATGGTTAAAGGTATAGGCGCTCTGTCCACCATTCTATGTTGTCACCCTGGGCATGGAAAAACAAGGTCATGAGCACAGTTTGGTTCAACCCAGGTTTGGAAATCAAGTAGTTGGCCAGTGAAATTACAGTACAACATCTGGAAAACAGTACAACATCTGGAAAAAATACAAGAAAACATTTTCTATTTTATTTGCAAATGCTTAGGCCAGTAGTTCCCAAAATTTTTTGACTGGTGTCTCCCTTGACCTACTGGGCCACTGTCTGTGAGATCCCATTGAAGCGACTCTTCTATACTTTGTATAAGACAGCAAGTTTTTCAAGAGGATTCCACAGCTCCCCTGCAAGCTACAGCTTGAAACCACTGAGCTAGACAATGGCTTTTGGTATTCTCTGGTGGCAAAATCACCATCATTCCTCAAATCTGCCACACTCACTGTAGCTGGTGCTTTTTCCTTTGCACTGTTTTTAGTTTTTCCATGAGGTAAGAGAGGTAGATATGAGATTAGAAGTACTCATTTATGTATCTACCCTCTTTTGCACATGAATGTTTTAAATACATACTATCAAATAATTACATTAAAAAAGTTATGCCATTGGGTTGAAGGCAGAGTTGTAGATGGACTCTCCAGTAAAAAGGTTTCCCCATGACCAAATGGTATAATCGTGACCGACTCTAGAGGGCTGTGCTCATCTCCATTTCTAAGCCAAAGAGCCTATGTTTGACCAAGGATACGTTTCCGTGATCATGTGGCCAGCATGCCTATACGCCAAGGCGCATGGAACACCATTACCTTCCCACCATAGTGGTACCTATTTCTCTACTTGCATTTTTACATGCTTTCAAACTGCTTGGTTGGCAGGAGCTGGGACAAGCGATGGGAGCTCACTCTGTCACATGGTCTTGAACTTCCAACCTTCCAGTCAGCATCTCAGCAGTTTAACTCACAGCGCCACCATGTCCCTACGAATCCTCAAGCACTGGAAGTTTAATTAAAAATCAATCATGCTCTTTACGTCAAGGCAAAAGATCAAATTTTCTGTTATGATTAATCAAAGTCATTCCCTCCCCAGTGGCTGCCAAGTGTTTTCCTCTCAACGGATTCTTACGGTCAAACATTTTGCTGAGACTTCTAGCATATGTATGCAGAACCATGCACAATCATGGAGGATAAGTCCATCACACACTACAGGCAGTAATGGGTTTGTGCAACCTCCTGATTTTAGATGTGGGCTATATCAGGCCAGATGCTAGGGAGAGGCGGCAGCATGTAAGCATCTTGTTGTGTACTCCCTGAGGCATCTGGTGGGCCACTGTGAGATACAGGAAGCTGGACTAGATGGGCCTTGGCCTGATCCAGCTGGGCTCTTCTTATGTTCTATTTAACCAAAATTGCAGGGATAACTGACAGAAAAACCAATGCACAATCCATTAAAAAAAATTTATTGAGAAGATGCACTCTGACAACCAGTTTATCATTCAGAGCAATGAAAGTGACCCACTGCACCATCATTTGAGGTTAGTATTTTTGCCAGCCAGCATTAGGCATTCAGAGTTCAGCATTCTATAAACAGCCAGAAAGGGGTTGGTGTCCATCTGTTCAATACTCTTTTCATGGATGTTGACTAAAAGTAATGGGGTTTGATGTACCGAATTTTGTGAGAGACACAAAAGCAAACACTTTGAAAAATGTCTCTCAGCAGCAAAGTGAGATTTGAAAATTCTTACAGCCATCTTGGCTACCAGGGTCAGAACAAAATCCATTACGCATCCAAAAGGCCCATTAGTATAGCATCCTGTTTCCCACCATGGCCTGCAAATTGTAATCAACCAATGAGGGCAGGGCACAAAAATAGATCTTGATACTTCAGCCATGCTTGATTAGTTTAATTATCAGATCAGGGGTAGGCCTTTTTTTATTCCTTCTTGAATGGCATGGCTGCCAAAATATAGGCCCTCAACATACTTCTCCCAAATTGTTGCAGCTTTTTTCTTGTCAGCTGGACAACGCACAAGGATGAAAGTCAGGAAGGCTGAATACAACATCCCATAATCCCAGGGGATGAAAGGGAGGGCTTTGGATGTCAGAATGACCTCACAGTCCAAGTGGGTTGTCATTAGTGATGACAGTCTTATTACCAATCTGTTACATCTCAGTAGGGCTTTCGGTCAGCTATCAATACAAGGCCTCTGCATTTAACAATGCTTAAGTGTGAAAGC
>JAJKFI010000055.1:564727-643798 GCA_029204185.1 Lerista edwardsae
AAGAGTCGGACACGACTTAGCGACTGAACAACAACAACAACAACAATCTCCAGTTTAATTATATTAGTAATTGCCAATGTGGTACTGCACTGAATGCTTTACTGCATTTCTCTTGCTCAGAAAACCAATTATCTTCTCAGAAAAGGATATCAGATTAGTCTGGCGCAAGCCTACACAACATGCCATCCTCCCTGGAGCTCTCCATGGCACACCATTCATGTATTTTTTGGCATGCTAGATGACTAATAAATACCCATTCTCATTGTTATTTATTACTTGGAACTATGTGTTGAGCTCTACTCTTTGTCCAGCACAACCTAAATAAACCCATGTTGCCTTGTACCCTGTGTGTTGCTTTCTGCTACATCTGTAATTCTTTCACTAAAAGTATTTCATATAAGCAGAGCATGTCACACCATTAGAAGATGAGGCTGTTAAAGAAGCACAAAACAAATAGTACAGACAATTATGCTCTGGCATGGGTATCATTTGGTGCCATCACATACCTTTAAGCCAGGTGTGTTGGGGCTTTCTTCTGATTTGTGTGTTCAGGTTGCTTTCTCTCTGCCTGTCTGCCTGCTTACAAACAGAAAGGCTTGCCATCAGCTGATCTGCTTATCCAGATATGTCTCTAATCTTTTTCACATGATAGCAATTCAAAAAAAAAACTGTTCTCAGTTTGTAATGCCAACTTGCAGAGAGGAAGAGAGAAGGTTGTGCAGAAGATCTAGCGACAGCTCTAAGCAGAAAAAAGTAGACTTTTCTGCATCTGCCTTTGGCTAGGTAGTTAAGCAGTATTTAAAGGGAGCATTCATTTGTTTCTCTTGAAGAATTTTTATTCATATTTATAAATAGAGGTGGAGGTTTTAGATGTGCCTTTGTTTCCATGGAGGTTTGCATACAGCTTCAGACCAATGAACTGGCTCATGTTCAGTTTTCACTTTCTTCACTGAGAATGCTGTGGCAGGAGTGGTTGCACCTTTGCAGTTTCAGGCTGTAGTCCTGTAATGCTTACATGGGAGTAAGCCTAGTTGAACACAGTGGGATTGAAATATGCCTAGGACTGCACTGTCAGTCTTTTACAAAAAGAAGACAATTCTTTTCAAGATGCACCTCCCGTCTGGCAAATACTCAGATCCTGCCCATGAGCAGATTTTTTTTTTTTTTTTTAAAGAAAGGATGCAGGGGAGCATTGGCCAAAATACGCTTCAAGGCATTGGAGGGAATAGATGTGGAACTAAAATCTAGAGAAGTAAGAACTGTAAGGAGTGGCCTGGAGGTTGAGCTGCTGCCTTGCCTAAAGAAGCTAAGCAGGGTCAGACTTTGGATGGGTGATGGGAAAGCTGATGACGGAGTCAAGGGAGCTGAATGAAGGAATGTGGATTGTGGAGGTGTCAGTTGACAAGAAATGGATAAAATTTTGAGAACTTGTCTGAGACTTGATTTGTGGCTGTCAGTGTAAGCTTGGAAGACAAGAGCTGTGCAGTTACAATGACAACTGTACTCTGCAGGGAAGTATCTGGAGAAATGGAGGGTTCTGTGAGTTTCTCTCATAGAATAACATTTGCAAAAAACCAATTTAAAAATAATGGGATTTATGGTCAGCCTACCTATGTAAATTGCCTTGAGTCCATGAGAAAGTTGGTATTAAAATACTGAAATAAGTAAATATCAGTGCTGATTAAAGTGCAGTCGAGGATCCAGGGGGGTGCAGGGATGGCAAGCCGCATGGGCGCTGGGCAGCGGGGGGGGGGCGCCATTGTGCGGAGTCCGGGCGCTTTTTGGCCCGCCCTCCCAGAACGCTCCAAAATGGAGCTCTTCCGGGCGCAGGGAGGCGTGGTGGGGAGATGCACGGGGGCGGGGTGACATGCTGGGGGCATGGTTTTGCCGCCTTGCCATGAGGCACGCGCCCGGCCCGCTTCTGATAAGGTGGAATAGGTAGGTTGATATATGATCTGAGTAGGAGGGAATAATAATATGTTGGTGCTCTGCCTTCTGGGCTGTCAAATCACATCTAAGGGTGTGGAACCAGAGAACAGTTTATGCTTCTCTGTCAACTTGACCTCCTAGGGAGACCTGCTTCACACTTGAAAACCCATTGGCAATGTAAGTCTATTGCAGTACCACAGAGAAGTGTCAGTTGGTGTCAGATGATAGTCTGTAGTGTCTTTAACAGTTTAATATCCTGGTTCTCAAATTTATGGGTATCTGTCTCACCAATGGGTCACGGATTAAGCTATGTACATCAAGGGTTAAACAACCTGCTACTTGGGAGGAGCATTGCTACCCAATCACCATCAGAGCCACCAGAGGCCTGAACAGCTGGTAAAGTGAAACTTTTTAAAAGGTGGATCTCAATGTTAAAAAGCTTGGGAATCACTAATTTAACTCAAGCAACTGAGGGCAGATTTTCTGATGTGTGGGTATGGATACCCAAGTATAAAATGCAAGTGCCCTCCAGCAGTTGTGAAGGGTGTATGCATGTGGGTTTTTTAATTGGTCTTCCTTTTTTACACTTGTGATTGGTAAAAAGGCTTTAGCCCCCCCACCCCATTTGTATGTTTAAAAAGTCATTTGTACATGGTATACAACTGGCACTATATATGCATTTTAAAAATATGTGCGAACTAAATTTTTGCCCCAATTAAGATTTAACTGGAAACCATGGTTTCCTGTTATGTGAATGAATCTCTGCAAGTCATAGGCTTGCATGTTCCCTTTGAAGTTAACCATTTCTTTAAGTTGGGAACTACTTATTTATTAATCGATGTCAACCAGGATGAAACTAGAATTTCAGACCCTGGTTTGTTCTTTAACTGTGATTTGAAGTAAACCAGATTTTCTGAGTTCATACTTAATGTGAAGCTTCACTTCCGACTAAAAGTGAACACTGTCCCCTCTGATGTGCAAAAGTGGGGTGGGGGAGGATAGTGCAGGCCCTATAGATTGCAGAGATGCATTCACATGGCAGGAAACCATGGTTCCCCATTATGCATGTACGCGGTTAATAGTTGTTCACAAGGGTGTTCTTTAGTGAATCCTGTAGCAGGAAGAAAGGCCAGAGCTAGATTCAAAATGACTTAGCCTGTGAATTATCTTGAAAGCTGATTTGCTTAAATTCATTTGCACATTCTTAATTCAATATCAAGTCTGGTTAATGCCCATTCCAGTTTAATTGTAATTGCCACAGTGCAATTTCTGATGGAACCAAATGTCCATAAGTCATTTGGACTTTTGAAGTCATAACAATTTGGAGATTGTTAACTCATTTGGGTTTTGAAAGTGGCAATACTGTAATTTCAGTCCAAAAGCTCAGACTCTGCTACTGTCAGAGGCTTCATGACAGGCCAGCTTGATTGATTATAGTAGTTTGTGGGTTTCCTGTTTGCTTGCTTCTGTTTGATCTAGCAGACTCTGCCAGCCTTAGTTAAGAAATTGCCCCCACACCCACTGTTGCAAACACATCTGCTTTGGTTGCTAGTGTCCCCAGAGTTTCTAATCACTTTTGGGCTGCTAAGTATTTCTGCATGCAGCTGTGGTATGTTAGCACTGCAGGAGAATTAAGGTTACAAGCTTTATAATCAGTAAATGTGGTCCATGGCTCTTAAAATCAAAGGAAGTAGAAAAATATTAGTGTTCTGCAATAACTGTATTAACGGTGTCAACGTCAATACTGTATCACCTTAATCTCCAGTTGTGTTAATATATAGACTTAATATAAAGGCTATCACTTTCACGTCCATTCTCTGCTGGATAGGGCTGTGTGCTTTAACTAGCACTGTGGAATATTAAGCTTGCTATTCTGAAAGTAGTTGTCTCTCTTTTCCAGAAGACCTGGGTGCAAACAAATTGCCTCCTTTGCATCTGGGCTTCTTATTTTTGCCTGGTGAAGAGTCCTATGGCCCAATCTTATCCTCCCCCTGCCCCCGCTGGTGCAGCCACACTGAAAAGGCATGTGTTGTATCCAGCTGGGGAAGTAGACTTGGAGGCTTTAGAGGGGGAACGGAATTTTCATCTCCTTATCCTTCTATAAGCCTCCTGCTCCACAGTGGCCCCCCCCCACATCTGCCGCAGCACTTTAGCTGGCACATGTCTGAGAAGAGACGGTGGGGGAGGCTGGGAAAAGGGCGGATAGAATCCAGCACGTGCCATCACTACCAGATCTACCCCATTCCTCCCCCAGCCCCACCCTGTTTAGCCCCCTCTTTGCCTTCTGCCTTACCTGCTTCAGCAAGTCCAGGAGTCTGGAGAGTCCTGCCGCTTCTTGCTTCAGCACCCCAGAAAGGCTGCTAACAGAGTGCTGTGTCATTAGCACCCATTTTACAGCAGTGGAAAACTGTTACACTGTTGTGTTTGGGCTCTTGTGTACAGCTCAATCCAGGATAGGATTGGGCTGCTAGAGGACATGAAAACTTGCTTATGATTTTGCATGTATTTGGCTGTTGCCAGATTGTAGGTTTTATGTATGTATTCCTAATGGATCAATACTGCTACCCATATTTTTTTTTTATTTTTTTTTTTTTGGGGGGGGGAGAATTATTGTTGGCTTTTATCAGTAGTTTAGAATGGCAAGAAGACAACTGTAATGTGGGAGGTTGGAACAAATTGCTAAGGCGGTGTGTTTTCAAGAAATAATTGAAACACTTAAATAGGCCTCCATTGAACAGTTCCTGTAGTGTCTGAGAGCCCTTGTCAGTTCTAAGAAGGGTCAGGAAATGCAGCTTGTGAAACTGGGGGAAGGAAGTGGATTTCAAGTTTATTTAAACCCTTGCAACCTCCAGACCTCAGCCATTTTTGTAAACATTCTTGCTGAGATGTGCTGCACTTCGGATCTCTCAGAGACTGAGGGTCTGCTGTTGTAATCCCTCCTTCTGATTCAGTATATGCTGAGTGTCTTCTCCACTATGGGAATGACAGATTGTTTCTGCACTAGAGGTGCTTCTGGGCAAAAGTGTGATGGTCCCAAGGGAATTGCGTAATGTCTTGATTGGGTGTCATTCTGATGGTCTAAGCGGGTTGTATAAAGGAACAAAAATTACCCCACTGTAGCTCCTCCACACATACTGCTAGTGTTTACTCTGATATCATCTAAGCAACAGGAAGTCTTTGCAGGATGTCATTGGAGGGTATATTTGGTAGTGTGGGGGTTGGGAGGAGAGTTTGAAAATGCTGGTTTTCAAGTAGGAGTGTCTTCTATCTAGTCTCCTTTCACAGGGAGTGGTGGTAGTAGGAGCCTTTGCGGTCAAGTATCTTTGTTCTGGGTCAGGAAGTTAACTGGATCCAGAGTAAGGAGGAACACTTAGTGCATTTCTCATGTATAGTCTACCATAGCTTGTGTGCAACCAAATTGGGGAAACCTGCATCAGTGGCAATTTAAATTGATTTCCCTTCCGTGTTTAAGCCTGTGTTAACATTTGCCCATGACACAAACAGTGCAAGAGGCTCCAGAATGCACCAAAGCTTTATTATATGTGGGAAAATGTCCTCAGGACTAGAACCGAGTCAGAGCAAGGCAGACATAAATTGAGGGGTCAGATCTGTGCTAAGCACTTAGCAGTTTTCACAATTGAAAACAGCTTTCCTTGCATTGTAGTTTCTAACAAGAGGCAGGCTGGACTCTGTGAGGGCATATGACCTCGTCCAACTTGCTTGATGTGTGCCACCCTGACATGAGTACTGTGAGCTACCGCCTGGGGCCCACGTTGGCACTGCAGCCCCATTGCATCGTTGCTGTGCCATTGCATTGTGAAGGAGCTATGCCATGAGAAGGAAGGTACTCTTTATCAGGGTCGCACGGGCAGGGGAGGCTGAGCCGGACCTAAAGCGCCTGGGCACGACCAGATATATTCTCTGGTCATGTCCAGGAGCCTTGCTGAGGCCCTCTTCTGAAACATTACCATCCCCCCCCTCCCCCACAAAGTGTTTTAAAAGCGCTTTTGGTTTTCACCAAAACTTAGAAGTGCTTTTAAAACACTTTGTGGGGGAGGGCTTTTTGAAGCCCTCAGAGGCTGTGAGCCTCAGAAAGGCTCCAGATGAGAAAGACACAAGGTTCTGGTTGTATTTGGAGGCCTAGTGACCTGGAAGTGTTGTGTCACTTCTAGGTCACTGGGCTATGGTGACGTTCTGTATTTCACCGGCACACAACATCACTGCATGTCCTGTTTTTTATACATCATAAGAGTGGCACAGGAGGAACTGCTTTTCCTTGGCTTCACCCAGTTATGCTGGTTCAATGTTTATAGTTTGACATCATGTGGACAGGGTCAGTTCTGTGTACCTCTTCACGTAATAATTGCTAGGATAGAAGCAACAATAAATTGGGAAGCACTAGTGTGATTGGACCAGCCCATGTGGTGCCTGGTCTCTAAACATTGCAACAGCATCACAATGGAAAGAAATGAAACTGTGGAAAAGACCCCACGAGTCTGCTCCTAATGCATTCTGCATCAGCCAGCCTTAGATACCCTGCAAACATTATCACTGTTCAGAGATTGGTTTCATTTGCTGTGCGGCCAGACATTTATGCCTTAGCCCAGTGTTCCCAAACTTTTCAACATTGGGACGCACCTTTAAAAAAGTTTCACTTTACCAACTGCTCAAGCCTCTGTATGGTAATTGGACAGCGTGCTCTGTCATGGTAATTGGGCAGTGTGCTCCCCACAAGCTGCAGGTTGCTTAACCCTTGATGCCATAGCCTAATCTACCCTATCAGTTTTGTGAACCACTAAAAATTGGATCATGACCCACTGGTGGACCATGGACCCATAGTTTGGGAAGCACTGCCTTAGCCCCTTCTGTTAATCATACTATGGCAGTGGCACTACCTGGAAAAAATAGGGGGGACACAGAAGGGGCAAAGTGAGGGAAGCCTTTCCCACATATATGTTTATATTTCAGAAATCTAATGTTCTGCATCCAACTTATTTTCTTGCTTTTGATTGAGTTAACTTTTAAATAAGCACATGTAGGATTGTGGCCTGTCTTCCAGTTTATGATTCATCAGTGGTTCCATCCGTGGGTGTGGGGTGAGCTACTTTTCTGATGATGATGATGATGATGATAATAATAATACTTGTATTTATATACTGCCTTTCTTAAGATCACCAATTTCTCTAATGACTGTAACTCAAGGCGGTTTACATAGGCAGGCTTTTATTCACAAACCCGAAGGTTTTTACAATTTACAGAAACGTTCTATCTTTCAAGAACGATACTCATACAGATGGATCTTTCTGGATTTAGCCTTCTTTCTTAGCCACCCGTCTGTCTTCTGCTGGCTATTCTGCTGGATACTTGCACTCCCTCTGGTGCTGCCTCTGTAGGTTATGTCTGCTACCACAACGTTCCCAAAATTCCCCTGATCTGCTTTCTCTGATTTTTCTGGCCATTATGCAAATGCAGCTGTCAGCCTGTTTTTCCAAGAAAAATGTCCCGGGCAGTGCAGTGCAGTGCAGCTAGGAGCACTTCCAAGGGCTGTAGCAGCAGATTTGTGAGTCATGTTTGAAGAGCATGAGCTCAAGCAGTGAGTATTATGAGGTCAGTCCCTGCCTGTGCGGAGCTTCAGAGACAGTTCTGCTTTTCTTTGCATTAAATCTTGCCTCAAGGGTTCTGAGCATGTGAGGCAAATAAAAAGGAGGGAGTGTTGACAAGTATAGCGTTCTTCTCTTCTCTGGATTGATCCTCTGTTAACTTTTCTTCAGGGAGTTCTCGAATGTTTCCTGTGTGGCATGTTAAGCTTTTGTGGCTTTTTATGAGCAAGCTGGGTGTCATTAAAAGTTACTATCTTTATGCATTTTGGTTTCCTGCTTGTTAGTCTTGTCTTAAGTTTGGTGAGTTTTTACACACGCACTGCCCTTCCACTTCTGGTATTGAGTGTGATGGCATTAATCTCTGACTCTTACCTTCCATAGTGGTTCAGGGCAGTGATGTCATTCAGGGGGAATGGACCAGAATGGGCGTTCCGGATCCTAACGGGCTCCGTTCCGGGTTGTTGGTTTTTTCCCCAACATTTGAATGTGCCTTGCCTCGGCCGACAAGTGCCAATCAAAAGTGAGTTCCTGTTCCTAAATCATTTGAATGACACCACTGGTTCAGGGTTTGTCCCAGTTGGATTCTGTTGTAATCTACTATAGTATGTAGATGCTGCTGTGCCAATAAACCCTAATATGTACATATTTTGTGGAAGATTGGGTGAGCCAGATGTACATAGGAAACTGCTTTCTACTGAGTAAGACCATTGGTCCATTAAGTTCAGTATTGTCCACGCTGATTTCGGACCCAATCCCATCCAGCTTTCCAGGGTAGATACAGTCGCAATGCAGCTCTGAAGTGAGGGAACAAATGTTCCTCTACCTTGAGGAGGCCCCCATGACTGCCTCCCCACCTCAGGAGGTAGTGCAGGCCCAATTGGCATGGCTGCACCAGCCCTGGACAGTTGGATAGGATTGGGCCCTTAGCATGATTTCAGAGAAAGGTATCTTTCCAGCCCTCTCTGGAGATGCCAGGAATTTGATTCTGTCTTCTTTTGCATGCAAAGCAGAATGTTCTCTACCACTAACCTAGGACCTCTCCTAGATAGTTACAAGATCAGCATTTCAAAAATAAGAGATGCCAGGGAACATGTTAGGAGGATCCATTATTGATTTCCCAGTTTTTAGAAAAGCCATTAAATACCTGGTGCGGAGCTGTCATTTTGGGTAGCAGGAGGACAGAACCACACATGCAGAGTCATGAATCTCTTGTGAAATGTGTACTTTGCAAATAACAGGGCATTTATTATGGCAGATATTCTCACATTTTAAGTTACATTGGGGAAAAAAGTATACATTTATACAACCAGTATTACAGATGTCACAAGCCCTGGAGCAAAGCATATAGCTCAATATCACCTGCTGCTGATAGCAGCTTTCTGGGGTTTCAGACAGAGGTCTTTCCTAGGAGATTTCAGAGATTGAACCTAGTTCTTCAGGGCTTTGAGCCCCTTCCAAGTTACTCACAGCCTCCATAGGGATTTTGACCCTCACTTTGAGAACCCCTGTATTAAAGTCTGTGACAGCAGTTCTTAAATTGTGGGTGATCTGTGATGGATCATCTGTTGGTCCCGGAGACCATAGTGAAAAGAAAATGCTGATGACTTTTCCCAAAGCAAGGAGTCACAGAAATGACCAAATCTTTCTGCACTCCGCTCCAGCTGCACTGAAAATGTATGGTGAGGTGGAACCAATGCTAGGTTTGCTCATCTTATCAGTTGTTTCAACATTTGTCTGCCGAGATATTTTAACTGTTGCATACAGGGTGGGGCAAAAGAAGGTAACTTAAATTCTCGTGTCTCTTTATTATGATTGCACATTCTACATGTCTTCCTTCATTGTGGAGCACATGTTCCATACAGTCGATTATGTGGGTAACCATATTGGAGCACTGTTCTGGCGTTACACCGTTGATCACTGATTCAGTGTTTGTGTGAAAGCTTTTCTAGAGTTCATGGAGTTGGTGTGAAACATCTTTCTTTTAACATGCATCACATATCGTGGGGTCTGGACTTCGAGGTGGATAAGGAAAGTCAGACCCTCAAATGTTCTCCAACACTCAGCCGGCATTGTCATTTGTTCTAGTGCTTCATGGTTGTCCAAACTGTCCAGTATTATGATTCAGTTACCTTTTTTTGCCCCATCCTGTACTTTAGGTATACTTAAGCCTGGCTCCATTTCCTCCTTCATCTCATGCATTCTGTACAGCTGAATCAGAGGGCAGAAAGAGCTGAGTTTCGCTTCAGAAATCTTTCAAGCACCTGCAGTGGGAGAGAACTTGATGGTCTGTAATGCAAAAAAGTTAAGAGTTATAGAATTATAATAGAATATGGATTCTGCTTTAAAATGAAGGATATCAAGAAGCTGAAGGTGCTATTCAGGGTGCAGTGAACCCAGGGGTGTTGCTACCTTTGAATGTCTCTTGTGGTGGTAAGCTTGGAACACTGAGCAACTATGCTAAGAGACACAGATGTTGATTACAAAAATTATAGTATCTGTCTGCCAGATCATATGCACAGCCAAAGTTGTTCATTTTTGTTATGTGCTCAATTTGTTATTTGCTCAGCCATGACTTCAAGGTGAAGGACGAAGGGTCCATCATGCATGCATTTTCGGGCCAATGAGGCAAATTGCATTGTTTTGGACTCTGTTAACTTTGACTTTGGGTTTGTTTGTGGCATAATGTTATGCTGAAGATTTTATAGTAGCAAGTCTTTCTTTCAACATTGGTGATTGAAGTGTAGGCTCATTGCTCATCATCCGAATGCAGGTACAAGACAGCTTAGAAAGAACTATGTTGACATGCTCTTAAAAGGTAAAGACATTCTTAGTTGGAGATCCTTAATTATTGGAGCCCATCTAGTTTTGCTCTGGAAAAAAAAAAAACTTGTCATTCCAAAACTGCTGTGAACTGCTGTGTTGAAGTAGACAGAACAAAAATTCCCTGCATCTCTCCTAGTCTCTTAGGGTAGGATAGAAGCTGAGACTAGGATGTATAAGTAATGACTAACTCTATTGCATAGCACAAATCGGGTTGTAGATTGATTTAAGGTTTAAATCTGTAGTAGTTTAGTTCTTCCAGTATGTTACTTTGGATAAATATGCTCTCATCAGTCTAAACTGCCCTTCATCAATATTTTTACCTATAGAACTGTTTTGTAAAAATATCATCTCACTGAACAATTTCATCAATATGGAAGTTAATCTAACTGCAGTCCTTGGCTCATGCTAATCACTTCCCAGATTGCAAGACAAAATGCTGTGGGCTTTCATCTGTTATTGGTGTTCACCAAGTCCTCTTGGTTTGGTCTCTAGTTGTTTTGCCCATATGCAGTTGGGCATGGCTTTTTTTTTTTTCATTTCCTGCTCTACAGAGTTAAAAGCAAGTATGTCCCTTAGGTACACATTGTCCAGTGCTGGGTATTAGAAGAGTGTTTCACAGCAGCGTGTGTGAATTTGCACCAACTCCCCCAACCCAATTCACTGACATTTGTAGCAATTCATTACATGCCCCCCATCCAACAGGCTGTCATTTTGAATGAGGCACTTCCAACCTCCCTGTGTTGCTGGTGGCTTTTTGAAAAAAAAAATTCTTCTGGTGATGTATATAAGAGGCTTTCCCTGCTGTTTGACAGGAGTTAACAGTTGCCAGAGGCAACCACACTTTTATTTATGGACTTCTTTTCAAAGTCTTGTCAATTCTGCAGAATGATTCTTCTTGGCAAGGAAAACTTTGGATCAGATCATACTTGATGATTCTGTTCTTTTAACAGTGATGACTTAAAATCTGTATTTAACTAATCCGTAAATCCTAATAGCTGCATCTTACTAGGAGAGTTGTAGTTCCTAGTTCAGATCTTGCCTCTTGTCATGAACTCATTAGGGGGCCTTAGGCAAGCTGTTCTGCCTTAGCCCCTCTTTATGCAATATGGAGATGCTAAGCACAGTTGTCAGGGCTGTTGTAAGTTTTACTGAGATAATGCTTTGAACACTTCAAAGTATTATATAAATATTTAATGGTATTACAGTTGGTACAGAAATCTGTGCATGAACAAGGTAATGGAAATGTTGTATCAGGACTTTTGACCAATGCAAAACAATTTCCGGGGGGAGCAAATGGTTTTTTTTGGCATATCCTTGTCTATGGGAGAGGTTTTTTCCTCGGCCATGCTTGTGTTTCTCTCTAACGAAAGCAAACGAGCTTCTTGTCTATGTATTGCCTAGCTGTTCATCTGACCCTCCAGGCTCTGAGGGAGTATCTCTTACCAGATGCTGTCAAAATATTCTGCTTTGTTTCATGAAATAGAGGACTGGCTTGGGACATGGTGTATACAAAGAGGTTTACACACAAATCTAATCCAGATGCACTCTCCAGGGACATATGGATGAGGGGACCATGCTCTGACCATTGGCTGATTTCTAGTGCTGTAAAATGCTAACAAGCTCCCCCACAGATTTGCACAGAGGTTAAGCATATGATGTAGCCTTGTATGAAAGGATTTTTGCTAGACTTGTCTTAATCACTTCCCTGTTTGCTGTGGATGCTTCTATGTAGACAGTTTTGGTATGTGAGCCCTCCAAGGAAAGAGTGGGTTAAAAAAATAGGTTTAGGAGGGACTCGGCTATGGTCCCTCTCCAAACGTGAACATAAAATGTTACTTTTAAGACTGTGTTGGTGAGCAACCTTTAGCCTTTAGATGAATGTAAATATGATTCATAGCAAAGTACACCTCTGTTTCCAAGAATAATTTGTAGACACATTTCTACAGAGTATGCAACCCTTGTTTTCTATTGAAAATATAAGTTCCCTGTCACCACCATCCCCATGCATAAATAGCTGTGGAGTTTTGCACTGAGCACAGAATTTAACATCTTTAAGCAAACCCATAAGCACTGGCTTGTTGGTGCGGCACCTTCCCAGGGTTGGCTTGGATCTGTGTGCCTTGAAGGGAGGAGGAAAGAAGAGATGCTCGGGTGGGGGTGGGGGTGGGGCTATAACATCAGCTCCCATGGAGACCAGCACTGGCCTGAGAGTGCTGGTATAAAAAATAACACTATTTTGTTATGTTGTGTTTTGTGAGCATTTTGTAAGCTGCCTTGGGCATTTGCTTTGGCAAAGGAAAGGTGGGATATTAGTTCTTTAGAAATAAATAAGCCTCTTGGCCATGAGGCTGTGATGGTAGACAGGACATGGTGAACTTCCAAGGACTGGCGTGGAGTTAAGGAGGATTTGCACTAGCCAGAGAATGGGCTTTGAGTTTAGAGCAGAGGAATTATGTAATTTTTTTTTTTTTGCAGGTGTGCTTTATTTGTATAATTTGTAAGGGCTGCAGTGTTCAGCAGCTACTTGCATTTATTTTTAAACACTCTAATTGCTCAAAACATCAGCTGAAAAAGAAACCCACAACAAACCAAACTGAAAGTAGTTTTGCCTGGCATACAGTTGCCTTTTGTAGTCAAATGGACAAAGGTGTTGAGGGAAAAGAACAGCAGAAGAACCCCGCTGGATCAGGACAAAGGCCCTTCTAGGCCAGCTTCCTGTATCTCACGCTGGTCCACCAGATGCCTCAGGATGCACACAAGACAACAAGATACTTGCCTCTTGTTGCCACTGTCCTGCATCTGGCAACAAGACCACAGATTCTCCTGCTTAGCTTCAGGCAGAACCAGCAGCTCAACCATTAGTCCACACCTCCTGCCTAAAGAAATGGAAATGGAGGGCACAGAGATGGGGCCATCAAGTACTATTCATGGCAGTTGTACGAATATGGATTTATCTAGGATGTCCATAAATCTGTTTTTGGGTACCTTTTTGTGTAGGAAATGTTGCTTTCTTGAGAGCATAGTGCTACGTGTCCCATGGAAAAAACATCTGGTGTCTCCCATAGTGATTTGTAAATATAGGATAGGTGTTGCAGGTCTATTCACTGATCTAAACAAATCTGTTTCCATACTAATGCATAGTTAATGTATAATGTTGCCAGAAACAGAACAGTGTTTGAAGGGTTGGCACTAGAAACGGAGAGAGCAGAGAAAGCCCTACATTTATGCTAATCTCTGTCATTCCGGCCTCCCCAGCCTACATTTGGGGAGATAATAGCTCTTCCCATGATAAATGGGACCCTGAAGCCTCATCATTTGTGCCTCGTCTAATCTATATTTCATGATAATAGTCCCCTGGTCATGGGCGTTATGGCTTAAATAGCCTTTTCCTTGATCTCTTATATATTGAATTATGCCCAGGGAAGCGGGAGCATTTGTTTAAAGGATCTGGCTGGCTTTCAAGGTGTATTGTAGATTCTCTTACAAATCGCAGAAGATGGAGAATGGACATGCTGTACATTCTGTATTCGTATCCTGTTACACTTTGTATGTACAGTATAAGATGCATTTTAGCTGCCCATCCTTTGTAGCCTTGACTAATCCAGGGAAGGATTTGCAAATGCAGGATGATTCTAACTATACTACTTGCGGTGTTTGCACTGTAAAGTCCATGTCAAGCAAGTTTTAGTGAAAAACTCCAGATCCATCCTCTTTTCTACCAATATGTACTAATTGGCAGTTTTCCTCCTGAAGTAAATAACAATTGGGGATTTTCATCAGGCAGGAGGAGAAAGGATCAATTAATGCACTCTGTGGGTCCTGATCCCTGGCCCCCTTTCCTCAAGTGTTTACAGTGGAAAATATTAACAGGTAGAGCCAAACTCATTTGTAATATGACATGCTTGACCCTTAGTATAAGTCAGTTTCTTCTTTTATGTCATTACGCCCCTGCATTTGACATGAAATTTGAAACAAGCGTGTATTGGGGGGTGTCATTTTCTTTGGGAAATTTTATTCCCTCATACAACAGCCAAGTAGATTGAACACTGGAAGTTGGCAGCAAAAAGCCTGAAAGTAGTTATGCAGACATGCCATAAGACTTGCAGTGATGTCTGGATTTTCAGAAATAGTACAACTGTCTTCTTAGATTAGCATTTGCATATTACTATCTGATTTGAAGGTCACTTGAACACCTGAGCCATATTGTACCTTTATTTGGTATAAGTTACCTAGAGCAAGGGTTCTTAAACCATTTTGAGGTTTGAGTGTCTGACATAAGGCCTGGGGGCCAGATGTGGCCCACGGAAGCTCTTTTTCTGGGGCTTGGGCTCTTCCAGCACCACCATCAGTTGCAATCAGTTAAGCTGTGCTGAAGTGTCCCTGCTGAAAGGGCAGTCTGCATGATAATTGGGGTCTCCCCATCTTGAAAATATGATCAATATTCGCATATTGCTATTTGTATATTTGCTGCTGTTGAGTTCCTAAGTAAGAATGAAGTGCTTATTTTTGGTCATGACCTGCTTGATGACATCACTTTCTGTTTAATTACATCACTTCCAGACCTCAACAGGCATAATCAATGCTCTTTGGCCTGCTATGTTAAATAAGTTTGACACTTCTGCCCTAGAGGCTAATGTCTGATTTGTAAACGCCAAGGGGGGGTGGCTATAATGGTGACATTGCAGCAGTACTCCCCACACCCCGAAATAGCAACCTGTTTAACTCTTGATGCACATAGCCTGCCAATTTTGCAAACCACCAAAAATTGAGTCATGATCCATTGGTGAGTCCCAGATTTACAGGGACTCTGATCTAGAGAGGCTTAACAACATGGAAATGTGGAGGGTATAAAAAATGTATAAACATAAGGGTCTATTATTAATGTTTGGAGTAAGAGGTAATCCTAATTTAAACCCTCCCCTGAGTGAGTTCTTCAAAATTTCTCTACCTTATATATCTCTATTGGATGGACAAATTTGCTGCTCACCAAGTCTCCTGGTATGAAACTGTAGGAAAAGAATATTACAAAAAACAAATATTACAAAAAACACTTGCACACTCTAAACTCAATATTTCCTTCTGTTTTTTCATTTGTTTCCAAATCCCTGTTTCTGGCAGGTCAGATTTCATTTCCTAGTTCTTTATGATGGTGGGGGGGGGGCTCCTTTGTGTATTCTCCCTGCCACCACATAACTATGTACATTTGTTCCTGATTGAAACTGAAATCCTTCATAAAGACTTGTTTTATTCTGCCCTGCTCTCTCCCAGAGGCCTGCCTTTTGAAGTCAAGGGAGTAGAGGCCTACCGGCAGGTAACAACAAAATAGTGCAGTTTTCTACAGCCTATGCTAATGAGCAACATGTGTCTTGATTTTGCTTCATGTATGCTACTTTTAAAGGCTTCCATCAATCTGCTGGTGGTTCCAAAAGGTAAAGAACTTGGCTTCTTATAGATCACAGTTCCTAGATAGAATTATTGGTTTGTGCCAAAAAATAATTCAACTTCTAGGTCTGAATTAAGCCACATTTTATTGATGATTCTGCTTGTAAGAAGATGCAATAGTGGATACAAAGTGCCCCACCAAATCATGATGGGAGAAGGGAACAAAAATGGAAGCTCACTTGGTTTCTCAAAATAAGTTAACAAGCTAGATTTTCTTGCCCATTGAGTACTGTGTCAGACTTGTGTCCAGGGGGGCTTTTGCCCAACTTAGGCCAGTGCACCAATTGTACCAAGGTGCTGGTTTTGACCTTTAAAGCTGTTTACAGCTTGTGACCGGAGTATCTGAGGTACCCGTATCACCCCTTCCATGGCAGCCCTTCCTCTCAGATAATCTGGGAACGGTCTGCTCCATAGCCGCCATTTTCTGAGGTTTAGTTGATGACAACACGGGGAAGGGTCTTCTCTATAGTGATGGCACAATTATGGAGCACCAACAGAACCCACCTTGTTGACCTTCCAGCAGGGGCCCAAAACATGGAGTTTTGCTGCTTTGCGCACATGGCTTGCAACTTTGTTCTGCTGTTTTCGTTGTTGCTTTTTGTATTTTATTTTTTATTTTATTGAGTTATATTGTATGTTTAATGTTGCATTGTTACCTGCTTTAGGTCTTCTGTACAAAAGGTGGAATATAAAATAATACATTAAAAGCACTTTGTACTTTTACAAAGGCAAGACAGACTCTTGTTGATGAATCTAAGCTAAGTGGAAATGGGCATTCATGAGTACTGAGAAAATCTCAAGTGTATATTTTCCACACATATTTTAATGTATACATGACACCAAAGGCATACTTTTTAGACAATCATACATTCCAAGGTATTTTACTTGCAGTGAGTGTGGAGATGGTACATACATATTCTCATAAAGTTGAAAATTAGACTTTATCAAGAGAGCCATATCTGCCTAATTTCAGTGTAGCTGTCCAATTCCCTTCATTCCAAAATTTGAATTTTGCCTTGTCTCTTCTTCTCCCTTACTTTCCCTGTTCGTGTGTGTGTGTGTGTACGTTGGGGTCTGTGGGGGGACCATATATGTTGGATGACAAAAGAAAAATACATGGGCTGCTAAGCCGTGTTCCTTTGGCATTATGGTCAGGCATGATCACACATCTTCTTACTAAACCCCTCTACTCATTATATGTGCTCTTAGAACAGATGCCTTTATAGCCCAAACCCTCTTGGTACTTCCTCTGTCCATTTCCTTTCTGGTCAAAATGGCCTCATACAGACAGTCTCAGGGTAGCATTAATGCTCTTACTGTAGACTAATGGTCTCTTTCAAGCTGAGTGGCAGGAAAAAGCATTTGCTGATTGAGCCTGACAGGATTAGGCTTTTTTCCAAGTACCTGGGCTTGCTATCTACATTAATTAAATGCTTAACCTTAAAAGTGTTCCAGACTGTTCTTCCCTGTATCCTGAGTTTCTGCCCCTCATAGATGCAGAATGGAGGGAAAATGTACAGGTGATCTCAGTAACAAGTGAGGTGTTCCTTCCTATTTTATCTGTTCTGGTCATTCAGAGAGCCTCTGGTCTAGCAAGGGAAATGAAGAGTCCTTCAAAGAGTAGTAGTTCATTTAGCAACGTGTTGGAGCCCTTAATAAACTCAGAGCATTTGTTTGCTAGGCACAGCACTGTCCTAAGTATATCTGGGGATGAGTTGTTTTCTCTTTTTAGCAGAGAGAGTGTTAAGATGCATTCTGCTGTCCAAACCAGGATTAGAGCAGAGCCTGTGTGCACATAGGCTACCCACGGAGAAATAATAGGACAGAATCCTCTCTGTAGGGATCTTCCTGGATCAGCAGTCTCCGCACAGTGAGGCTGCCAAGGGGGGTGGGGAAGGGAGAGAGCTCCTTCTTGGCCTCAGGGCCATGGCTTTCATTATAAGACTAGAGCCCATTTGTGCCTTGGACGCCAGCCCAATTGGTTCCCCTCTCTATAAATGTTGGCTTTTGCTGATGGAGCTAAACAGCCAGGCCATTGTGTGTGTCAGGGCCACTGGAGAAATAGCCTGAGTGATGTTTTGTGTAGTGTGTCAGTGTGCTCCCTTTTTGGGTTGTCGCTTCCCTCCTCCTCCTCCTGTGGAGACTTGGTTGTCATGGGGATGACTGCTTTTCCATCCTGCTGACACAGCAAGGCATGTGCACACAGTCTACCCACGGAGCAGATCCTCTCTTTCTGCAGAAAGTGCTCTCTGCATCCTTTGCAAACCGGATATGGGTTCTGTTATGCACAGTGTATCTCTGGCAGGGGTTGTAGTTTTAGGATTTTGAATATGAGAAGAGGTTCTGACTGCCATCACTCTTATCAGATGAGTTCAAGTTTGATAACTCAGCTCAGGTGTCAATTTTGGTTTTTCTTGACACCAAATGTGGGCCTGACTGAGAAGGTTGAACACAAATATTGCAAATGTTATTTTTAAAAATGTTTTAATTCCACTTTTCTGTGTACAGTGAAAATCCAAATTAGCTAGTGGAAATATGCATACAAAGAAAAAAGAACTGTATTTACAGCAGAAAAAAATATGTACCAGTTTGAACATAATAAAACTTAAAACTTCCAGTACCCTTCAGAAGCTCAACAAAAGTAAAGAACTGTCAGGACCATAGAATCATAGTGTTGGAAGGGACATACAAGGTCATCTAATCCAACTCCCTGCCTATCGCAGGAAATCCTCCTAGAGCATCTCCACCAGATGCCTGTTGAGCCTTTGCTTGAAGGTCTCCAGTGAGGGAGAATCCACCACCTCCCTCAGCAATCTGTTCCAGATGAATAGGCTTCAGAGGAAATACTGATGATCAATGTGGTAATAGTAATGACCCTGTCTGGTGATTAAGCCAGTGGTTCCCAGCCTGGGGATTGGGACCCCCAAGGGGATAGTGGACCAATTTTTCAGACGGTGGCGAAGAGCTTGGGGCAGCATCCTAAAAAGCTGTGTGTACACCATTTTGGAAATTTCATTTTGGCTAGGGAAGAGGCTTCCCATTAAACTGCCACTTACTCAGTTCTTGTGGGGGTGGTGGAAATTAGCCTTGCTATGGGCTAGTCTTGGTGTGTACCTATCTGTGTGATGGTCACTCCATCGTCTCTTTCTAAGTGGGCATGTCATACCTTCTATGTGCATGCCTAGGTGAGTCTCAGCCCAAAGGGAAGAGGAATGTTAATACTCTGAAGACTATCTAAAATTTGGCTTTACCACCTTGACCAGCAATGGCATAGAGAAACCACATTGCATTCTGTGCAATGTTGTTCTCGGTGCTGAATCAGTCACTGCACTCAAAATTCACTTAGATACAAAGCATTCAGAACATTCTAAAGAGGATGTGGAGTTCTTTTGAGTTTCACAAAATGTGATTTATTTAAAAACAATTGCTTCCTGCTTAATGACATCACTTCCAGCCCTAGGTCTTAGGGAGGTCCCCACAGGTTATGGTACCTTAAAAAGAAGGTCAAGGTGCAAAAAGGGTTGGGAACCACTGGATTAAGCAGATAGGTAAGCCAAAGATGAGAGGATGCAGAGCAGGGCTTCTGCTGAATGCGTAACAGCAGGTTCATATAGGTTCTGAAGAAAAGCAATGAACCAGTTTGAACAATTTCAGCCCTGCCCAGAAGGAGTGCTCATATTCTGCCTCACTGGGATGCTGTTCTGCTCCGCACACCGGAGCGGGGGGGGGAATGGGACAAAACTCAAATCACCTCTGGTCACATCAAACTATATGTTAAGGCCAGAGACGTCATCCGGGTGCACCAGGAACCGGAACGCCCGGATGATTGGCAGCCCTCCGCCCCTATGGCAGAGGGCAGCCACGCCTCCCTGCGCCTCGAATTGCTCTGTTTCAGAGCGATTCGGATGCGTGGGAGGGCGGGCGGGCCCAGGAGCAGCTCACCTGTCCACAGGAGAGGTGGCGCGGCCCAGGCCTGTCCGCGGAACTAGCGGAACGGCGTACCGGGCCGTTCCGCCTGGATGACACTGCTGGTTAAGGCAGTGTTATTCAAACTGTGGGTCTGGACTCACTGGGTGGGTTGCGACCTAATGTCAGGTGGGTCGCAAAGAGCTGGGAGCAGCCATCTTGGAACCTGCAGACCTTCCTCTTGATAGATTCCTTTTGTGAGTGTTAACAGTTTGAATTTTCAAGGGAGTGTTTTCTTAAAATCATGTTTAGTTCAGTGCTTTTACATATTTTGTCCTCATCTTGCTTTCTGTCAGGAATGTTTCATGTTTGTACAATTGTTGCAGGCCAAGAATGCCAATTTGCATTTCAGGAGTATCAGTTTATTATGTTACAATGACAGCACTTCCTGCTTGATCATGTCACTTCTGGCTATGACATCACTTCCAGTGGGTCCCAACATGAGTTCCATTTGAAAAGTGGGTCCTGGTCTAAAAGGTTTTGAGAACCACTGTGTTAAGGAATGGATTGGATGTTCTAACCCCTCCCCATGTGAGTGTGCAGAGTAGAATGGGCATGTGGTTGGTGTGTTATCCAAATTGACCTAGCATTTATAGAAGGCTAAAAGTGCAATTTTCTTAGAGCATCATTGAAATGACTTGCATCAATGAGATTCAAATAAAATGTTAGGCTTTTATTTTATTTGTAATAATCTGATCCAGGCTAAGGATGTGGGTTGTTAATGTCAGCAGTTTCAAAAAATGATACATCACTTGCTGATTGGACTGTGGAGAAGGCCATAAAAGCAATTGGCAGCAGTGGCTTATCTGAATTTTTATTTCATGCATTGTGGTTTTATAGGATAGGGATATGACATTGCCAGAACTCTGCTCCAGTGAAGCAGATAGTGCTTCTGCTGGACAACCGTGTGTGTGTGTGTGTGTGTGTGTGTGTGTGTGTGTGTGTGTGTGTGTTTGCATGCATGATTGCAAAAGGTTAGAGCAATGCTGAATTGCTTGCCATAGTCCCAAAGTTAGGGGTGGGTTTTTTGTGTGTATTAAAAATGTATAAAACACAAAGCATCGCCTTTTTGGTGTTAAAACATATGAATACAAATATTCCACAAACATTCCACAAATATTCCAAAACACCACATTTTTGTGTTCAAAGTATTTTTTTAGAAATTAAAATAGATTACTTTTATGGTTAAAAATAATGGCTGCACCTGCTGACCCTATATCATCTACCTAGTACACTTTTAAAGCATTTAAAATTAATGAAAATGAGAACTTGGAATAAAACTATGTAACACAGCTTTTTGCCTTTTAAATCACAAAACCTTTGAAAAAACATCATTTTCAAACACCCCTCTACCCATTGTGAAGCACCATGTAATCAGCAACAAGATAATATCCAATATAATCTCACCCGTAGCAGCTGACCATTTTTCAGGGCTGATTCTTAGTGGCTCCTTTGGTCAGTGAGAGCTGCCTTTGTCTTGCCTGTGGTAGTGGAAGCCTGGGGCCATCTGCAACCTCCACGCAATGCTCTCCAGTGTTCCTTGACCTTGCATAATGAGACTGTCCCCTGTCAATTTCTTGCCAATTCCAGATGTTCCTCAAAATCCTTTAGAAGTAATGTGAATTTAGAAGTCTAGCTTTCGGTGGGCTTTTTTTCTGGACCTGAAGTTGAACGTGCTTTATGCATATTCACTGTTGAGCTGTGGATCAGGCCCAAAGAGGTGGTGTGGGGGTGGTGCTTAGAGGACCTCATTAACGCCATGGACATCGCCCCAGCACTTCTCAACAAAGGGATAATGGCATATGGTTCCACCGTGAGCCTGTTAACACTAGTCCTGGTCTGACCCTCCTATTGCCTTTTAATGCTCACAGCCCACATACAGCAGGATTAAGCTTCCCCTAGCCTGTTGGCAAAGTACTAGCTGATATCCTCCTCCTGCAGCAGCTTGCCTGAAGGGCTTGGAATAGACTGACCCCTCAATGGGTCTTTTCTAATGCGGATTTGTGCGGTCTTTGTATTGGGTGAATAAAGTCCTTTGTGTCTGTAGCACTCTGATGTTCACCAGGCTATGACATAACAGCTCAGAAGGGTGACACCTGCCAGGTCATGTTAGTGCTATTACCAGTCACCTTGTGACTCATTAAGCCTTGGTTACATGGGGGTAATAGCTTAGCTACTTCCATCTCTCTAATGCAAAGCTGTTGATTCCTCAGGATACAGGTGGTGTGGGGCGAACGTTCCAAGATTGGGGTGTGGGGAGTTGTTCAGTATACTGAGTTGTCTGGGCATAGCCCCAACCCCACCTCAGTGGTGTTATTCAGGGGGTTCTCCCAGGTTCTATAGAACCGGTTGTTAAACGGCCGGGCCCTGCCCACTTGCTTACCTCAGCTGGCTTTGGGTTTTTTTTTGCTCCGGCTATGACGTCATAGAACCGGTTGTTAATTTATTTGAATACCACCACTGCCCCACCTGTACCCTAGTCTTTTAACCATTATTGATTTTGTGGTAAATTATTGGAGAAGATCACCAAAAAAGATGATTCCCTAGCATTTGAGGCTGTCATATTAAAACTTGCAAATATGCATGTGGTGGTTTATTAATGTTGGACTCTTAATCCAAATCTAAAGAACTCCATCAGATGTAATATCCAAAGACTTCTGCAAGCCCATGGGACTCTGATAGCATTTTTTTCCCCTTTGGCACAGCAGATCATCCCTGCCATATGAAAAATGACTTTCAATATGCCCTTGAATTTTAAAAATAACGTATTGTGTGTGCCTGCTGTTCAAGAAAACCAAGCCCAAAGCCTTGCTTAAGAGCACACAATCAGTTGACCTGAAAACTATTTTGCACCTACCACAGTCTAATTCGGTATGCATATCACCACCTACACTCCCACATAAGATTGTACTAACTGCAGACTTCCCATCAAGTTCAGCATTATTTTTTTCTTCTTCCTTATGCCCATGGTTTTTCTTAACTTCCATTCTGAAATAGAGTTCTGGGGAACCTTAAAGTTTGCTTACTTTTTTGAGACATTTTAGTTGATCTTACTGAATGTATTACTCTTTGGCTTTTGTACTTGTATTTGAATTTTGCATAGTTATAGACTTCCTCTAGCATTTCAGTGGCTTTTGGTTCTGTAAATATTGTTTAATAATCTGCCAAAATGAACATACTAAAGTGGGTTCTAGTCCACAAAAGCATTTGCCACTATATTTGCTAGTCTGTAAGGATACCACAAGGTTATCAATTGTTCTAGAGTAGACAGAGAGCCAATGTGAGTTGGGTTGTCAACTTGCTGGGATGGAAGTGGAGAAATAGTGTACAAGTAGCAAAGTACCGTACTCTGTTTTATTGTTGAACAGTTGAATATAATTCATCTTAACAGGAGTAGTTCACAAAGCAATTTACATAGTAAATAGTTCCCTATCCCCAAAGGACTCACAAGGAAAAAAAATACATATAAGACATAAGCCATTGGACAAGCCTGCTGGGGTGAAGAGGAACAATTGCTCTCCATCTACTACTAATAAATATAAGAGGACACCATTTTGAAAGGTGCTTCATGCCCTATTAGCAAGGGTTCTGAGATACATTAATGTATATCCTTCCTTTTTAAAATTAAATATTCACGGCAGCTAATCTGTTACTATCTAGAACAATAGTATTCAAATGTTTTAGACTGGAACCCACTTTTTAGAATGGTACTCATGCCGGGACCCACTAGAAGTGATAAGAACATAAGAAGAGCCCTGCTGGATCAGGCCAAAGGCCCATCTAGCCCAGCTTCCTGTATCTCACAGCGGAGGATCTCCTGTATCTCACAGTGCCCCAGGGAGGCACGAGACACAAGACGCTTGCATCTTGTTGCCACTCCCTTGCACCCGGTACTCTGAAGTAGCCTACTATTAATGTAAGGAGGTTGCACAATCCATCATGGCCTATAGCCTACGATGGACTTTTCTTCCAGAAATCCGTCCAAACCCCTCTTAAAGGCATCTAGACCAGATGCCATCACCACCTCCTGTGGCAAAGAGTTCCACAGCCTAACCACCCGCTGGATAAAAAAGTACTTCCTTTTATCTGTTTTAACTCTCCCAACCCTCAGTTTTAGCGGATGCCCCCTGGTTCTGGTGTTTTGAGAGAGGGAAAAGAACATCCCTCTATCGACTCTATCCCTTCCATGCATAATTTTGTATGTCTCAATCATGTCCCCCCTAAGGCACTTTTTTTCTAGGCTGAAGAGCCCCAAACGCTGCAGTCTTTCTTCATAAGGGAGGTGCCCCAGCCCCGTAATCCTTTTTGTCACTCTCTTCTGCACCTTTTCCAGCTCCACTATGTCCTTTTTGAGGTGCGGCGACCAGAACTGCACACAATATTCCAGGTGTGGCCTTACCATCGATTTGTACAGTGGCATGATAATATTGGCTGTTTTATTCTCAACCCCTTTTTTAATTACCCCAAGCATGGAATTGGCCTTCTTAATTGCTGCCGCACTCTGGGTCGACACCTTCATTGAATTGTCCACCAGCACCCCCAGATCTCTCTCTTGAGCTGTCACAGACAGCTCAGAACCCATAAGCCTGTAGGTGAAGTTTTGGTTTTTTGCCCCAATGTGCATCACTTTACATTTGTCTACGTTGAAACGCATCTGCCATTTTGCCGCCCATTCCCCCAACATGGAGAGATCCCCTGGAGCTTTTCACAATCCCTTCTGGTCTTTACCACCCAGAAAAGTTTTGTGTCACCCGCAAACTTGGCCACCTCGCTCTTTGTCCCTGTCTCCAGGTCATTTATGAATAAGTTGAAAAGCACCGGCCCCAAGACAGATCCCTGGGGCACTCCGCTTTTCATCTCTCTCCACTGTGAAAATTGCCCATTTACCCCCACTCTCTGTTTCCTGGCCCTCAACCAATTCTGAATCCATAAGAGGACCTGCCCTCTTATTCCCTGACAGTGAAGTTTCTTCAGCAGCCTTTGGTGGGGGACCATGTCAAACGCCTTCTGAAAATCCAGGTATATGATATCCACAGGTTCACTCACATACCTGGAAGTGATGGTGTAGCAGGAAGTGATACCATCAAGCAGGAAGTGACATCATTGTAACATAATACAATGACACTCCTGAAATGCAAATTGGCATTCTTGGACTGTAACAATTGTACAAACATGAAACATCCCTGACAGAAAGCAAGATGAGGACAAAATACAACGTAAAAGCACTGAACTAAAAACAAACTTTTAAAAAAACCTCACTTTAAAATTCAAACTGTTAACCCAAAAAATGAATATAACAAGAGTAAGGGCTGCAGTTTCCAAGATGGCTGCTCCCAGCTTTCTAAGACCCACCAAGTGGGTCCCAACCCACAGTTGGAATAACACTAATCTAGAACATACAATAGCTTTATTATAAAGAAACTGACATTATCACAACAACCCATGTACATGAGGTGGCTGTGTCAAAAGGAGTAATCATCCTTGACTTAATTATCATACCCTGTTATATTACATTATGACAAGCATTGTGATAATCTGCCTATTTGAACTCAGCCTTGACTAAATTATAGTAACACCAGCAGCATCCCTAGATAATGGTACAGGTTAAGTATCTCTTATCAGGACTGCTTAGGGTGGGAAAATGTCTGGATTTCAGAATAATTGCATAAATATAATGAGAAAAGCTTCCTCTTGCTCTTTTCACTGTGACCCATTTGGTTCTGCTGGCCTCTTTGACATTTGTCAACAATGGCACAGAGCAGAGAATAGAACTTATAGTTGGTATCAATCAACAGGTACTTATATGCCGCTTTTCAACACGAAGTTCACAAAGCAGTTTACAGGCAAATAGTAATAATAAAGTTAAATGGCTCCCTGTCCCAAAAGGGCTCACAATCTAAAAAAAGGCAGACCACCAGCAACAGCCACTAGAAAGACTGCGCAGGGGTGAAGAGGGACAGTTACTCTCCCCCTGCTAAATATAAGAGGAACACCACTGGAAAAAGTGCCTCTTGTCCAGTTAGCAGGGGTATGTGGGAATGAGCACATGTGCGGAGTGTTCACACTGCATAAAGTTTTTTTAAAAAATTGGACAAAACTTTCTGTTGTTCATAGTCTGGATTTTGAATGTCCAGGTACGGGATCATCTACCTGTATTTGTGTTCTGGACTGGTTTCCCTCCTATTCTTCATCCTCTAGGTAAGCTACAGAATTCTTGATGAAGTAAAGGTGCTTAATTGTCCTTGCTCTCTTCTCATTGCAGGATTCGTCCTCAGATGCCAAAGGAGAAGATCGAAGGATGTCACATCTGCACATCAGTGACACCTGGCGAGCCCCAGGTACTCCTGGGAAAGGACAAAGCCTTCACTTACGACTTTGTCTTCGACCTCGATACTTGGCAAGAGCAGATCTACACAACCTGTGTGAGCAAACTTATCGAGGGCTGCTTCGAAGGTTACAATGCCACTGTATTGGCATATGGCCAGGTAGGGGGCTTCTTTTACCCTCTTACAGTCTTTGCCACAAGCTGATCAAAGTGGATTGACTCAAAGCAAACCCCCTCAGTTTTTATGAGGTACTTAGTTTGTACTTTTATTACTGAACATTTAGCGAACAGTGGCCTTGTCAGAAGATAACATATTAAGGTACTGTGGTGGTATATTTATTATTTAAGGAATCCATAGCCTGCTTTTCTCCTACATTCTGGGAACAATATAGCAGCATCAAACGACATTAATAAAAATAAAAGTACTGTATACAATTAATTGCATCCAATTATGGAATATGGGACAACCCTCATTGTAAAAAAAACTTTATTAGGGAAAAAAATTTTAACCACTCTGAAAGTTATTTGGCTACTGTTTATTGCAGACAAAAATTCATTGGAAGGAATAAGTAGGGACAGAGTTGAAAATGAGGATGTGGTAAGAGGACTTGGCAGGTACTTGAGGAAAGGTGGGAGTTCTTTTCCAAACGCAAAGCTTGGCATGCATGTGGCATACCTGCAATTACCCCATCGGAAACATTAGCTGGCAAGGGGCCAGCTGGACATGACATAATGCAATGGGGATTAGAGTTGAAGGTGTGTTTGGAGGCTGTACTACAGTAGTAGAGTGCCTTTTTCCTAAAGGTTTACCATTACTCAAGCCCAAGTGTTTTCTTCATGTGATTTTCTTGTTTGGACTGGCCTTAGGTGATCAGGGCTGAACAGGTGAATTAATCATGACCGGCTTAGATATTTTAACAATTCATTAAACTGGCTTTATACAATACCCAGAATAACTGGGTATTCTGTTTTATCAAACTTTTTCAAATTGTTTTAGACTTTGTTCATTGCATTTGTACCTCACCCTTCCTCCAAGAATTTCTTCCTCAGGCATTTTAGCCTCATAAGAACACCATGAAGTCCCTTCAGCTGGGAAATAGTGTCTTGCCCAAGGCCACCCAGAGAGCTATGCAGCTGAGCAAGGATTCAGATCTGGGCTTCCCATCTCCCAGGCCTGTGCTCTAGCCATTGCTTCACACCAATTCTCATCGGCTCTCAGGAAAGGGTGGGAGAGAATTTGAAATGAAAGTGTGGAAAGCAATTATTTAACAGCCCAATTCTATTTAGGACCAAGGTTCTGCTGCTGCAGGTGGCCATATGCCAGGGTCTATAGAACACTGCCGGCAGCCATTTTGGAGTGACATGCTGTTGCAGCTGGCTACCCATGGGAGTGCAGGGAGCTGACAGTGAGAAAAATGGGGAAATGTCAGGGTGGAGAAGGGGATGACAGGAAGTAGATTGAGGGAAGGGAGCCAGAATGCTATCCCTATCCAATCTCCCCTTGCACCAGGATTCTATCCCCATTCCTTCTTCTCCCTTATTTTGCCAGCAAAATAACTAGTGTAGATCCAAGGAAGATCATTGGGGAAGCAGAGGCTTACCCTGAGGTAAAGAAACATTCCCTTACTTTGAGGAGGCCTCCATGTCTGCCCCTTCCACCACAGGATGCAGTGCGTGCCCTGTTGATGCAGTTGCATTGGTAATCGGGAGGTTAGCTAGGATTGAGCTCTTGAGTAAATGAGAGAAAAAGGTTGTAAATTAGCCTTGGTTGACGTTCAATTTTAATTCTAAACTGGTTTACTTGATACGTTTGTTTCTTTTCCTTCCCAAAGAGGATTTTATTTCTTTGTCCTACAGCAGAAGCATGTGGATTGTCTAAAAGTCTGGTGACCAACAGAGTGGAGAGCCCAAGGGTGCTCTCTCTGTCACCATATAACAGTGGAACTTTAGCCCTGGGGCATCCTCATACAGCACCTGTCTCGTTTCTTTTCAGACAGGTGCAGGTAAGACTTATACCATGGGCACTGGCTTTGACATGAACATTTCTGAAGAGGAGCATGGCATAATTCCACGGGCCATTGCCCACCTGTTTAGTGGCATAGAAGAGCGCAAGCGAGCAGCACAAGAACAGGGTGTGCCAGCACCAGAGTTCAAAGTCAGTGCGCAGTTCTTAGAGGTAAGTACACTGGTATTTTTGTGAAGATGGTGGTATGTGGGAAGAGAATGCATAAGCACAAGCATACCTGGGCCCAGAGAATAGAGGGGTCTTTTCTATTCAGAGGAAAAGGAAAATTCATTGTATTGAGGCAAATGTGACCATTGGTGATAGATCTGAAACTAAATACAACTTATAGCAGCGGTTCCCAACCTTTCTAGCATAGGCACCCACTTTTTTAAATGACACTTTGTCGGGACCCACTTAGCTTTATGAGACTGAGGGTGCAATCCTAACCTGGAGTTGGGCTGGCACAATTCCCTTGTGCTAGCCCAGGAGTGTCGCACCACCCTCAGATTTGGGGAGGATGGCACATGTCTGTATGCGCTCCTCCCTGACTCCAAAAGGGGTGCAAATGCACTTTACGGCATGCTTGCACAGCCTCTGTTTTTCATCCTTTTTAGTGTGTGTGTGCGCATGTGTGCGTGCACGTGTGTGTGTGTGTGCGCGTGTGCCGCTGATGACCATTTTTCAGCCGAAATGGTCATTCTGAGGCCTGCCAAACTGCAGACGGATGCGGGCGGCCTCAGCAGACCTCAGAAAGCCCTTCAGAACTGACGAGAGCATTGCTCCAATCAGGTTTGGGGGGTATTGGGGGGGAGGGCAAAATTCATTATTTCCATTACCCATGCATTTTTTTATACACAAGGGTTCCAGGAACTGAACCCTCATAGATAAAAAGGCCCCACCTGTACTAAGTAGGTGATACCGTGTCAGCAGATGCAGTCACTGTATTTCTAACTAGAAAAGTAATCTATTTTAATTTATGGAAAATATCTTAAACCCCAAAATGTGTTGTGTTATGTTTGTTTGGATTTTTTTACACCAAAAAGGCGGTGTTTTATGCATTAACAAAAAACCCAACCCCTGCCCACAGAGCACTTGCTTTGCTTTGTTTGTATTTGTGAAATCCTTTCGAAACAACCAGCTATCAAATATTTCTGGGTTTGTTTGCTCAGTTGTATAACGAGGAGATCCTGGACCTCTTCGATAGCACACGGGACCCGGATTCCCGCCACCGGAAGTCAAACATCAAAATCCATGAGGATGCCAGTGGTGGGATCTACACCACAGGTGTTGCATCACGTCTTATTGGCTCGCAGGACGAGGCAAGTGTCTATCCTTCTTTGCATAGGATCTTGCCCTTGTGTTTCATGTTAATTAGACTGGAGTAACTGCATACAACTTTTGATTCCATGTTCTTCCTATTAGCATGTTCTAACTGTGTGGGGAGAAATAGTCTACCTTTTAGGTGACTAGATTAGGTGGTGCTAATCTGCATTAAGTGATCTTAAATCCATACTGCAAGAGTAAACCATGGGTGTTCCATCCCATGGAAGCATTTTGAGATGAGAATTCTTTGTAATTGTGTTTCAGACTCTGGACAAACTGCGTTTTGATTTTACTGCAGTTGAGACCCTTCTGTATGACACACTCATTGTTGAAATTTTTGTGTTGGGTGGAGTTGGTAACATAGCCCACTTCTCAACCATGAGTCAGCTCTCAAAGTCCTCTTGCATTTTGGCTTCCATAAAATATTATATAGTGTCCTCAAGTTTTGTTCAGGTTTTTTTTTTGTGTCATTTTAGTTCTTGCCTAAAATTGTCAACCCTTTTATATTCTGATATTTTAAATTTTGACTAGTGAGGAGCAG
Source organism: Lerista edwardsae (assembly GCA_029204185.1). NCBI lineage: Eukaryota > Metazoa > Chordata > Lepidosauria > Squamata > Scincidae > Lerista > Lerista edwardsae. The sequence continues at coordinate 594,682 of JAJKFI010000055.1, forward strand.
CAAGAGTTTTGTTGCTAAATTTTATCACTGTGGTCCTGGATAGAAGAACTCCCTTCCTCAGAGTCTTGGGGCTAACTAGTTTTCAGCTCAGCTGAGCAGTAAATTTCTCCTCATTGTTTTGCAGTGAAAAGCAGCCTTGGAGGCTGTGATAGGAAGTGAAAATGGGACTGCCTAATTCATTTCCACCTGACTATTTTGTCTACTCAAAATCTCCTCACCACTTTTGTACACGTAGACAAGGAACCCTGTTTTCCTTTCTTCCTTTAAAAAAATAAAAATGGTTGGAGGTGATTTGAAGGTTTGAAATTTATACTGAGTTTTACACAAATGATAAGTCAGTACCTATACCATCACCTGAATCTTAAAATTCTACGAAGTGAGAATTTAATCAACTAATTAAATTGTTTAATCTTGTTCCAGATCCATATTTGTGCTCATGACTTTTTCAGAAAGACATTGAGCAGTTGCCACATTATAGTGAATTTACCCAAATTTATTCTTTTTTGTAACCTGAACAATTCTTGTAACATTCTCCTTAACACCCCTCTCTTGTATCTTTTCAGCCACAATGCAATAATATGCTAACAATCCATTTAAATTGTGCCTCTCAATTATCTACTGATTTAACATTTAATTTTTCTCCCATTGTGAAATTAATCTTTTGCCATAATTCCCATTAAAAACTTGTATATTCTAGATAGAATACCCATCATTTGATCAGAATCCATGATTCATATGTTATCAAACCTCTTGGACCATTGTTTCAGAGTTAAGATAAGAGAGAATGCTTTAATTGAAACATTCCAAAATTGCAGTGGTCTCTTACCTCTTTTATCTAGAAGCAACTCTTTAAAAAAATCATAAAAATGCAAATTGATTAAATTTCCAATTTCCATATATGTATTCCACAAGACTGCAAAAGACTGCAAAAAGAAAATATTGTAAAAAGGAAAAAAAAGGTTTGTCCCATTTGTCCTTTTTTCTTTATAACTAAATCCGTACACTTACCCCTATAGGTTACTTCCAGAACTTCTTTTTTCTTGGAGATGTTCCCATATTCCAACTGTGTCCATGTAATTCTTGCAGCAGTTGATAAATCAGCAGATATCTGCTTTCCTATGAGTTGATCCCAACAATATAAGTCAAGGCAATTGTTAAAAGCATCTTGGTTCAAGAGACTATACCAGTAATAACACCAATAACTTTAATCAGCATAGTCCAGAAACTTGAGCCTTAGGAAAGTCAACCAAAAATAGTAAACCTATGTCTCCCATCCCACATTTTAGACATTCAAAAATGTTAACTTTCCAAATCCTATTGAACTTTTGCAGAGTCATGTACCATCTAAACATTATTTTATAAGGAGCCTCTCTTAAAGAAACAGAGAAAATACTGTTTTATATCGGGACTGTACCCCTTCCCGCAGAAATTGATAGTTGTCTATATCTCTGCTTTTGAAATACATCCATCAATCTTGGAAGCACAGTAATTTTTATCAAAGAAACCTGATATACACAAATATCTAGTTAACCAGATTTTTGTGTAGTTAGCTAATTTAATAAGTTATCCAACTCTGTTGTGATTAAATCTCCTATTATCCTGACGAAGTACTAAATTGTGTGTGTGGAGGGGGGTATTTTGAGTTGATAATTGCACAGAAAAGAGGATTAAACAGTCCTCTCCAACTCCACTTCCCTTTCAGTCTATATGCTTGTCAATCTTCACTGACGGTTGATTCCAGTCCAGAGAGGGGACCCAAAAAGGCACTTCTAGTTTGGCCCTGATTGTTCTAGTCTGGTAGGGGGTTGACTTTTGCAAGAGCTAATGATGAAATAGTCTAACAGGAAGCTATTCTACAGTTGGTTCAGGCAGGGTTGAAAAATAGTGGTTTGTGTGTGTGGCCTTGATCAACGCCAGGAAATGTAACTCCCTTCTGTCATTGCAGCTGATTCAGTGCCTGAAGCAGGGAGCTCTCTCCCGAACCACAGCCAGCACTCAAATGAATGTCCAGAGTTCCCGCTCTCATGCAATCTTCACTATCCACCTTTGCCAAATGCGAGTCTGCTCCCCTGTGCACTTGGTAAGAACATGTGAGAGGGGCAGGCAGCTGAAATGCTTACCTGCTTTTCCTCGTGGCAGATGAAGGAAAGAAAAATTCCACATGATAGTTAGCCATTCAGGAAATTGAGATACAGGGAGACCTTTGAGGGAAGCAGGGTATGTATGTATTGCTGGGAATCTTGACTTGGCCTCCTGTTTAGGGCAGGGGTCTCCAAACGTTTTAGCCAGAGGGCTGCATCAAATACCTGGCATGATGTTGATGCTGAAAAAATAAATAAATTTAAATAAATACGTTAGAGACAGAACTTAGATGAATAAATGAGTGGACTCAAAGTTACAGGACTCCTCCAAGCACCAACACACACCACAGAAATATAGCACACACTTGAATGGACTCTCGTTCCCCCACCCTACAAGCAGCTTACTTAAATCTGCTGGAGTAAATACGTCAGAACCAGCAGGTCACAGGAAAAGTAACACCCAGCGCATGGAGGGAGGCTTCCCTGACCTTCAGAAAGCTGTATAAGGTCTTCAGAGGACTAAAAACATCACTTCCAGGTCTTTGGGAAAACCAGGAAGTGATTGATTTTGGCCTTCTGGAGGCATTCTGAGGACCAGGGAGGCTATGCATAGTCTCCCTGGCTCGCCGAATATCCTCTGCGCACATTCAGAGCACAGCTTGGAGGGTGCAGCCGATGCCAGCAAGGTGAGGAGAGCCAGAGGCTCATGAGGACCAGAGGCTTGTAGCAGGCCGGACAGAGGCTCTCCGAGGGCTGCATCTGGCCCCTGGACCAGAGTTTAGAGACCCCTGTCTTTAGGGTAAGGAAGCATGATTTCTCTTGGCCCTGCAGCAACAGGCACTTACGTGCAGTGGTGTCATTCAAATGATTTAGGAACAGGAACTCACTTTTGATTGGCACTTGTCAGGAACCCGGAACCAGCCACGGAGCCCATTAGGATCCGGAACGCCCGTTCTGGTCCGTTCCCCCGAATGACATCACTGCTTACGTGTGTTCTGCAGATACTCTCTTTTATGGGCAACAAACAGTGCCAATGTTCAAAATTTGTAGTTGAGTTTAGGTGCTTTCCAAGTCCATCTCTCTGTGAGAGCTGCTACTGAGGCATGTTCCTGATTCCAGGTGAATGGAGACTCAAACAGCCTCTTGGAGGGATCTCAGCCTGCCAGCGAGTATGAGACACGAACTGCCAAATTCCACTTTGTTGACCTGGCTGGATCAGAGAGGTTGAAGCGGACTGGCGCTACAGGCGAGAGAGCCAAAGAGGGGATCTCCATCAACTGTGGTTTGGTAAGGCCTTCGTCATAGAAATGGGGCAGGGTTGGATATGAGGGCAACTGTCAGAGCCCATAATTGTCTGTCTGACAAAGAAACCTTTGCCTCAACAGCTTGGTATATTAGTTTATACAAAACCTGGCTTGATCTCGAGAGTAAAGAACTGAGTTCTTTTTGTAATATGCAGGCTTTATGGAACAAGGTTACCTGTGTGTAAATGTTCACTGTTTCTGATGGACAAGGTTCTGTCTATGAAGCAATTGCAGTACAGCAATTCAGTTTCTGGGGAATTATGAAAATGAGATTGTAATTTGACTGCTGCACAGTCACATTGGCATTTGAATGAAAGGCCACTTTGCATTATATTTGTTGGGGGATTTTAGCTGTGTATACCTAAGGTGCTCTTTAAAATTGTAAAATATAAATGACAGTGGTATTTGCAAACAGTATTGGTGCGTTAACTTGTTTATTTCCTTGGCAGTTAGCACTGGGAAATGTCATCAGTGCCCTTGGAGATCAGAGCAAGAAAGCCTTGCACATTCCCTACCGAGATTCAAAGCTGACCCGTCTCCTTCAAGACTCCCTAGGTGGCAACAGGTATTGGGAAGAGAAAATAAGACAGCTGTCTGGTGTAGGTGATCCAAAATCTGGGATGGGCTTATATAGCAACTTTGACATCTAGGCAGATGGTTTAGATGGTGTGCTACGATTGGCACTGTGTGGGCATGCGCAAGGAGCAGCTGTCAGGCAGGTCTGTAAGCAGATGTTCCAAGGAACAGGCTGGTAAACATATTCTGGGTTTTTTTTTTCCCTGAGTCTCAAATGTGGTATTGGCTTCTGCAAAATGTATGCGTACATAATATACATAAGCTGTTTTTGATCCTGCAGTTGGCAACTGAATTACCCAACATGGGATCATTGTAGTAGCTTCTTCTCCCCCTTTTCTAGGCTGTTTCTTTTACAACTATCCCTTCTGTTAACCATGTTCTAAGTCTGCCTTGCCACATCCTTTTTGATTTGGGATCCCCTGCTTTCTTTTTGCTATTGGGCAGAAAGTTTGGTAATTTGCCAAAGGCAAAGAGAGTAGAGTTTGTGCAGAAGTTATTCCAGCTCAGACTGCATTATCTGCTCCTGGCGTGTGTCTCTTCATCTCACATGGGGGGTACCTGAGAATTGGTTGACTTGAGCTGTCTAATTGCACCTTGGTGGAAGCCAGTACTGAGAATGACTGGCCACTAAGTTGTTATAACCAGCTAACATCCTCCTGTGTGTGACCCTCTATCTCCTCTTCTTTTTATAGCCAAACTATAATGATTGCCTGTGTCAGCCCTTCAGACCGAGATTTTATGGAGACTCTAAACACTCTTAAGTATGCCAATCGTGCTCGCAATATCAAGAACAAAGTGGTGGTGAATCAGGATAAGACAAGCCAACAGATCAATGCCCTGCGAGCTGAAATTGCCCGTCTCCAGATGGAACTCATGGAATACAAAGCGGTAAGGAGAAGCTACGGGCATTTTGCTGTCACATCCCTAGGCTTTGCTGGAAATTGAACCACAAGCTTTCAGCACTAGAGAATGGTCCATTTGCATCAGTTGATTATGTATTCTTTTGAGTACATCATGTGCTGTACACTCAGTTAAATCAACCTAATAAAAGTTGTAATTGCCCTGTGGAATTCCTTTTTCTCTAGTTTTAGAGAAAAAAACTGAATCTATTGCAGATATGCCTCTCTTGGCCTCAGTTTCCTCATCAGCAAGATGGGGATATTAGTGCACTACATGCAGAGAGTGAACCTAGTAAACAGTGGGAGAGAGCAGAGCTGTATGATGGATCAAATAGTTTTATTCTTCTCTCCCTTCATGAGGTGGTCATTGAAGGCAACTGCTTGAAACAGTGGGAGTATAAACTAGTGTGGTCCAGTGGAGTTGGACTTCCATGGGACCTAATCTGGAATTACTGGCAAATTCTTGTGGGGCTCAGACAAATAGACATTCCCTTGATCTCAGTTTCTCATCTGTACAATTGGACTAATAGAAATGTGAGGGCTTTATGCTTACGTCCTGGTGTTTCTTAACCTGTGTTGAGGCCTATTTGTTTCATCTGTTTGTTTATAAAACTGGCTACACCTGGCAGGGTCTATTGTAAAAGTAGATTACCACAAACAAAAGTAGATTACCAATTAACTGATTTCCTTTGTCATAGGTCCCCTTTTGCCTTCTTGGAATAATTTTAGGGTTTGTACATTAACTTGTTCGGGTTCCCTGCTTTGTCAGTATTTGACTAAGTCAAAGGGGAACTGTCTGTTGCATAGGTTGATAACCTTAAGACATGTTTCATTTAGAGAAAGAATAGCCTGAACATTTGAGAGCTTTGGAAATCCCCTAGCAGTTAGGAGCTGAGTATAGGGTTCTCCAGATTTTGTTTGAGAATGGGTAGAAAGGGAGACAAACTTAAGATGTAGGGAGAAGGAAAAATGGCAACCTAAGGCTAAAACCTGTCTCTAAACTGTTCCTGCAGACATGAACTCTGGAATGTCAGGGGTTTTAGTTTGTTCATTCACCAGCATTGCTGCACACTTACTGAGGGCCCAATCCTAAATGCTCCAGCGCTCGCGGTAGTCAATATTGATGGTAGTGAGCTAGATGTGCCAATGGTCTGTCTCGATATAGGGCAACTTCTGACTTTGCTTTAGTTCTTGTGATGGTTTTAGAGGTGGTGATCATTCTGTATTGTTCAAGTGTTTCAAGTTTTTATTTTCTTGCATATTAAAATTCTATAACTTCGGCTAGGGATTCTACAATCAAAGATTTTATATAAAAATAAATCTTCTGTGCTGCCTCTTGCCTGATACTGTCAGAACTGGTATATAAGTGCATGGAGGACACTACAATTCTCAGCGTGAACGCAGAGAATGAAATGTTTCAAAGCCAGGTGGTGGGCAGATGTGAGCCATGCATGATCTACAGTGTGTGTATGATTTTTTTTTTTACTATAACTCCCACAGTCCATTCACTGGAGCCAGGTGCAGAACAGTGACTCTGGGAACCCAGCCTCTTGTTGGTTCCTCCCAGTTGTCGTGAGCCTGTTTTAAAAATATCCCAGCTTCAAATGGGATGTTTCTATCACGTTGGGTAGAAATGAAACACATCTGAAATTGGACAATCCTCTTGCGACTCCTGTATGTTTGCCCTCTTAGATGGGGTATATGTACAGGGCATCCCCCTCTAGCCCTTCTCACGGATCTTTTCTTTCACTCCTGTCTCCCCTAAAGGGAAAGCGCGTAATTGGGGAAGATGGCTCTGAAGGCTACAGTGACCTGTTCCATGAGAATGCCATGCTGCAGAAGGAGAACACTACTTTGCGCATGCGGGTGAAGGCCATGCAAGAGGCTATTGATGCGATCAACATCAGGGTCACCCACTTGATGAGCCAAGAAGCCAACTTGATACTTGCCAAGGCAGGTGAGACTGAAATGGCAACTGGTTGGGATTTCCGGTCCAATTCCTTAGCTAGCATCCAGCATTTTGTAGAATTCTTAAGTATTTTCCTCTAAACCACAGGTCTCCAAACTGGAGCCGGCCGGCACTGGCAAAAGCTTCCCTGGCCCAAACAGCACTTACTGTTTTGCCCGGGAGCCGCAGCAAAACCCCTTTGTGTGCTCTCAATAGTGGCGGCGGCCAGCTGCATCTGTCTGGAAATCCAGAAAGGAAGCATGCGGGATCAGTAGACCCCGGAAGTGGCTGGCTGGCACAACTATCAGGTGCATACGGAGAGGCTTTGCTGCAGCTCCCAGACAGAGTGGTAAGTGCTGGTCACCTGGGGGAAGGATAGGGCAGGCTCTGGATCCAGCCCACAAGCTGGAGCGCCCTGCTCTAAACAGACCTCAGTGATAGTTTTAGTAACTAACCTGAGGAATTCTTTTTGTTTTTTTAATTAAGATTTTAACTTTATGAAAACACACAATGTGCACCATTCACTTGCTATACAGAATGCTCCAAGTATCAGAGACGACCATTTCCATACCACGGAAGGTGTTCTACAGTTCTTTTTATTTCTATCACTTTCCCTCTAGACACTTCATCTCATACCTTTTTGAGCCACTCTTTTGGTTGTGGGATGTGTGTGTGTGTGTGTGTGTGTGTGTTCGTTCCCAGGGTTTCAAGATATATATATGTGTGTTTTGCCCGTAGCACTTTTAGCTGTTCTTAGCAAGTTTCATACCAGCAAACTTCAGTTTGGTTGAGGCATTTGGGGCCATCTTTGTGACCTTATTTTACTCTTGTTTAACTTTCTCTATTACTTAGACTTTATATTACTTAGACTTGCTTCATTGTTTTGTGTTTTGCAGGTGATGGAAATGAGGCCATTGGTGCTCTGATCCAGAACTACATCCGGGAAATTGAAGAGCTCAGGTGAGAACTGTTCTTTATCTTTCAAAGGTGACCGTGCCTGCTTAGCAACAATTTTGTGAAATTAGGGACCTTTGGGTTTTAGTCCTAGTTTTGCTACTTGATTGTTCAGGTCACAGCTGGCCAATCCGTTTCTCTCTGTGGGTTCCTGTTTATGGACTGTAGTATTTGGATTGTAAGCCTACAGTCAAAAGAACACTTGGTTTTAAATGCCTTGGTTAAGGAACTGACAAATTCACTCATTCACCAAAAAACATGGAAACTGCAAGTTAAAGGCCACTACATTTACTGCTTATGATGTGGCACTTAACGTGTTCTGTAGTTCCTCATGTTGTACTTGCTTACAACTTAGCCTCACAAGCATGTGGAAGCAATGGCTGCCAGAAAAACACAAGCATCCAACAAAGATATGTGGAAGCATACAACAGCTCTAATATACAAATGAACTGGAGTAACAACTGCCATAAATATGCACAAATGCAGCAGCATTTGCTACAAATATGCTAACGTTTATTTTTCATTTTGCATATTTACATCCTGTCCTTCCTCAAAGGAGCTCAGGGCAGTGTACATGGCTCCTCCCTTTTATCCTAAAAATAGCCCTCTGCAGTAGGCTAGGCTGGGAGATACTGATTTGGCCCCACATCAGACTTCATGTTTGAGTGGGGAATTGGTTGACTAGGTCCAAATTCAGCATTCTAACCATTATACTTCAGCATGGCACATTGCAAATGCACAGTTGCAGCTGTTGCTCCTGCTGATACATGACACCGGAGCAATAGCTGCTGCAAGTACATGAAGGCGGTTGTTGTTGCAGGGTTACCATAATGCTAGGGCATAGCTCTCAGATATGCAACAGCAAACCTTCCCCATGTCGCTACCTCCCATCTGATCCAGGCCTCTCTCTGGCTGCTTTTAATTTTAAAGGATGATCCTATTCATGGATCCCTGGTATTAACTTCGGCTCAGAAAAACTGCAAATAATCCAGGCTTCATGACTAGGCTCAATTAGCTGAGAAAAATACAGGCAATTTTATTTGAAAAAAGAGTTCTGTTGAACTTGCATGCTGTGTCTTGAACACTAATAAACGCCCATTAACGATATTACCTCACTTGCTCTGTTTGATCTGCCCTTGCAGCCAAGCCTTCCATGATGCTAGATGTTCTGCCTGACGTAGCCTGGCCAGGTCTTCTCCCTCTTTGTGTTCTGTAAAACTCTGAGCAGCAAAGTATGCAAGAGCTCTCCTTCAAATAGGCCTTTGTGGGGCTTCCACAGCTGCCACCTGTTCATCTGTTGATGGTCTCATTAGAAGTCTTGATTACACCAGCAGTGATGCCGGTTCTCTGTTGCAAAAGCAGTTGGCTGCTTGGTATCTCCTGTTAGCACTAGTAGACAAGACTTGGGGGTAGTGCCAAGCTCCGTAAATAACCATTATTAGCCTGCCGGAGCAGCCCCTTCCCTCACCTACCCAGGGCTATTTAGACTCAGAAGAAGAAGTGCCCAGGCTGACGAGCTTGTACTGTCAGATTCCAAAGGCAATGGCCTGAAATAATTCGTTTGTGACTGTATTGCTTGAATTATTGCCACTTATTGAATGCCTTGGCAGAAAGGGATATATAAATCAATAAAGCTTCAGTCCTCTAGGTGCAGAAATTGGCAGTTGTCATGGATGTATTCAGGGCAGTAGTAGTATTTATATATCACCTTTCTGTTCATTGGATTTCTCCTCTGATTTTAATCAAGGCAGTTTACATGGGCAGACGTTTCTCAACTCCTTATAGGGGTCGTTACAATCACAGGTTCTGTCTTTCAAGAACACTACAGTCCAGGTGGTCTCCTTCACAGTCTAGCATCTGTCTGGCTGCCAACACTCCCATGCATGGCTTGACAGGCACTCCTTCACTTGAAGGGACATCATCTCAGCTTTTCTCTCCAGTTGGAGATACTCATCTCTGTCAGCTGCGTTTACCAGCAGTTCACCATTACTTCTAGCTGACTTGAACGGCTGTCCCAGGTGACCTTCAGGCTTCAGAGGCGGCAGCTCTTCCACTCAGCAAGACCCTCCTGCCTTATTCCTTTTCTTGAAGAGAACTCTTAATTCTCAGTTTGGAGCGAGACAGACAGAGCCCCTAGATAGATTTAATCAGTCCTGAGGTGGGAGCAGCACTACAACTTGCTGTTTCCCAACTTCCTGTTCCAGGGCTTTCCACAGATTCCTTAGATATCCAATTGCCTATGAGAATCTACTCCAGATCCCATACTGAGGTTAGAATTTCTAAGCAAAATAGCACAATTCCATTAATTTTCTGGTATTCTGCCTAGTAGAGTTTGCTATTTTTAATAGCAAAATTTGCATTTTGCTGGTGCAGAATCTTTATTCCTATCTCTAGAAGAATTATATACTTGACTGCATTGTAGCCTTTGGGATATTCTGTTGGACATGTAGGATGGGATGACACATGCATCCCTCACACTTTAGAGGTTTTTCCTCAGTTCCCTTTCCTGATGGGTAAATGGTTTATTCATTATACTGGGGCAAGGAAGAATTTTTCTCCTTGGAGATTTGTGTTCACCTTTTTCTACAGCATGTTACTTCTCTTGTTAGTCATTTGGTTTTCAGGCATGGTATTGCCCATTCCATTGACTGCTTGTCTCTCCTTGTGGAACTCTGTGTGTTGAGAGTCGTGGGCTGAGAATCCTGCTTTATGGCAGAATGACCTTTGAGTTCCTTCGCCCATGATTCCATGTCTGTAAATACAGCAATATCTTGCATTTTCATCTGGCTAGGGACCAGAGCATGGATGAAAGTGAAAAATGGATGAATGTCAAAGCGTAGCCTTATTTAGCCTTGTAAATTTATTTTAGCTGGTGAAAAACATAAATAACTGCGTATATAACACATGTCTGGGCTGGATGATTCACAAGCTGGAATGAAGATTGCTGGGAGAAATAGCAACAACCTCAGATATGCAGACGACACCGCTCTAATGGCAGAAAGTGAGGAAGACCTAAAGAACCTTCTGATGAGGGTGAAAGAGGAAAGTGCCAAAATTGGCTTGAAGCTCAATATTAAAAAAATATAAAACTAAGATCATGGCAACCACTCCCATCACTTCCTGGCAAATAGAAGGGGAAGAAATGGAAGCAGTGACAGACTTTACTTTCCTGGGCTCCAAGATCACCACAGATGGTGACTGCAGCCATGAAATTTAAAGACGTTTACTTCTTGGGAGGAAAGCTATGGCAAATCTAGACAACTTAATAAAAAGCCGAGACATCACCCTGCCAACAAAAGTTTGCATAGTCAAAGCTATGGTTTTCCCAGTAGCAATGTATGGATGTGAGAGCTGGACCATATGAAAGGCAGAGCGCCGAAGAATAGATGCTTTTGAATTATGGTGTTGGAGAATACTCTTGAGAGTCCTCTGGACTGCAAGGAGATCCAATCGGTCAATCCTCCAGGAATTCAAGCCTGATTGCTCCCTAGAAGGACAAATCCTGAAGCTGAAGCTCAAATACTTTGGCCACCTCATGAGAAGAGAGGAAAAGACCCTCTTAAGAAAAGACCCTCATGCTGGGAAAGATGGAAGGCAAAAGGAGAAGGGGGCAGCAGAGGATGAGATGGTTAGACAGTGTCACCGATGCGATGACCATGAAATTGGGCAAACTCCGGAAGCTAGTGGAGGACAGGGAGGCCTGGCGTGCTGTGGTCCATGGGGTTGCAAAGAGTCAGACACGACTTAGTGACTGAACAACAACAACAACACATGTGAATGTGTGCAAAACCTACACAAACAGAAATAAAACAAAAAGAAACATAGGAACATCAATGAATGTTGTGGAAGGTTGGATGGAATCAGAAGAAAAGCACATGGACACAATTTGGAATTTGGTATTTCTATAATAGCATCAGGATAGGCTGATTCATAGAATAACACATAGGCGGTTACTCCTCATCAGGCAATCCTAAATAATTATTTTTCTTTCGTTGATGTTAATTCCTTGGTATATAGAAATGCTATTGGATGACTTTGTCTTTTTTGTAGGACAAAACTATTGGAAAGTGAAGCTATGAATGAGTCACTGCGTCGCAATCTATCACGGGTTTCCTCCAGGCTTCCCTACTCCCTTGGCTTGTCTCCAGGTCCTGGGCTGGGTCCTTCAAGTAGCCCTGCCACCTCTCTAGAAGCTGATGCCTCCAACGTCCTCCAGTGGGCCAAGCAAGATCTGGAGCGACTGAAGAATGAGACAAAGCAGCGAAGGAAAAGGTAAGAACAGATTCCCCTATTTTTGTGTTTGTGAAATTACTTGGATGTGATAGCTCAGAACTTCTTAGCTGCATAGAAAAATACCTGCTCTTGTTCTCCACCTTAGTCCTGTAACACAGGCTATGATCTTGAATACTGTATTCCATGTTTTTCCATGCTGCACCTTCATTTTCCCTGGCATAATTTAGGCATGGTGATGCCAGGATAGGGTTGTCTCACTTAAGGTTTGTGAGAGTGACCATAGGTTTGGGGGGAGACTAGAGAGGAATATATTTCAGTTTGCAATGTCAATTGATGCTTCCTCTTACTAATATATGTTTTTGTTTTTTAGCTGTTGTGCTTGTGACATTGTTTACAGTTTGTTAGTCCACCTGGGATTATTTTTGTAGTTAAAAGGTGAAATAATAATGGGTACCTATATTCAGTTGAAATGTTCCTCTTTTCTGCAGCCCAGAGAAGGAAGGATTTAAGAAGAGATTGAGGCTACAGCAGGAAAATGAGGCAGATGAAACAGATGAGAATGAGGCAGAAGAGGTAAGCGATCATACCATTCACATGCTAACCTCTGTGCTCTTTGGGTGTCTGTCATGTTTGTTTCACTTACCATTGGGTTTTGATGAGACCAGGACAGGCTACATGAGAATTGTGGCAATATTTCAGCATAGTGAGGAACAGAGACGTAAGACAGAAATGTGCTCTGCTCTTTGTCTAAACTTCTATGTTCAAAAAGTTATGTGATTGCAGTAGTTGCTGCAATCAGTTTTAATTTAATTACAGGTCCTAGAGTTCCCGAAACCCTGCCATCTTCAAGAATTGCCTGCTTCACTTTAATCTGTCTTTGGTATGTGGAGCAGACAGTACATGACTGCAGGCTGTTCTCTGCAGCTAATCTGAGTTTTGTTTTTCTTCCTCAAATTCCAAGTGTCTTTGTGTGATGCAGTTATGCAGAAGGCTAGCTATCCATTTTTTAAAAAGGAAAATTCTATAGCAAAAAATAAAATTCTTTGATTCAAGTAAAATGGGGTTTCTCAAACTGTGAGTCAGGACCTACTTGGTGGGCCGCGACCCACTGTCTGCTGGTCCTGTGTTGGGCCCTCCTACCTGTGTCCAGTTGGCTCCAAATCAGAGCCCTCTGGATGCAGTTGGAGGCTGTACCAGACCTCTGCAGGCTTCCAAAGCAGCCCCCATGAAAGTGCCTTCCAGTCAGTGATGTTATTAGGTTTGCATCACCTGGAGCAAGAGCTCAACATGCCACTCCCATGATGGATGTCTTTCAGTACCAGAGCATACAAAAAAATTATGACATAATACGCACTGCCTTAAATGCAGTGTCATCACTAAGGTTGGTGTCATCCCCATTAATTTTATATGTATTTATTTTAATATAGAACAATACAGATCATTCAACAAATCATAACCAACAAAAAACCAGTGGCCAACTTTATGGCATTCACACAACTGAGTTATAGTATTAGCTCTGATACACAGAAATGAGAGCTGACTCTAGATTGTGAGCCCTTTTGGGACAGGGAGCCATTTAACTTTAATGTTATTATTTGCCTGTAAACCGCTTTGTGAACTTTGTGTTGAAAAGCGGTATATAAATACTAGTGATTGATTGATTGATTGACTCATACTAACACCTTGTTGATTCTTTGTTGTGCCATAAAAAGACCTGATTGGCTATCAGAACAATCAGTCTCATTGGTCAGTTTTGAGTTAAGAAAATCCACTCTTTGATACATAAGGCTGTATGTTTTCCTTTTCTGGTTATTTGGGTATAACTTTTGATAGAAAAGTTAGAATGCAGACATTTCAGTGCAATTAGTTCTGCATTAAATTTTGCATCGAATGTGATATAACCTAATGGTATTGGAAAAAGCCAAGATTTTACCATTTTCACAAGTAGTGCTATCATGCCCCCCCCAAAGGTGTCACCTGGTGCGTCATGGTGCCCTCCATTGCCGAACAGGTGGATTGCAGTGGTGGGAAGTTTAAGGATCCCTGAAGTAAAACATTTGAAATTTGCAGACAGCTTTGTATGACTCGTATAATTCCATAATTTGTTTTTACGGAAGGATTTTGCGTGATACTAATGCAACAGTGAGGTCAGATGAGATGTTTATACATCTCCTCAGAATGCCAGGTGCAAGGGCGTGGTTACTGTGTGCAGGCATCTTGTTGCCTTGTGTGCTCCCTGAAACATCTGGTGGGCTACGGTGAGATGGACTAGATGGGCCTTTGGCCTGATCCAGCAGGGCTCTTCTTATCTGGCTAGGGGCTCAGATTTATTCACAGGTAGAAGCTGCACAAGGTCACAGTTTGAATTTGGACTATGGTATAATAGGTAGGAAGTATTTTCCCTTTTCTTTCCACTGTTCTTCCTCTGAAAATTTCTCCTCTCCCCACCTCCTACTGGCTTTTTCAGCTTGAAAATCCCATAGTGGCAAATTGCACTTTAGACTTCAAAAAATTTCTCACAGGGGGAGGAGGGGAGAGAGATTTTTGACAGGAAGTGGCATGGAAGCAAAGGTTAAGCGCATCCACTTTCTCATTGTGATCTAATCCAAATTGAGCCCTCACATTAACACATTTAATATTGCATCTAATTTGGCCCTTGGGGAGACAATAAAAGCAATTGGAAAAGGATTGTGCAATTTCCAGCTGGTTTCTGAGATGTGATCATATAGACATGGTTTTGTGAATTCCGGCATTCTTTCTACAGAATTTTTGAGGCTTTTTTTAAATATAAGCTGAAACGTTGACAGAAGTTGTGCTAAAATGTCAGATGCTATCCACAGCCATGCAGACATTTATTTCTCCTGTTGCAGGCTTGTCAGTTGTGTATCCTAGGGGAGGGGAAACACTGCTAACATGTGAATGCTAATGAGTGCACATTTGGAATGACCTTTTGGTTTTATTAAGGTTAATAAATGCAACATTTGGTTGCCTAATGCTTTGCTTTACTTGATACTAGCCTGTGCTGCCTCTTTCCAGTGAAGTACTGTGTAGGTTGGGCTATCTTCCAAGAAGAGTCCATAAAAGTTGTGTTTGGGAATCATAAAGTTTAAAAGAGGAACAATGGGTTAGGAACAGAGTTAATGTGCATGCCATTCAGAAAAAATGACATCGTTGCCTAGGCTTTCCGTGTATAATGTGGTGCTGCTATGTGGATGTTGCTTTTACTGCATATCTGTTAGTTTCATTGTGTTAAGGTTGATTTGAGAGATTTTAACCCACCTTGAAAATTCTTGTCAAGATAACTTTAATGCCATGCACTAGGGCTCTTTCTTTAAATTAGGTGAGAAATAGTATTGTTTGCTCTTTTTCCTTAAAGCTTCACCCTTTTGTGATGCTTACTTTGTATTCTGTTTGAGAGGTAAAATATTCACCCTTAAGTGTTGGTGTGCACATCTAGTTCAGTAAAGAAGGGTGTGTGAAAAGCAGCAAAGTTACCCAATCTAGTGTGGTTGGAATCTCTCATTTGTCATTGCAAAGAGCTGTTCCTTAGTAATATCAACAAAGGCTTATATGATTTATGGGCAGAAGATTTAGTCGAGAGGGTTAATGCCTCCGTTTGCCTGAAGATAAGAGCTGAAGGTCACCAGTTCGGGACTACGGAAGTCTCTGTGAGCGGCAGACCTTGTAAATTGCAACTGATTAACAGCTGAGCTGTCTCCCGCTGCCTTGTGTGAGGGGGAGTTGTGCCGAAATCAGCTGCTTCTCTGGTGGGAGCAGGGAAGCTGCTTATCAGCCAGCAAGAAGACAAATGGGTGGCCAGAAAGAAGGACTAAATCCAGAAAGATCCATCTGCATGTGTGTAGTTCTTGGAAGATAGAACATTTCCTTAAAAATTGTAAAAACCTTTGGGTTTCTGAATAAAGTCTGTCTATGTAAACCGCCTTGAGTTATAGTCATTAGAGAAATCTGGTGACCTAAGAAAGGCGGTATATAAATACAAGTATTATTATTATAAGGTAGAGGGCCCATTATTTTGAGATTGTGCCAACAGACTCTTATTGTGAAGTGGGAATAGCAGCCCCCAGGTCCACACCTGATGGAGCAGAGTTAGAGAAAGCGGGAGATGGGTGACTAGAGCGCATGCTGAGCATGGAGTTCCCATTGACGTGTGTTAGATCTCCTCCTCTGACTGGATTTCCCAACAGTGTGCTTGATTTCTGATCAGACCTTCCAGTCAGATAGCATATCGGTGTCCAGGGCAGTTTTGGTAAGCTCTGGTCTCTTGATGTGTGTGCTGATCTGTAAGCTGGAAGAACTGGCTCTTTCACGTGGTCCCCTTGTTGCCTTGGTCCTTAAGCAGTGCGAACCGTACTAGGCCAAGAATTAACTATGGATTCCCTGTGTCTGCTGTTGCCCTTGGAAGAAACTAGTGAGCCCAGGAGGATGGTTACGCTGCCAAGTATGAGCCTGGGGCAGGGTTGGACTCGCAATACCGTGAAGTGAGCCACAGCACTGCTCCCTCTTTCTGATTCCCCAACCTCCCATGCACACACCACCCCCCCTGCTTGTTTCAGGAAGAAAGAGATGAGAGTGGCTGCGAGGAAGAAGGTGGCCAGGAGGAGGAAGAGGAGGAGGACTCGGGAAGCGAAGAGAGTCTGGTGGATTCTGACTCGGATGTTGAAGAAAAGGGTAGGTTCTTATAGTGGCTGACTGGCTAGAGGTACACATAATGTAGTGTTGGGAAGCACAATTTCGGTAGAGATGTGAGACCATGACGCTGTAGCCTTCTAGTCACACCATAGAGCCATCTGTGTCGGAGTTGTCTGCATGGACTGGCATCAGTTCTCCATGGTTTAAAATGGGGCTCTTTCTCAGTCCTGTCAGGAGTTGCACTGAACTATGACCCATTCTTGGAACATTTACGGATAAAAAAATCCATGGGTAACTAAACCCATTGGTTTAGCCCAACCAGAGCTATGTTCCGGTTGGTTCTGGAGGGCTTTCTGAGGCCTGCTGAGGCTGCGCGTGTACTCCTGCTGCTTTGGTGGGCCTCAATGGCTGTTTCATCCCAAAAAAAGTTACTTCTGGATTTTGGTGAAACCCAGAAGTGACTTTTTAATGCCTCATAGGGCATTACGAGGCCTGGGAAAGTAATGCCTTATAAGGCATTACAAATGTCACTTGCATCACTTCAGTATTTTTGCCAAAATGGCCATACTGAGGCCCACTGAGGCTGCGGGAGTTATGCATGTGGCCCTGGTAGGCTTCAGAAAGCCCACCAGATACAACCAGAGCATAGCTCCTGTCAGGTTCGGAGGGTGGGAGTGTGGGCTAAATTACCCATGGACTTTTTATCTGCAAGGGTTCCGGGAACCCATGTTGAGCCAAATCCACAGGTATAAAATCTGTGGATAAATAAGCTCAACCTGCACTATTTTTTTTTCCAGGCTTATGATATTGCATTTATCTAGGTCCCATTTCCCTCAAATGCTGACCTTTTCTCTCTCTCTTTATCTAGCAGCAAATTTCCAGGCTGACCTAGCTGATCTGACCTGTGAGATTGAGATCAAGCAAAAACTCATAGATGAGCTGGAGAACAGCCAACGGCGCCTTCAGACCCTGAAGCATCAGTATGAAGAGAAGCTGATTCTCCTGCAGAACAAGATCCGTGACACCCAGCTAGAGAGGGACAGGGTGTTGCAGAATCTCTGTAAGGGCTTGCTGCTTGGGGTGATGGGATTTTGACAGACTGAACAGCAGCCATGTGCACTGACCCAGGACTGCAGAGTAGGGGCACCTCTCCTGTGGATTCGTAATCAAGTCTCTGATTTTGGCATGGCGAGAGTGGTTTGGGATAATACCTATGTCTTCTACCCAAGCATTTGTTGGACTTCTCAAGGCTGACTCTAATATTACTTTTACTCATAGAAAGTGGGAAGTCTTAAAGTTGGACATTAATGCTAGCGACACACACAACTGGTGAACCAGATTCAGGAACTTCAGCTGTTGCATGTGTCAGGCTTGTATGTGAGTTCCAATTGACTTTAGACATGCGTCTTACACTTGAGAGCTGAGCTTACATGTTCAGAAAAGCACATGGTATAGAATGCAGGTCGGGGATTGCGTCGCTAAAGGCTTTCCTTATGGAAAAGTTATCTGTACATTACAAATAGTTGAGGAGAAGGTTACTCTTTTCTTGGATGTGCTGACTACTGCATGGATAAGCAACCTGAGTAACATTTAATTATGCTGTGTTCCCCCCCCACATTCTGAAATGGTTTCCTTCCAGGAGGACTATACCGCATGTTCCTCCTCAAGTAGAAGAATAGAAGTAGAAGTAGAAGATCTACTTAACTCAACTTAGATCTACTTAAGTAAAGTAGATCTAAGAACTAATTTCATTCATCCAGTCATGTTCTTCAGAAGAGTATCGGATTTCCAGTTGTCTGGGATGATATTCTCAGCTACCAGAAACATGTGATTTACTATTACCATGTAAAAATGAGGTGATAAAATCATGTAGCCTTTTCATATAAGGCTACAATTACCCATGCATGTTTCAAAGCATCTTAATCCTTTAAATGCCAGGCTAGACAGTAAGCATGTGATCAGCATCTGTGTGCTTGTATTTTCTCTGTAAAAACAACATGTTTGAAGGGGATCTGGACTGGGACAAGATGGGAAGCATTAAAGCTTTGCACATGCCATGATCCCCATCCAGATTAAGACCTTCTGCAGCTATCCTTTGCACCAATAGATTTCTTCTCTGCTCAAGTATCTATGGGGGTGGGCATCCAGATCACAATCTCTGTGGAGGCAAAGGATCAGTGAGCCTATCCTCCTCACTGCAATCCCTATCCACCATACTGTTATTTTTACACAGGAAAAGTAAGCACATAGCTGCAGGTCCTATGCATAAAGGTAATGTCTAGCATGACCCTTGGATATAAGTAGGGATATTAGCACTGGGAACTCACCTTCTTATCTCAGTGATGTCGACACTGAGTGTAGCTTTTCCATGTGCAAAGATCTCCATCACTCCCTGTATTTCCGTCAGGCTCCATGGAATGTTACACGGAAGAAAAGGCTAACAAGATCAAAGCAGACTATGAGAAGCGACTAAGAGAGATGAACAGGGACCTGCAGAAATTGCAGGCAGCTCAGAAGGAGCATGCTCGCCTCCTCAAGAACCAGTCTCGATACGAGCGAGAGTTGAAGAAGTTGCATGCAGAAGTGGCAGAGATGAAGAAGGCCAAGGTAAGTGGGTTGAGGCAGGCAGAGAAGATGCAACAGTTGGAATGCATTCAAGTGGCTTTTGTCTGTTCTCTCGCTGACTCCTTTGGACTTCAGCCAGAAGTGGAGCTGCCGCCAGAGGGGAAGAACATACTGTATATCAAGCAGAGTTACATGAGAACTTTGATTCTGTCCTCCCTAGGGAGGTAGACTTGTCCTGTTTTAGCTTGACAATAGCCCTGGGAGGATTGGTTAGGCCAATAGTGTAGCTATGGGAGGCAATGTGCATGGCAAACATTGCAGATTCCACAATGTGCCGTGTAACCATCCCCCGCCCCACTCGCCATCAGAGCCATTCTGGGCGTCAACAGTAACACTGCACCATGCCAACACTGCCCAGAGTGGCTCTGACCATGAGTGGGAGGAGGCAGTTACATGGCATGTTACGGCACCTACAATATGTATCGTTCCGCTCCCCACCCTCCGTAGCTATGCTACTGGGTTAGGCTGAGAGCCAGTCATTTGTTTTACGCCACTCAGTCATGAAGCTACTGTTGCTGAGCAAATATTTGATCTTGTGTCTTCCCCAACCCAGCACCCTCCCTCACTTTTGCAGTCGTGTTCACTTGAAGCAAATAATTTTGTTTATATCCGTAGTTGGTTGTGGTAGTTCAGTGCCTATGGCTGCTATTGGGGAGATCACACAGCTTCAGAGATATCCAATTATGATTCTGCCTGTGCCTTTTTGCCCGCAGGTGGCGCTGATGAAACAAATGCGTGAGGAGCAGCAGAAGCGGAGATTAGCAGAGTCCAAGCGAAACCGGGAGATAGCCCAGCTGAAGAAAGAGCAACGTAGACAGGAGGTGGGCAAGGGCTCCATTGCAGGGATGCTAAAGCATTCCCAACCTCAGGAGGGCTATTCCTAGCAGAGGCTACCAAAAGCCGTGTATTGCTTGCGGGGTGTGTGTGTGTGTGTGTGTGTGTGTGTCACCCATTGAAATTGGAATACTTATGTTAAACTGTCATTTGATGCCTACTTGACCTGGTAGTATCTGTATCCATACATAGCTCCATACAAATGCAATCCATCCTGAAGAAGGTATGCCTTAATTCAAGAAAAGGGCTATAGCAGAAGGTTAGTTAATATAACTTATACCAATGACTTTGAAGTGTGTCATTGGATGCCTTGTTCACAAGAGAGGTGCAATATAAACCTTTTGGATACATATGTGCCTCCTTTTGTCCTTGCCAATAGCTATCAATTTCGAACTTTCTAGCTCCAGTGAAATTGCTTGAACTCTGATATTATTGATTTAGATATGCATCCCATCCTATTCTTAAGATCCAGGGTGTCTCATTTAAATATTCACAATTTCCTATTTTTAAAAGGAGAGTTTGTTTATTTTTAAACAAAAAGATTGTTTGGAAAATATTCCATAAACAGGTTATATTATAACTTGGTCAGGACTCGGGCTGAGAGATGCTAGGCCTCTTAAAACGAAGGCAGGTTGGATCTCCGGTCTCCTCCTGGGAATCTGTCAGATGTCTGGGCTTCAGGGAAGACAAATTGACAGCCATTCAAAAGAGTTTCTAAATAAAAAGCAGATTCCCAGCAGTGCCAAGAAGGCGGTGCAGTGGAGGAATATAGAGTGACTCTCTACATTGAGTGTTCACATCTTTGCTAGCCAACTGAGGGTGCAATCTTAACCTGGAGTTAGGCTGGCATAGTTAAGCCAGCAAAGTTTCGCTGGCACAAGGGACACATACACAGTAAAGTATGTTTGGACCACTTTTGGAGTCAGAGAGGCCAGCACACAGATGTGCGCCATCCTCCCTGACTCCGAGAGTGGTCCAAACATACTTTACGGTTTCCCTTGTGCTAGCCAAACTTGGCTGTCTTAACTATGCCAGCCTAATTCCAGGTTCGGATTGCGCCCTGAGTGACATTCTTACAGTTCACATCCCCCAATCACTGTATTGTTAAAACTCTTGATCAATGAGCTGCCCTTAGCAGTAACTTCCAGGCCAGTGACAACAGGAAGGAGCCTGCATTATAATTATCTCGCACTAAACAGTGCCCTCTAGTGATGCGTTTTGCATTGTCCAATGAAACACCCTGATTCTCTAGTGTGGGCCAAGCAGGAAATAGGCAGCAAATTGAGCAGATAAAGGTAATGAGACAAGGGTAGATACTTGGAAATAGCTATTTAAGGCAGTGGTATATCTAGAGTATTGCGTGGGATGGCAAGAGCAGTGGGCGCCATTTGCCAAGGGGCGCTGATTGCCCTCAGCCCTTCCACGGAGCATCCAAGAAGGTGCCTAAGCCATGGCTGCCACTCGGGCAAAACTGCCCGAGCGGTGGCCAGGGGACGCTGTGCACTCCTTGGTTCGCAGAGCCTGGGAGATGCACAGCTTTTCCCGGCCGCTGCTTGAGCAAAACAAGGGGGCAGGGGCTTGGCTTGTCCCTGCCATGGCTTGGCCAAAGTTGGCTGAACCATGGCAGACAGAAGCCACACCCTGCAATGTCATGATGTCACAATGCTGTGACGTCATGACATTGCTTGCCATGGGCGCGGTTTCGCCCTGGTACGCCTCTGATTTAAGGTGTCTGAGACACAGAATTATTATTCATTCTGGCCACTGAGAGGAAAGCAAGAAGTAACAGCGTTAAACTAAAGAGGAAGGTGGAAGTTTAAACATGAGAAGGCTTTTTGTTAATGGTAAGAGTACCATTAGAATAGGTTCCTTAAGAAGATTGTGAAAAATCTCCCCTTGAAGATCTTTCAGAAAGGGTGGACAAGCATCTGCCAGGAATGCTTTACGTGTGTAGCCTGCTTTGGGAAAGGGGGTAGGACTTGGAGCTATTGAATTGCTTTGGGGGGGGGCTGAAAACTTGGTTTTGTGAGCCTTCTCTTGGGTCAGAAAAGATACTTATTCCCTGTGTTCATTTACATTGATAAGATTCAGATTAATTGGAATGTCTCCTGCCATTGGGACTGCCTTTGTAAAGATCCTCCCTCTGTCTGTTCATGCTCACTTTGGGATTTTGTTAATAAACTGTCGTCTTTCCTCCCATGATATCTACAGTTTCAAATTCGTGCACTAGAGTCTCAGAAGCGGCAGCAGGAGATTGTACTACGCAGGAAAACCCAAGAGGTGAGCCAAGTGCATTGTCACGACCAACTACAGTCCTTTTTGCGACATTACAAAGCTCTCTTTCCGTCAGCCAAAAGCACTAAGCATGGTTGGTTTTATGAGTTCTGAATATCCACTCAGACTGGAGATATCAGTGAATGAAGCAAGGAGTATATCTTCCAGAGTCACCTGAGACCCTCCATGAAGTGAAAGGGAGACAGATACAGCATTCTCTCTCTCCTCTCTCTGTCTCATATACACATATGTATTGGTGGAGCTACCCCAGCTTCTGTTTATAAAGGAATTCCATTGCTTTTTACAAGCTGGGCAAGTGTCAAGGTGGTTCTTTGCTCTTCTGAAATTTTGCGTTCTATTATGTACATCTGTATTGTTATTGGAGGCCTTGCCCAGTCTTGGGCAGATCCATCTTAAAAAAAATGTCTCCGTAAACTATTTCCATCATGGTGCTCTGAGATCTTGTCTTTGGGTTCCCATAGCTCTGCTGTTGGTGTGGTTGAAGGCCGGAGCTGAGGTTGCGGATTGTGCCACTGCCATTTGGGAGTTGGTTCCACAGATCCTGAAACTGCATGATAGCACTCTGCATTTCCATTCTTCAGACTCCTTTTTGTTGCTGCCTAGGTCTCTGCTCTGCGCCGTCTGGCCAAACCAATGTCTGACAGGGTTGCTGGAAGGATGAACCAAAAGTTGGCTATGCAGGACTCAGGTGCCGAGGTCTCCACTAGTACTACCTCTTCAGAGCCAGAATCTGGTTCTCGTTCTGTCTCCAGTATTGTGCGCCAGTGGAATCGGAAAATTAATACATTCCTGGGAGACCCTCCTTCCGCAAATGGGACTCGGACTATCAGGTCAGGAACTGCATAAGTTAGCCATTTCATCATGGTCTAGGCTAATCTAGGATAGGTGTCTAAGAGCATCTTCTGCAGAATGAAGTGAATGCCTTTAATGATAGTTTTGCACTCCTGGAGTCGTTGGCTTCTGTGTGGTTTTTCGCTGTACCTCGTAGCATCATTCAAGTTGGCCTCTGGTCCCTCTCTATGACCTGGAGTACATGGGTTGGTATACCTCAGAGTGTTTAGACTGAGCAGTTCTTGCAATTTCTCTCTGCCAGGAAGAAGTTCCCCAAGAAAGGAACAAATCAGACTTTCAGCAAAACAGCCCGCCTGAAGTGGCAGTCGCTGGAGCGGCGTGTCTTTGACATTGTTATGCAGAGGATGACAGTCATCAATTTGGAATCGGATATGGAGCGGCTCATCAAAGTGAGGGGACATGGCTGGCTCCTACTGGAGCAGAAACTGATGGACAAGGGAAAGGGAGGTGTAAGTCACAAAACGTTGGTTGGAAAGAGCATTTCCCCCTTCAACGTTTTTCCTTTTCAGAAACGTGAAGAACTGTCACTGATGCAGGAAATGCTTCTTGGGAAGAGAGAGAAATTACAAACTGAGAACCCAGAAGAGCAGAAGGGACTGCAGGAGCTGAACGAAGAGATTGAGGTGCTGGCAGCCAACATTGACTACATCAACGATAGCATCTCCGACTGCCAGGCCACCATCATGCAGATTGAGGAGACAAAGGTGCGTCCATCTGTGTACTAGGCAAGCACTTTGGAGGAGAGCAGTGCTACAGTTATAGATTTGGTGCTTGGAGTGAATTGAGGCTGGCGAGGTGGTCATCTTTTGTTTAGATCAAGGATTCCCAAAGTGTGTGTCGAGATGCCGTAGGGCATTTCTGCACACTTGCTGGTGCCTTGGGTTGTCCTCAGTAACACCTCCTACTGGTTCCCCTGATGCCGCCATCTTGGATCTAGTGAGATTTCATGAGATCCAAGATGGCAGTGCCCAGCTGAGCCAGGAAGAAGATGCTGCAGGGGCATCGTGATCCAGGTAAGTTTGAGAACCACTGGTTTAGATCCTCAGGTGTAATAATGCCTGCTTTCCATGGATCAGGAAGGTTTATGTTTTCTGGTCTTAATGACTTAAATCTTGTCTCATCAACCCAAACAAACCATTTTGGTCCTGAGTAGATTGTTGCATTATTTTGATGCCTTCTGTGAAGATGGGAAAGGAGAAGACTGAGACTAAAAATAATGTGACCTGAAGAGAGTCCTAAAACTCTGCTTTAACAGCAAGATAGTTCTTCCCTAACGCCTCTGAGGACACAGTAAGACTGTGCCTTACTCAAAGATGTAAGAACTTTACGTTCATATGGTAGTATCAGTACTGTAAGTGAATTTGATGCTCTGTAGACTTTTCAAAGCTTCACAAAGTGTAGGATTAAGCTTCACAAAGTGTGGATTTCCTGATCCACAAAGTTGGGGTGAATAGTATGAGGCGGGCTTTAATATTCCAATACAAAGTTATTGAATGGGTCCCTTGGGGGGGGCAGGCTGGCTTGTGGAGCTACCTTTTCAATATGGAAGTGTCCTTTTCCAGATTTTTTCATTTTAGTGCTGAGTCCCCAGTGGGGTATTCTTGTCATCTTAGGAAGAACTAGATTCTACCGACACCTCTGTGGTGATCAGCTCCTGCTCCTTGGCTGAGGCACGGCTTCTGTTGGACAATTTCCTCAAGGCATCCATAGACAAGGTAGGCCAAAAGAGCAGAATCCCTTGTGTATGGCAAAGCATTTCTGCTGCCAATTAGCAGCAGTCCAAAAACATGTCATAGATTGTTGCTGAGCTATCAAACTATTGGAATAACTTACCTTAGATATATTTCAAGGATTCAAAACATCTTCATTTGGACCAGTTCTCTTTCTAAGTTCTGGTCTGTCCAGCAATAAGCTTTATTGAGAAATGGAAACTTGTGATGTAGGCTAAGCTAAGGTTGGACTACGTGATGGTAGCATTCCATTTTCACTTCAGAATCCATAGATAGAACACAGAGTCCTGTTGCTTGGAGAATAGCACAATCTCAAGACTGCAGCTGATACTTGGCTGTGCATAGAACTGATGGAGAGGTTGAGACCAGAAGCTACCCTCCTTCTCTTGTTCAGGTCCTTAAAAAGTATCCCACAATTGACTTGTGTCCAATGCTTTGATCTCTGCAAACAGAGCCTGCAAGTAGCCCAGAAAGAAGCCCAGATCCGCCTGCTGGAAGGACGTCTCAGACAAACAGATGTGACTGGCTCCTCCCAGAACCACCACATTCTGGATGCCTTGCGGGAGAAGGCAGAATCCCACCCTGAGCTACAGGCACTCATCCACAATGTGCAGCAAGGTGGGAGTATGAAGCCCTTGGATGTCTGCTTTGCTCATGTTGACAGTTCTCTTCCTTATAAGCATTCCTTCTACTGAAAATTACTGCCTCTATGTGAGGAAAAGGCCAGCTTGGGGCGAGCCACCATGTGACAAAAAGCTTTAACCAGCCAGGCTACCATGTAATAATTGCTGGTTACCTGAACCTTTTCTGATTTGTTCTGCCTCAGCTGGCATGACTTGTTCTACTCTGATTCTGTAAACTGAAGAGTGAAACTTGATTGTTGTCAAGCGCATCATTAGAATTAGACTGCCCCTATTACCTTTCTCCCTGACAAAGCTTTAATTTAGTGGCAGTGCTGGTGGCTCTGCCCCAAGGAAGGGGCAACACTCTGTGCTAAGTGCTTTGCCAGTAGGGACCCTGACCATGTAGCAGTGGATTTGATCTGGATATTTGTTTTCTTTTTGCACAGAGAATGGCTATGCCAGTACAGATGAGGAAGTCTCCGAATTCAGTTTGGCCTCAGAAAGCAGGTCAGTGCATCCGAGAGAAGGAAAGGCATGTGCATACTGCCCATTTTTCTACATCTAGTGGGGATTATTTTAAAAGATGCGGATGAAGTGGATTTAGCATCACTGACCAACAGAGACGCCTACCTACCAAGGCAGTTTACATTATTATTTTCTATTGAATGTGGAGGTGAGCAGACCTTTCAGTGATCCAGGAATGTAGATGGCTTCAGCTAAGTATAGGGCCAGAGCTCTGCTGGGAGGAGAGATGGGTGGCAGCTGGTGGCAGCTCTGTAGTTCTTAGGAAATCTGCCTCTGCCAACCTTTTTGTTTTCCCACAGCTATTCCCAGTCTTTTTCAATGAAGGGCTCCGCCAGCCAGGATGACTTCAAGTGCAGGGTAAGTTGAAGTTGCCATCCTGGCAGTTGTGATTCTAGGTGCAATATGCCTAAAAAGAGCAGCAGAGCCTGCATGAGCCTTACAGAGTATTTAAGCAGTAGATTCCGATTAAAAAATGTCATCAAATGTTGGATTATCCCTGTCATTCTTGCACAGTTTCTTTCTTGTATAGTTGCCTTGTGTGATCAGTTTTATAAGTAATTCGTATATTTGAAGCAGTTAATGAAAACCTCATTTCATAAAATGGTAAAAAAACCCTCTGGAATAAATCTGATCACAAGAAAACTTAATCAAAGGAGCATACAAAAGAAATTTCACCATGTGAGGCCATCACTCTGTATATTAAACAACAATAGCACTTATTTTCTAAAATAATCATTTCTGCATATCTTCTCCCTTTTTTCCTGGCTTAGGCCAGATGCTTTGCTGATGGTTTTAGTGCCCATCAGAAACAGGTGGTCCATATTCTGTTCTTATCCTGTGCTGGGTAGTCCTAGTATGTGTGTTCCCTGGTCGTCTTCTCCTTTTCTGGAGTCCAAATAGACTTGGTGCTGCATTTTGCCAGTTGAGAGGTGTTGCTATGCACCCAGATGTTAGCACAGTTTATCTCTAGCTTCAGTACTCAACAAATGAAATAAAGCTGTGGAATGATGTCTCTCTCCCAGCCACTAATGTATTGAATAATTCTTTTACCAAGAGCAGATATCTTCCATGGGGCAACCATTCAAGGGCATATCCTTCTGTTGTCGTACTTGAAATCTTAGCAGCACAGGGAATGCAGTGCATTAGCTAGGGCTCTCCTGCATAGCCCAGCAACTGCTGCCCAGTGAAATGAGGAGTTTCTGTAATTCATATTGAATTCCTAGTGAAGTGACTATCCATAAGCACACAGTTCAAGAGGATTCTGAAAGAAAAGGCACCAAAGTGCTGTTATGTTAGTGGTTCTTTCACAGAGTTGGAATGTTTCTTCATGACCATCTAGTTCAACCCCCTGCTAGAAGCAGGAAAATCCTCTCTCCAAACTGGAGCATCCTCGAAAGGTCTTTCACCAGATAGATCCAACTGCATTGGTTGCCTGGGAATAGCTTCTCTATTTGTCAACTTAGTCAGTGCTCCCTCTTTGGCTCATGCCTTGTGGGGCTTTGTTTTAGGGGGAGCCCAAACTATCTGGCCAGATGAAGGCTGTGTCTGCAGAGTGCCTGGGACCCACACTGGATATCTCTACAAAGAACATCACCAAATCGTTGGCATCCCTCATGGAGATAAAAGAGGATGGGGTTGGCTTCTCTATCCGTGATGCTTACTACAAGGACAAGGTCTCTCGCACCATCAGCCTGCCCACCCGAGGAAGCACATTGTAAGCTATAGTAGTGTTGGCATTGTCCTGTATATGGGCCCTGCTGGGCAGTCTGGGGTGGAAGTGACTGGCTGCTAACTCGGTCTCAGCAAGGCCCTGTATCTAGGCACATTTCAGCAGGTAGCATTTTGAGTAATTCTCCTGGGCCAGCAACCAAATTTTCTTCTCTGCTTTGGAATGGAGAATTGATGGGCAAACAGGTATTGGGCAAGGAGGAGCAGAAGGCACTCCATGGCCCTAGGACTGGATCTGGTTTCAGTTTCTGCTTATTAAGTCTTCCAAGGGGAAGAACAATATGAGTGACTTCTGTGCCCATGAACTCTGCTTCGTTGGGTGCCTGATTCTTATGACTTCCCTAACTTTTCCTCTTAGGCCTCACTTGGTTGGTAGTTTCCTGTGCTCCTGCTTAGTGCTGTAGTATGCAGTTAGGATGAATGCTGGTATAATGAATGCAGAAACTGTGATGCTATAAACTACATAGCCCATACTGATAATCAGCCATGAGAACTGGCAGCATGAGCCCCCAACATGTTTTCTTTGGAGATTGGGATACTTTGGAGTATTGAGACAGCACTCTCAATTTCTATAGTGGCAGCCACTTTAAGCATTTAGCGCATTCACTGGGTACAGCCCCCCCCCCAAGGATTGCAACATTTTATGATGCGTATAGGGGATCACGGCCCCCACATCAAAATCTCTTTGCACATGCAAAACTAGAATTTGCAAGAAAAATGCTTCTACCCTTGCTTCCCTAACATGTAGCTTTGCACGGGCAGGGACATTTTAAAGTGATGTTTTCAAACAAGGGGTTTCCCACATGTGCATTCTGAGGTGCAATATAGACTGTCCTTGAGTGTTGTGCAGAATATTTGGATCTGCTCTATGACCTCATTTATGCAGTCCTGGCTTGCAACTGAGGGAGCCCAACTATGAAAAGGGTAATTGCTTATCATAGCTGCCTCTTCTTTAGCCCTAGGCAGTCCCGTGGCTCTGACACGTCACCCCTCACAAGGAGGAAATCTTATGACCGGGGACAGCCTATCAGGTGAGTGTGAGGAGGGCAGTGTGTGTGAGTGACAGACTGACTGTCCAGTTGAAAGCCATGCGTATACAGCAAGACCTCACTTAAAGCTAGGATCTTGGAAATTGCAAATTTAAGCGATGCCGCTTACAGTGCAGCCAGTTTTACCATTGGCTAATTTACGTACATAAACAAGAGTTAAGTTCCTACAGCTTATTTCTGGTCACAAAACCATCACCAAGCTTCTGAATAAAGTCCCAAAACACTTCTGATATTAAAATAAACGTGAGCTTTCTGAGCCAAAAAGAACCCATGCAGACTTGAGGAGAGCATGCAAACTGCTGTTGCTGAAAATAGGCAAAGTACGGTTTCCATGGTGGGGATTGCATTTAAAAAGGCAAACAACTAGACGAGAGAGAGTATTAGGATCATGTTTATTTACACCTGCGCAGGCGGACCAACCCCCCTGAAAAGTCAGGGAGAAAGGCCAAAAAAATATACAATACAAGCACTTTTATACCCCCCCTCCTCTTCTTCCTCAAGTACCTGCTTGGTTGGAGATTACATCATAGGGGCTGGGGCATGAGATGCTCTAAGCTAATTGGGCCATGAGAATGCCGTGACAATTTTGATAGAGGAGGAGGTTCTGCTAGCTTGAACCGGCACCTTATCTATTGTGCAGGGCCAGCAGCCCTGAACGTCCGCAACATTGAATTGAGAACATTACAAGCGGGGGCCCATGTGAAAACAATGAAAGCAAAGAGGGGAAACAGTTACATACATTGGCAGCTCGGCAGCTTAAGACAAGTGACTAAGCACAAGACTTAAGATGGCTGCACTTTGGTAAGTTGGCAACACTGCACACACAGTGGAGCCAACTGGGAATTGATTTTTTTCCTCAACTTTAAAACAAAACAACTTATAATGAAAGAACTTTAAGTAAGGACTTGCTGTACTTTCATGGAAGAATTCATTTCTCTGTGATGTGAGAAATAACCGTACTGGCAGAAGATGAGAAGAGCAAAGGCCCAGAGAGAGCGAGTGTCACTCATTGGGGTAAATCGCTGCATCTTTCCTTCTCATCTAGGACCCCAGATGTTGGATTCACCCCTCCCTCGTCCCCTCCCAGCAGGCCGCGTAATGACCGCAACGTCTTCTCTCGCCTCACCAGCAACCAGAGCCAGGGCTCAGCACTGGACAAGTAAGACCAATTGAGAGTCTCGGGGTGGCTCATAACCCAACCCCCCCCCCGAGCTGCTAATAGCAGTAAGAATCAGTTGCAAAGCTAGTAGCTGTAAGTTACAGCTGTTGGTGCCAAGTTTTTCTTTGGCTGTAAATGCGACTCTGCCCCATTTGCTCTAGAGGTAGCTTCTTGCCACTTTGTGTGCAATGACACAGTTAATTTGAAATCTTCCAAAATATGCCAAACACTTACATGAAGTTGTCCCATTGAAGGCCTCTGAACTGAAGTCCTTCATCCAAGGCCAGGCACGTATGTGTGAATATGCACAGCTAGAAAATACCATTGTCAATCCATTGTTTAGCAGTTCCTCCCTCTCCCATCTCCCTAGGATGTTTGCAATAGGGTTAGTGTTAGGAAGCTTCTTCCACTCAGCTTTCTTTCTTTCTTTAACAGTTGACTTGGCACTACCCTGGGGGTGATGGTGCTTGATCTGCCTTTTTTCATTGTAGAAAAAAATTGCAATTGCAAACCTTCTAATTAAATCACGTTATTCCATGAAAACAGCAAAATTTCAGAGTAGGTTAACACGAGTCCTGCTTTTCAAATTCCAGCCTACTTTGCGATCTACAGAAGTGTTAGTTCCCTTCTCTGCCGCCCCCCAATTGTTGTAGCTGCTGCAAGGTCTCCTGAATGACAACTGCTGCCTTATTGACATGGCTACAGTTGACAAGGGAAGTTCTCTGATAGGCCACCCTGAGCCTTAAGGAACAGGCAGCATCCATCCCAAGCCTGCCTTTCTGTAGGACAGTCTGTGTCCTACATGGTGGATAAGTGGTGTTGAGTTCACAGGAGACCTGGCTCCGATTCTGGCCCCTCTTTACTTCTCAGTAGTCTTGCATAGGGATTCTAAGATTTGGGCTTCTTCTCTGATTCTTCACAAGAGCCACACGTACGTTTGAATTTGAAATTTGGTACGGAATTCAGCACCCTGAGAGTCTCCCCTTTAACTTTTGAAAGCACATTTCTCGTCCTTAAGGCTGCCAAGACAAGCTTGCGGTGAGGCAACTAGTAACATCCCCGAAAGTTCTGCTCCTGCCCCCTCTGCTCCTGAGCCCTTTCTGTGTGTGGTCTCTTGTCCTTTGTCTGCCTGCTCGCTTGAATGCAATAACCCCCTCCCTCTTCTGACTTTTGCTACTGCCTCTCCTCCTGGTTTTAATTACCCATAATCCTGCTAATTTTCTGTCCCTAGGTCTGATGACAGTGACTCCTCTGTCTCGGAGGTGCTGAGGTATAAAACTTACTATTTATTATATAACTCTTCTTGCCTTCCTCTTTTCTGGTTCTTGCTCCTCTCTCTGCATTTAAAATCCTGCCTGTAACCAAACCCTGTGTGGTGTTTCTTTCCTTGTGTTGCTTCTACTTGCTGAGTGCTAGACTGGCCTTCCCAGGTCCTTCCGGAATGTTCTCTGAGGTCCACTTCTTATGTTGCATGGTTGCGGCTTCCATCCTGTGGGTTATTCCCACTTTACTCTCAATAATGTGAGCAGCCCCTGCCCTCCTGTATAAAGTAGTTAGGGCAGGTCAAGTGGTTAAGAACCAAGCCACAAACAAGTGCATGCCTCTGACAGTCTCTCTCCACCCCAGGATTTAGAGGTTCCAACCTGTGTCATGTATGTTGGACTAAACTAGCCACAATCACCTGCTTGTGCATGTCCGTGGGAGTAGCCAGGGTTAATTGGCAAGCCTTGTAATTGTATCTCTGATGTCATGAATCTGTTCTTTTGAGTGGTAGTGTTTATTTTAGTAGCCTGAGAAGTTTTTAAACCTTGTGGCAACAGACTATGAAATGTGTGGGCACCTCTTTTTCAAGGTTTGACATTCAGAGCCATTTTGGACTCTGAACCTCCTGTCCACCGCTTGCAACGCCCTGTCACTTCAGCCTGTCAGTCCTGTCCTATGCAGGCTGTTTGCAGTGCCCCATGCCTCTCCCTTGTGTAAGGTAAAGGTAAAGGTTTCCCCACGACCAAATGGTCTAGTCATGACTGACTGTAGGGGGCGGTGCTCATCTCCGTTTCAAAGCCTGTAGAGCCAGCGTTTTTGTCAGAGGACAACCTTCTGTGGTCATGTGGCTGGCATGACTCTATGCCGTAGCGCACGGAACGCTGTTCCCTTCCCACCGAAGTGGTCCCTATTTATCTACTTGCATTTCGGTGCTTTCGAACTGCTAGGTTGGCAGGAGCTGGGACAAGCAACGGGAGCTCACTCCGTCACGCAGTCTCAAACTCCCAACCTTCCAGTTGGAAAGCCAGCAACAGTGGATTAACTCGCTCCATTGTGTACCTCAGCCCAAAAGTCCAATCAAATTCCTCTCCCTTTAAATTGTAGCAGCTACTGCTCTGTTAGCATCTTGAATTTTGTTCAGGTCACCTGGAGAACCCTTGTCATAACACTCTGTGATGTTGAGAAGATGCTCAGCTCCTCTGTATTTCAGGGCCAACCTGTAGGTGACATTAAGAATGTGCTTGGTGCTGCTGGGCTTTGCTTTACTTTTCTTAATAGCAGCTACAGTGGTGGGGTGCTATGGATCTCTTTGCCCCTGCTGTGGGTCCTGATCCAGATCACACCCTCTGAAGGCTGCTGTTCTTCCTGGGAAAGAAACTTCCATTGGCACCAATGAGAACGTCCCTCCTGGAGCCTATAGCAGCCATCATGGGGCCTGATCTATATTGGGGGCATGGCGGGAGTAGATTATCCTGCCATACCAATCCAGATCCATTCTCCCTCCCTAGGCTGATAATGGGCTGTATTTCCTGTTTCAAAGTATAATTTGCTCATCACTTAATTCCCCTTCCCATCCCATCTCCCAGCTGGTGAAACAAAACAGACTAATGAAAGCCACTCCCTTTCAGCACTCATGAGTCTGAACGCCTCTCTTGTTAAGCCAGCAGTGGGTGTGGGTGTGATAGTTCAACTACTGGGCAACGTCAGTGGGCGTAGAAATGTGCAGAACTTGTCAGAGCCATGCATTATTTCACTGCCAAAGGAGTAGGTGTTTTGAGGGCCTGGTGGGCATTAAGTCTATGCTGTGGGTTTGGGGCATACAAAATCCATCTTTGACACACCCTTAGAATAATGACCGTCCTTTCCTCCTGGTGAGCTAGGAGTTCTTTTTGGGGCAAAAAATACTGGCAGTCATTCTCCTGCCCTCCTCCTGGTTCCATCGCAAGGAGCCTTCAGAGGGCTCTGAGGAAGGAGGGATTGTGGTGCTTGTCAAATCTCTACTATTTGCATCTGCCAACAAAATGTTAGATGTGTAGCCTGGGCCAATGTTCCTCCATTGGTAGAACCCAGAATTGAAGCATCTCAGGGAGAGTTTGAGAACAGGTAAATGTTTGCCGGGAGGGAAAATCAGCAGCAGGAAGAAAAGGGTTTGTTTGTTTTTAACTTACACCCCTTACCTGGGGGGTTGCTATGGCTTTTGCTTTTTACAACATGTGGTGATTGCGTTGCTGCCAATTTCTAGGTCAACCCCATTAAAGGGAAACTGCCTTCTTCTGGTTCCCTGGTGGGTTGTGACCCACCACTTTGAGAACCATTGCTTTAACCCCCTCAAGGGGAAATGTCACAGCATTTCATTCTCTCCTTTGCTGACAGCACCTTCCTTGGCCTGCACGGCCAAGAAGTAGGGCAAGGGGACACCATTTCTGCAGTGTGAGAACAGCGTCTCATCCTGCTTTAGCAGTACTGTGGTGTTCTATTTCCCCCTGGCTGGCCTGTTTCAAGCCAGAGGAAAATGGAACCCTGCAGTCTGAGGACAGGATATCACAGATTGTTTTCATGCCCCCCACCCTCCCTTTCTGCCCTGCTTACATGGGCTCAGAACTTTTTCCATCCTTGGGGTTTTTTCCAGTAGATATGAGACAGGGAAGAAGAATTCTGCTCCCAGCTCCGTCTCACTCCTGTACGATGTTTAGACAAACTGTTATTCTCTGGGCTTTGGTTATCCTCTGCCTTCAAATCAGAAAAGTTGGACCTGGGTGCTGAGGTAGGAACCGTTTCCAAGCTGGCCACTGGATGGTGCCCTTATTCCACGCATCACTTCAATGGTGGCATCCACATAATCTGATTTGACAAGGCACGAGGTTCTGTCCATCGTAGAAAGGTTGTCCTGAGAACTTTTGTGATCTGCTCTTCAGCTTGATCCTGCATGTGCCTATCTACTTGTCTTTTTCTGGAAGCTTGATGTGGTTTGGACTCTTCTAGCAGGCCCACATCTCTTGAGCAGCATGAATTTCCCAGTGCATGATAGGATGGTCTTAAGACATCTGCTTGTTCCAGCTGGAGGAAGCATCTCTCTCAGTAGTGCTCTTTTTCTCCCATGCAAGGGGCATCATTAATCCTGTTGGAGGTTCCAGGAGTGCCCGGACAGCTCCACTGCAATGCATTTCGGTGGCAGAAGGACACACCAAGCCTGTTCTGTGCCTGGATGCCACTGACGAGTTGCTGTTCACTGGATCCAAAGGTGCGTGTGGGGAAAAGGGCGGAGTTTGCTTCTGATGGCTTAGGGCTGATTTAGTAAGTGTCGCAGCCCCCATGTGGAGGCTGCTGAGAAGCACTTTTCTGCATTAGCCCTTGTATGAGGCACAGCAATATTTAAAAGTCCTTTAATCCCATGAAAGCACATGAAATGGTTCCTTGCGTGGATGGAGTAACCACCAAACAGGCAACAGATTTGAGCAGCCTCCAAGAGGTCTTTTAGCTGTCTAGTACTCCTGCTATTTTCTAGGCATCAAACCCAGGTGCTGTGTTCCCTGATAGTAAAGACAGAGAGTGACAACCAGTCACATACATCTACTGACTATGCCCTTCCACAGAAAAAGAAAAATGTGCATCTGCTGGACAATCAGATTTGATCTTCAAGTTAAAGTGGGCTGTATCCCTGCATCTTCGCATCTAAAGTGTGGTCCTCTGAGCCCCGGGGCTTCCTGAGTCCTCTGCAGGTGCTCCGCAAGCACACCATAAGTGACTGCCATCTGCCCCCTGCCCAGTCAGCTCATCCGTCCCTCCCACCTCCTCTGTTCTTGGCTCTTCTTCATTCCCCTCCTGTCCCAGATCTTTGCCAGTATTTGACATTAGACTCAGTACTACGCCACTCCACATTTGCACAGATGCTTTGGGGCTCCCTGAGATGCCGCTCATGTGCCATTAGGGCTCCC
The DNA here is from genome assembly GCA_029204185.1 of Lerista edwardsae. Lineage (NCBI taxonomy): Eukaryota > Metazoa > Chordata > Lepidosauria > Squamata > Scincidae > Lerista > Lerista edwardsae. The sequence goes on from JAJKFI010000055.1 coordinate 629,945, forward strand.
TGAGGCTCTTTGTAGGTGTTTCCAGGCTCCGGAGACTGAAATGTTTTAGAACTGTTGGGTTATACAAACATATTTCTTAATACTGAAGGAATAAGTAAAGACAGGGAGGTGGCTTCCTATTCTCTGGGAATTAGGATCCATATCAAGGCAACTCAAGTGTTCTCTTTTTTCCCCAAAGATCGGAGCTGCAAAATGTGGAACTTGGTGACAGGCCAAGAGATTGCCTCTTTGAAGGGTCATCCAAACAACGTAGTCTCCGTAAAGTACTGCAGCCACTCTGGCCTGGTGTTCACAGTCTCTACCTCTTACATCAAAGTGTGGGATATCCGGGACTCTGCAAAGTGTATCCGCACCCTCACGTAAGCGCTCCATTTTATTTTTTTAAAATCTCTCTAAGCCTTTGCATAGGCTGTGTGGGGTATCCTGTTGGGATTTAGGAACACCCTTTAGCCCCAATTACAAATGGACGTGTATTACTCCTTGAGGCAGGAGGAATTCAGTCGGTGAGCCTGCAGTCCACTCCCCATTGCTTAAGCTGTGATTGATGCTTGGATAGCCTCATGTTTGCGCTAGCTCTTGGTGTGGTTGCATCTATGCTTTTATGCCCTTCATTCAGCAGAACCAGATGAGTATGTGGCAAAGGGCCACTGTGTGCAGATGCAAGCCCTTTTCCTACACTCCAGTCAGAAAACAGTCTCCAAATCCCCACCAAATTGCGTCTACTCAGTGCCTCTCTATCACTTATAACAGACTGGAACAACGTGTTATGTAACTGCTTCCAGCTAGAAAGGAGGAAGTTTCTCACTTTGACCCCATTGGGCTGTCCCTGCCTATGTGACTTAATAACCACCCCTACTGGGAAGGGAGAAGGAGAGAAGTTCAGATATGTGACCATTTTTAGTAGTAGACAATTATTCGTAAGGTTGAACAACAATGAGAAATGGATCCCTTCCTGGGACTGGGGTTTTTAAAACTGCCTGCTGCCCCTTACATAGATTAGTGAAGATGCACCTTGGAACTCCCTGTTCCCCACCCCACCCCCCCAAAAAAGGCAGCTGGAAAGCTGCAGTCTCTCCCTTGCCACCCAATTGAACTTGTTTCATGCTGCTCAGTGTCTCTCCTGTCTGTTTCAGTTGCTTTCTTTTTATCTGTGCATTAGTTCATCGGGCCAAGTCATTTCAGGGGATGCCTGTGCTGGGACCTCCACTCGCATCATCACCAGTGTGCAAGGCGAGCACCAGATCAATCAGATTGCACTTAATCCCACAGGCACAATGCTATATGCAGCCACTGGCAACTCTGTCCGCATCTGGGAGTTGAACAGGTCAGAGAGAACACCAGAAGCCGGATGCCTCCAGGGAACTGGGGAGCATCTTGTCATGGGCAGTACAGACTGGGGAAAAAAGATTGCCAGGAGCAGTTCCTTTAGATGGTGGGGTCGGGAAGAGGACTGGTTGGGGAGGACCATAATCCTAACCTGTCCTTTGAATGTGCAAGATTCCCCAGGAGAAAATGGCGAGAGGCTGTTGCTGTACCCAAACTGTTTAGATTCCTAGACTGAGGGATTCAGGCAGGACCTGTCACTCAGCCATTTTATTTAACTCTTTAGAACCTTCTATATCCGGGGTCACCTGTGCAGGGAAGTGGAAGAGGAGTCCTGCTTCGAGGCTTCTACTCTTCGGCTCTCACCACTTTTCTTTCTTGATTAGACTGCAGCCCATTGGAAAGCTGACAGGCCACATTGGACCTGTGATGTGTCTCACCGTGAACAGGACTGCCAGTAACCATGACCTGGTCATCACAGGGTCGAAAGATCACTATGTCAAGGTATTACACACAATAAGTTGTGTTTTGCTGAGGGCAACGTTGGCAGCATCTTCTAGTACACTCCTTATTCCTTCCTCTTCACTAGCCCATTGTCTCCCTTTGAGTCTGTAAGCTTTTCAATATCAGTGGGGAAAAGTGTTTCTGAAACCTCCTGAAAGGCACCAAAGCCTCAACAACCACGGCTTTTAGTACAATAAGGGAGCTAAGCTTGTGCTCTGGCTTAGTGTTCTCTCCTACTTCCTATTCAAAAGAAAAGTTTGAGATCTTCATTAGGGCTAGTCCTAAAATCTGCAGCATTCTACTTCCTCCATTAGTACATGTATAAGTCTTGTGCTGATGGAATGACTTGTGTTGGTTTTGGAACAAAAATCCATCCTTTTTATACTAGAGGTTTCTCTATCAGGAGGAGGAGAATGGAGCTGCCCAGAAAAATTGGTGGTAATGAGAGAAATTCATTGGTGGTTTAAGCCAAGGATTTCCAAATCCCAGCCCTCTGGCCCTCAGCATGTGGTGAGAAAGTTTGTTCTGGCCCACAGTAACCACTAACAGGGGATAAATACAGTGTCACCTTGATATCAGTTAGGGTTCTGTTCCAGAACTCTCCATGGACACCAGGAGCATTTAAAGGCCATTTAAATGCCCTTTAAAAATAAAAAAAAATCTCATTTCTAATCTTTGCCTGTACTGGTCAAACAGTGCAGTTCCCCAGCATCTTAAGGCTAAAATAGCCCGAAAGATGCACTTCTGGGTTCTGTACTTCTAGAGGTGCTGAAAAGATGCACTTCAAGAGGTGCTGAACAGAATGGAATTATTCCATTATACTGCATTACTTTCACCAGCCCTAGTGGCTGAATGTGGTATATACTCAGCCCACCCACTTATTGTATTCAATCAAACTTTAGCACATCAGTTTTCTATGTAGCTATGTACTTTTCGGCCCTCGACACTGTGTCAGATATATGATGTAGCCCTCATGCTGAAAAGTTTAGAGACACCTGGTTTAAGCTTTGCTTAGTGCCACAGCTAGCATTTATTTGCTTGAACATAGACTGCTGATGGAGGACAACACAGAAGAAATTGACCAATTATGATTGTGTGTCACAGTCGTTCTTAAGTGAACAGTGCTAGTGATCTGTACTCTGTTTCCCCTGCATTTTCCTCAAAAGATCCTTGCTGATGCCAAGTATCCAGAAGTCGTGGCCAGAAGTACAGTTTTTGCTAATTCATATTTCCATCCCAAGCCATTTTGCTCCACATCACATACCTTTCCTTTTTAAAGGGTGCTTTGGTGGGTCTGCCAAGGGTCCCTTTTGCTCTGATAAGTAATATGGGCCTGGAGCCCAAGTCTTCTTGCTGAGCCTGAGCAGTGAGATTTGAGTGGCTGCTTTTCTGAGAGCTCCTGTCTTGCAGATGTTTGAGATCATAGAAGGTGTCAGTGGGAACGTCGGCCCTACTCACAACTTTGAGCCCCCACACTACGACGGCATTGAATGCCTCGCTATTCAGGGAGATGTCCTCTTCAGTGGCTCCAGGGACAACGGGATCAAGAAATGGGACCTGGAGCAGCAGGAGCTCATCCAGGTAGAGACAGGAGCATACATGGGGTGGGGTGGGGAACCTGTTCAATTTGCGAAGGCTGAGAGGTTTGTAAGTATTTTGTTTTGCATGGTACACATGATGCTGGAGATGACACTATGCGGGTGCTACATTTTTTTTCGGTCATGGAGCAGTAAGCTGCATGCTGACATGTCCCAATGGAGGCCATGAGGCCGTTCTCCAAACATGAATGTGATCATGGATGTGATTAGGAACTATGGTGACCATGGAGCAGGTCTTTGGCGCCTTTGGGAGGCAGAAGGTCTGGTCCAGAGGGTAGAACCATAGTAAAGCCCAAGTATAGGATCTGGAGGGTGCCAGTTGAAGATCACTGGAAGCTTCTGTGAACGGCGAGAGTTTGGGAACACAACTGATGAGCTGAGCTGTCTCCAGCTGCCATGTGTGGGAGGGGAGTGGTGCTGGGCCAGCTGTTTCTTCAGCAAGAGCGAAGAAGCCGCTTATCAGCCAACATAGGAGGCGACCTTGCGGCCAGCAAGGAAGACCAGACTGGGAAAGATCCATCTGAATGTGGTTGCTCTTGAAAGATTAAAACCTTTCTGTTTGTAAAAAAAAACAAAAACCCTCAGGGTTTAGAAAAAGCCTGCCTATGTGAACCGCCTTGAATTTAAATTAAAGGAGCAATCTGATGGCCAAGAAAGGCGGTACATAAATACTGGTATTATTGATGATGATGATGATGAATGGATGACATTCGTATAAGGTTCTTTCCTCCTGCTAATAGCCCTGCTCCTACCACCCTATGTTAATATGTGAGGTATGATCATAGGTGCACCTTGGAATGTAGGTTGTCCTAGGTTGTGCAACTAGTCCTGGGATGTACCTGTTCCATTTTGTGGACTGTTTTTTAAGTTTAATCTTTGAAAGGCTGTGGCCTGCCCCAATGTACCATTTTTCCTGCCAACTCCCTGGATATGGGTCCCATAATGGATATTGGTTTCCGAGTTCCACTTTTGTTTGGTTTTAGCCCTGTTTCTTGTTGTTGTTGTTAACCCCTTTAATTTAGCTAGCATTCTTAAGGCCTTTGGTAAACAGAATATTGTATGTGACTGCTAATTCAGATTTGTTCCCTTTTTCAGCAAATCCCCAATGCACACAAAGATTGGGTTTGTGCTTTGGCCTTTGTGCCCAGCCGGCCCATGCTGCTGAGCGCCTGCCGTGGTGGGACAGTGAAGGTCTGGAATGTGGACAACTTCACCCCTGTTGGGGACATTAAGGGGCATGACAGTCCCATCAATGCCATCTGCACCAATTCAAAGCACATCTTCACAGCTTCCAGGTGAGCATTTGGGGCTGCAGGCTTCATTGGGCCACAAGAAGGTTCTGAGCCCTTTGACCACTTCATCCCACCACATGTAATCAACTCTTAAAAGATGCCAAGGCTTTGTCTCCAAGTTGGTCACAGGCCCAAGCTAGCCTGGTGGAGGCATTGCTTCTGTGGCCACCCTACCCACGGCTGTCCCCACAGTAGAACAGTGTCCATCTTGGCACCGTGGGACATCCCAGAGCCCCCTTAATATGCCTCCTTAAAGCCAAGGAGTGAGTTGTTGTGAGTTTTTATTTTAGCGTTTCCTCATGCCTCTTCAGTGAGGTCCTGCACGATGCTTGTACATGATGCTTTCTTGTTAGTACAGTAATCCCTGTACAGCCTCAGCTCGGAGTATCTTCGTGCATGCCCACTTGCTAATACCCAAGTACCTCATTTAGTCAGGGCCTGACCCCCTATAAGGCAATGTAAGGTAGTTTCTCAGTAATGTCAGTTTGAGTAGCTGCTGGAATCTGCCCGTCTCATGGAGATTCTGGCAGAGCTGGGAGCGGAAGGCTAACCAGCACGCAGGGCTTGGCAAGAGGGTGTGCCCTGGGGAGGGCGATCTGGACCGCTTCACTCACTTTCCTCCTTGGGGGATTCTCTGGTCTCCTCTTTTCCGACCATGTTTCTTTTTTCCTTTTCTGTCTTCCTCTCTCTCTTTCTCTCTCTCTTTCTCTCTGTGTCGCAGTGACTGCCGGGTAAAGTTGTGGACTTACGTGCCTGGGCTCACCCCCTGCCTTCCACGACGCGTCCTTGCCATCAAGGGCCGTGCCACCAGTCTGCCTTGACCCTCCTCTCCTCTCCTGCTCACTCTTTCTTACTGTGTTTTCTGCCCTCCCCTTTCCTCTTCCCCTCCCTTCTCTCTGCGAGCTGATCTCAGCTGCTTCTTAACGGTATGCGACACTTACTTGCTTTTCTTCTCTTTTAGGGAGCCCTTTTCACTCACTCACTCACTCATTCCATCACAGAAGCAAGTGTTGAAAACCCCTCTCACTTTTCTCTCTGGTCTGCCAGTTTGATTGCATTCCTAAGGCTGCATGCTTCACTTGAAAGTCGAGGGAACATGTCCCATAAAACTTGTTTAGGATTGGAGTGTAAGGGTCAGTAGGGGCTCAGTGAAGTGCCACAAGCACCCCATTCTAAGCTTGGTTTTGCAGTAAGTGCAGGTAATTCAAATATCTCTATTGTGAGAAATAGAGAAGCCAGTTTTAGGGCAGCCCCAATACCTTTGTGGTGAGCTTGGGCATGGCAGAGGGTAGAGATGGCAGCGGCGAAGGCGTGTTGCTGTGCTATTACTATGGGTATAGGAGCAGCTCTTTAGGGCTTCCCACTTCCCGCAGCTTGTGCAGTGTTTTGCTCCTGATTTTACAAGCTTCACATTCTCACATTCTCGCCTTCCTATTTCCCAGTGATTGGACGGTGAAGCTCTGGAGTGCAAGGAAGCTACGGAACAGCACAACCTAGAGACTGGGAAAAGACTAAGCGTGGTGACTGTGGCGGGGGTCACAAGAAGAGAGGTTGATGCCCTTGGTTAGCCTGGCTTACAAGGGGTAGGAAGCCATACTTGGCTTCCCATCGAAACCTCCCACACTCAGGGGCTCAGGAACAGTGGGATCTTTGGCTTTGATACTCTCCACATCAGCGAGTGTGTGTTGGTTGGATGGTGCTAGGGAATTTTCTTTCCTTCCCATTTCCATGCTCAAGTTTCCTTTTGAAGTATCCTTACTTGGTAAGATTTTGTGATGATACTAGATTTGTAAAATGGATGGACCAGGTAAAACCAAGGAAAAAGACGAAGCTGAGTTATTTAAGAGTGTTTCTCCAGTCAGAATTCATCTGACATAACACCAAAGCGGGCCTCATCAACGAGGCTGTGAGACATTTGAGAAGCTCTGCAAAACAGGTTACTTCAGGTGTTTGTAAACCCGGGCTTATCAAGGAAAGAGGAGAAAGATTGCATCCCTTGTTCCATCGTATGTGAGGAAGCCATGTCCACAGTTTCCTGCTGTCCAGGAGCTGCCTTTGTCTTCAAGCCTTGCAGTTCAAGGCCTAACAGTGAGATGGATCAAATATGGATATTCCAACTGCTTCCTGGATGTATTTCCTACAAAGCTGAGTGTCACGTTTTAGAAGATATTTCTTGCCCTTTTCATGAGTGTTAATTAAGTGCTGGTTTTCTTTTTCTTAGTTCCATCAGTGATGGACTGATTTTTTATTTTTTATTTTGAAAGGGTGGTGGTGGCAAAGTGAACCACCTGGATATTGAGCACATGTGGTATTTCTAAATTTCCACTCCAAAGTGGACTTGCCAAAGGTTTTCATTTTGAAATGCTTGATGGTCATAATTTTGATTTTGCCCCTTTTGAAGACCATAAAACACTCCTGGGATAACAGGATAAAAAGGAAAATATGGTATTAAGAAGACTTGCACAACTGGTGATTGGTAAAATTTAGATGTGCATACTTTTTTCCTCACCTGAAGCATTAATGTTTCTAGAAGTATTATTTCTTACAGCTTCAAACCAGAAATAATATATTTCCATAGCACTAGAAGGCAAATAAAGAGATTTGACTTGCTGGAAGATGCCCTCGTTTCCTTCTGATGGAGGAAAGGATTCTCCCTGCCACCAGGAAAGTCTTCTGAGGCTGCCATGACAAAACCAACCCTCCTTTCATCTGTGAAGGAGTTTGTTCCAGTCACAAGATTTCAGTGGTCACAGAACTTGAATATTTCCGCTCAGATGAAGAAAGGATCTATTTGTCTGGGAACAGAAAAAAATTTTCCTCAGTTTTTCAAACAGGGTAAGAAATGTATTTAAATGGTCAGCACAAGGGTATGGCAATAGATTCTTATCTTCACACTCCCTCAGGTGTGGAGTGACAAGACATTCCTTTAATGAAAACATCTCTTTGCCACCTCTCCATTAACACCAGTTTGAAATACATCCATTCTGGCCAGTTCCCATTTGAACTCGAAATAGACAGTTCCTGAGGAACCAGCAGGCAAGAACTGGTACTCTACATCACTTGAACCTTAACTGGATATTTTTCAATTAATCTTGAGTTTACCAGGGGGGCTGGCTTAGGCCATGATTGGTTGGCCATCTTGTGAGTGAAGCTTTCATCTGTGTTCAACAGATGGGGGGGGCAAGCCTTTTTGGAGGGGTTATCAAGCACTTTCCAAATCCTCATTTGGATGTTTGTGTACACAAACTCTTAACATGGCATTGTTCTCTTTCACAATGGTGATGAGCCAGGGGCAAGGCTTTGTGTTGTCCATCTCAGTCAGCAGACTTGGAGAAAGCAGCGCAATAGTGGACTAATGTGGACAAGCAAGCTGAAACCATCCGTCACCTGAACCTTCTGCTCTACCCCTGGTTTGGAGAAGTCCTGTGCGCACATGAACTGGGTTATATTGGACGTGAACTTTGTTCACTTCCCTGCAGTGAAGCTGCTGAGTCTTTCATCAGAGTAGGAAGTTGTACTGTAATTCTGTATGGGTGTTCAATGGTTCTGTGAATTGTCTTGTGCATTATTTGGGGGGGGGAAGGTAAGGGGGTAGAGTGAGTGTGTGTGTGTGCGTGTGTGTGTGTGTGTGTGTGTGTGTGTGAGAGAGAGCTTTGAAGAGGGTGAGGGCATATTTTGAGTTAACCTACCTCATGGTCCTAGGTGTGTGGTGCGTAGCTTTTTTTTGTTTTACACGTTAATGAAACTTGAATTGGTCTGGGGAATGCACATTCTCACTGACCCCCAACTTCTGAGCTTGCAGCCCCAACAGTCAGCTGGAGCCAGGGTGAGAGTGGCTGGGGCTCTGTGCTTTGCCTTCACTGTTCGTTACTCCATTCAAATCTAAGGCTGCCTGTTGGCCAACCAGCTGCACTGTTTTTGCCAGCACCTCTTTCATGTTACAACAGATACTTACGGAGCCATGGTATCCTTTGCCGTCTTCTTTTGACCCACCGTTCTGGACTGAGGTGGGAGAAGACTGGGCGACTCCAGTCTTGGCAGAAGGACCATCTTCTACGGGTGATGAAATTGGCACAAACCCCTTCCGTTAGCCCCGTCCTCTCAACTTGACCACCTGAGCTAGCTTGCCTTAGGTAAGCCTGTAGTCACCTGTGAATGTGAGGTTTTTTAAAAATACTTTTGCCTGAAAAAACATAGGCACAGATTGTGAATTAGCTGCACACTGCTTGCCTAAGCCTCCTTGTGTTCATTTTTGTAGGAAGTCCCTGTAGAACAAAGCATATACTATGTCCTGTAAAATAATACCTTATAACAGCTGAATCAGTTTGTCACGGAGAGCATTCGTCTCTTCTATTACTTCACTGGCCATATTGCCCTATAGTCCCCATGAGCCTCAATACTTTTTTGTGCTTTTAGGAATGGGATTATTTCCTCATATTGAAGAAACCCCCTTTTAAGGCCTGATCCTATGGGTGTGGCAGGAAGTGCGGATCTCCAGGGGAGCCTTTTTTATTGGAATTCTTAAATACAGTTTACCCTCCTAAAGACAGAACTCAAAGCATACAGTGCAATGGATCAAAAAAGCAGGAAGGCCCATCTGTTTTTATAGCGTCCCTTGGAGTGAACATGCATGTTCATCAAGGGAACGCAGCAATGTAACTCACAAAGAGATTTGCGCCATCTACCTACTTCATCCAGCAACACTGGAAAAGCTCAGCCTTGCTAACCGTGTCCCCAAAGCTTAAAGCTTCAGTTCAGAGAGATGCTGCAGTCCAGCTTTTTTGTAGATATACTATATGCCTTTAGAACCTCCTGGAGTAGGAAAATACATGCTATCCTACCTTGAATGCAGGAATAAACTCCAGTGAGAGTTTATGTCCAGATGCACATCAACACCATCGTATTGGTACTATATGCTGGTCATTTCCTCTGCCAATTGGTCTGTATGCACAACACATTGCTTCAATTAGCAGGTGCCTTTTCTTGCCCAGAAATGTCTTTTACAAAAAGGCTGGTGCTTGTTTGGGGCTTCTGTGGGGCCTGTATCATCTGGCAAAACGGGGTGTGTGTGTGTGTGTTGTGCATGTGTGTATACAGGATAAGGTGTGTTAATATTTTATACTTCTGTGTAAATAATGTAAGTTATTTAAGGTTCCTGCTGTACATGGTTTTCCAATGAAGGTGTGTGTTCCTCTTAATAAGCTTATTAAAATGAAATTTGAGAATAGGTCTCTTTTTTTAAGGAACCTAAGAATTCCACTGGAGCAGGCCAAGGCCCATCTAGTCCAGCTTCCTGTATCTCACGGTGGCCTGCCAGATGCCTTGGAGCACACAAGGCAACAAGATACTTGGTTTCTGCTGCCACTCCCTAGCACCTGGCATGAGGTTGCCTACATCTAAAAACCTGCTGTTGCATGTACCCATCACGTCCTGTAGCCTGCAATGGAGATTTCTGCCATGACCCCCTTTCAAAGGCACACAGGCTGGATGCCATCATCACCTCCTGTGGCAAGGAATTCCACAGGTTAATTACCTGCTAGGTGGTAAAGTATTTTTTCTCTTCTAATTCTTCCAACACTCAAGTTAAGTGGATGTCATCTGGTTCTGGTGTTGTGAGAGGGGAAAGGGGAAAGAACATCCTCTCTATCCCTCCCATGCATAATTTTGTATGTCTCAATCATGTCCCCCCTCAGGTGCCTTTTTTCTAGACTGCCTTTCCTCATGTGCCCCAGTAATCATTTTCATTACTCTTCTGCCCCTTTTCTTGTTCCACAATGTCCATTTTGAGATGTGGCCTTATAATGGCATAATATTGGCTGTTTTATTCTCAACCCCTTTTGCAATTGTGTGCCTTCACTGCTGCTGCCCACTGGGTTGACACTTTCATCGAGCTGCCCCCTAGCACCCCAAGATCTCATTCCTGATCCATCGCAGATAACCTATTAATCGCAGATAATCTATTAGCCTATACATGAAAAAGGCACTTATTAAAGTATAAGAAAATACAACAGAATGATGGTTAAACTGATAGGAAATCAAGTTTTGATGCAGTTTGAGCAAATAACTCCAGCTCTAAAGGCAGGGATAAAGGAAAACTTAGTGGACTGTAGATATAATTGAAGGTATTTTGATCCTTACTACAAGTCTATGTTGCCTCTTCTGTAGTTGGAGCACTTAACTTGGGACTGAGACAAAACAATTGATACCTTGCAAGAAATGGAGCATGAGAACTCATATAATGCATTTTAGATAAAGATTAAAATGTTGAAGATAACACTATTTAGTCTGGGCCAACTCATTACATATAAAGACAGAAGATCTTCAGTAGCAAATCTTGTACAAATAAGTTAATAACTGTGTGTGCTGATGATTGTACATATTCCTCTTCTGGTACCATAATTAGACAAACTAAATTAGACATAATTAGACACAAACTAAAGATACTTGAGAATTTGGAAGTGGCCCTGCAGGAAGCAATAGAAGGGAAGGTAGACGAGGGCAAGAAGCAGGGGCTGTGCTCATTCTGCCTCAGCATCACACAAATTTCTATTAAGCATCAACACGGCATCCTGAGAATGTTTTATTTTTAGAACACAAAGTTTCTAGCCCTTGTTTGGAGAAGTAGACTAATCCATTCAGGGGTAATACAAATGCAATCTGAGAAACCAGAGGAAGGTTAGGCTTTGCATTTCCACCAGTTAGGGGGAAACATTAGCATCCTGCATGCTTTTCTCCTTCCTATGATTAGCAGAAGTAGAATGGTAAACATATTTGTTTAATTAGCACAATTTGTAATCAGAGACTGCAGAATTCAAATTTCTGTGGCACAGAATTTGATTTATCTGTCTTATCTACATAATGTTAATCTTGAAGGTCTGGCTTGATGAAAAATGTGTTGGGCTGCCACCTGAACAGCTGAAAAGTGGGTTGAGTGGATATGGGTGATCTGATCCACCATACTGATCTCAAAAAATAAGTTCACCATTCCAGAAACCAACTAAGAACATAAGAAGAGCCCTGCTGCATCAGGCCAAGGACCCATCTAGTCCAGCTTCCTGTATCTCACAGTGGCCCACCAGGGGCCCCAGGGAGCGCACGAGACAACAAGATGCTTGCATCCTGTTGCCACTCCCTTGCACCTGGCATTCTGAACTAGGAAAGCTAACCTTATCTCCAAGGCATGTGAACAGGCTTATTAAGTATACAAAGATGCCAATTTCTGACAGGCAGATGGACCTAAGGTTTGCTAAATGCGCTCCCTGGGGCCCCTGGTGGGCCACTGTTACCCTACAGAACTGGGTCCTGCTGTGTTCCGAGTCTTCCCTGTGGTGAGGTGTATACCCATCTTCCTGCTTGAAGTACAGTACAGAGCAACCTTTCCCTTAGTTAACAAAGTGTTCTGCCCTGCATTAAGAATAACTAGTAGTCCAATGAACAGGAAGAAGATACCTGTATACAATTGTATTGCAAAACTCATGTAGAGAGAAACTTTTCATGTTAAGCTTAGCGAGGGTTAGATATATCTACACACACAACAGAACGCGTTATGTTTTGCCCATGAAATGGGGCCACTTTCTAGAATAATTTTCCATTAAAACTGAAAATAAGAACTTTGATTCAGATACAGAACCAAAGAGGTGGCAGGAGTTGTGGAATACAGCACGATAGGCAACTTGCAGCCCAATCCTATGCGCATTTCCCCTCCTCTCCCACCAATGCAGCACTGCCAAAATGGTGACTGCTGCATCCTATGCTTGGGCAGGTGGCAGCTCAGGAGGCCGCCTCTGGCTAAGAGAACAATTGTTCCCTTATGGGGGGGGTGAGCCTCTATGGCACCTGGGGGTGGTAACTTGGACCTGTGCTATCTAAATAGTGGTACAGGTTCATGTGGACCTGTGCCACAAGTTCAGGTCTGGGAAGGGGGACAGGATATTGGTGGCGCCTGCACCACTGATCCCACCCCCTTCTTAGGCCAAAGGGGGCCAGGGCCATCCACCCTCCTCCCTCCCTCCACCTACCTCTCCCACTGACTTACCTGCTCCAATGAGTGGTGGGAGAAGCCCTGGAGCAAGCAGGAAGGCACAGACCTTCCCAGCAGTGCACCAAATGGCATGCTGTTAAAGCACCTTTTGCAACTAACACTCTACAGCAGTCATGCTGGAGGCGTTTCAGCAGTAAATGGCATGCTTAAGGTTGGCACCTTAAAGTTGTGCCTAGGGAGTCTTCCCTATTTTGATCTTGTCTGTTGGCTGTTTACAACTTCATAGAAGAATAGGGAAGAGATTCTAGTATCCACCAGCTGGGAGGGCACAAAGGCACACACATTCCACTTCCACAAAGGAAAACAAATTCACAAGGTCAGGCTTGACTCCTTTCCAAGAAGCCCTAAAAAGGTCTCTAGGCTAAACGTGGTTTTATAAACTACAGGCGCTCTCAAGCTGTTTCCAACATGGCAACAGGAAAATTCTATTCAATGTGATAGGATTGGGTTGTCTTCTGTACTCCACAAAGTCCCAAACACAAGGAATCCAATTGTCTGTCATGACGAGTCCTTCACGTCTGTTCATTATAGGACAAAGGAACAGTCTTAAATGAGCATCAAACGTAGCCTCCAGCATTAGACCTGAAGTGTTCTCTTCAAACAGCAGGAAAAGGAGGCTGAAGAATATGCCAAGTCTTGGAAGCGAGAGACTAGGTTGTCAGCCCACTGGCAGTGCCAAATTCTGTGAGGTGGATCAATTCAGTCGCCCTCTAGACCTGAGTGATGATTTCTCCATTCTCTGGCACGTACACCTGCACAGGGATTCCTTCAGGGGAGCGTTTCAGGATATGAACACGAGGTACCTGCAGGATTCAAAAGAGAACCTTTTAATTGAACTGTTCGTTACACTAACATACCATCCCACGAGTGATAGCACTACAGCTTAAGAGTTTTCTTCAGTGAGCAAAGTCTGAAGGGTGCCTTCAGTGAACAGTCACACTTGCCAAGGGTGACCATCACTAACTGCCCTTTTTGCTGCAGCAAAATGGCTATAAAAGCAATGCCACACATCACTAAGCCACGTTTCTAGGAGGATCATTGCAGTGCCCTGTTGCAGTTTCACATCTCACAGTACAGAACTGGTAGAAACTGGCAT